>WBNO01004075.1:67827-182683 GCA_013400575.1 Peucedramus taeniatus
CCACGGGGTGTTGGGGGCGGTGGCGGCCACCCACCTGCTCGCCTGGCCGCGCCATGACTCTGCTGCCTGGGCGCTGCCTGCCGACCCGCGCCCCGGCAGGCCGCCGGGGTAGGAGGGTGGTGGGGGTACCACCGAGCCACAGCTTTTGTACCCCCTTTGCCCTCCCTGCTCTCTGCCCTCCATCCCTTGCCCACCTTCTGCACCCACTGTGCACTCCTCCTCCCAAGCTTCAGCCCTTTTTCCTTCCTCCCCCCGCCTTGCCGTCCCGCTCCTCTCCGTATCCCTTAGCTGCAGTCGTGTTCACCTCCTCGTCTTCGCACCCCCAGTTTTCAGCCCACTGCACCCGACTTCCCTCATCCCCTTGCATCCCTCACGCTGCTCCTGTGATGCTTCGAAGGGGGAGCACCAGCCTCCCCACTCTTAGCCAAAGCAGGTACCTATAGGGCTCTGACACTCCCCAGGAGAGACCAGCTCCATGGCGGTGCCAGGCGTCGCCAGGCCCGGAGCGAGGCGCGGAGGGGGCAGGCAGGTGGCGGAGGCGCAGGTATTTGTGTGCAGCTGTGAGCAAGTGAGCGAGGTCCCCCGCTCTGCGAGCATGCGGCTCTGCGGAGCTGGTGACACCTCCCTCCTCTCCCTCCCACCCTCCTAGGGACAGTCGCCGCCGGGGCTCTGCGGCGTGCCGAGGCTTCCTGCGCCCTGCTGCCCTGCAAAGGGTGTCGCGGCGTCCGGGGCTGCAGCGTCTTCACCTCAAGTGAAGGTGCATCTGATGGCTCGCTTGGCCCGTACAGGTCCTGACTGGGAATGTATTTTAAATTGCCTCAAGCAGTGGAGCGAGCCTGGAGACAAAAAAGATGATGAGAAGTCAGAGTGGACTGGTGAACTCTGGAGCTGCTGGAGAAATGATTAGAACAGCTGGAAACAGGACTGTGCAGCAGGAATGGCTTGTTAAGCCATTGCATGGCAAGTCAAGCCATTGACTATTTTCATTGTCCTGAGTTGGGTGGTCGTATCTCTTGTAGCCTGTGATGTGCACGTTGCTCCTGGGTAGGTCTTTGAAATGCAGAAAGGGTACGAACTCCTGGTGAGGCTGTGTCACAATGAACTTCAGTCTGGTTGGCATGGGTAGGATGTGCAGCTTGGAGCAGGGACTGGTTTTGAATGGAGGAAAGCACATGAGGTTTGGTGTGGGCTCAGCTAAAGAGTTGCTGTACTCAGAATTGCTGATGTGTTTATCCTTCACAACTCTGAAGTATTGTAATTCTACAGCTGGTGATTTGTGTGATTTTCCCAAGTGTTTTTAAGACAGCCGTGTCTGAATCCATGTGTATCACCCCTCTGTGTGTCTGGTCTTTTCCTTCTCCTTGTAAAACATTTTTCCTGTGTGATTAATAATGTGCCAACTGCTTCATTTCAGCACTGGGGAGGCTGATGCTGATTGATTTCCCTGTTGAGTCGTCTCGGTGGGTCTGGAAGCTGATGGGTGTTATCATTGCAGAAAAGTCTGCTTTTTGGGTGGGAGCTGTCAGCATGTCTTTTTTTTTTATCTCAGCGAACCTCTTACTTCTTTTAATTAAAAAGAGATGAAGTATGCGTGGTAATACCCTTCATGTTTACATAAAAATGATCTTGTAATTAGCAATAATGATCTCAGTTTGGGATATTGCTGAGATATTTAAACAGGACTAATGACCTGAGGGACACTTTTCTGGCCCCAGGGAGTTGCCCTTGTTGTGGTTCTCTCCTGTGGTGAGTTTGATTCTTGGCTGCTGCCAGTGGTGAAGGTAGAACAGCAGTGGGAGTAGCCTCGTGTTCCTCTGATGTCGGCCTAGAAAGCCATGGCCACGGGTTCCTTACTGAGCCTGGTTCTGCTTCCCAGGGCTCCCTGGCAGCCCTGCCTCCACGGTGTGGAGATGCTCTGCCTTTGATGGCTTTCACCCCGTGCTCCGACGATTCTCAAGAAGACCTTGCTATTGTCTTGGGGGAGGGGGATAAAAACATGAATGATGTTTTCATGATGAAAACATAAAAATTAGGGATGAAAAATTGCCAAGTGACCTTTTTTTTTTTTTTTTTTTTTTTTTCCTGGTTCTCCCAGGGAGGTTTGGAGAAGGCTGCTGATAATGTGGGAGAGTTTTCCCTGTGAGAGTAGAGATCCTGAGGCATCCTTGTGCATCTTTCACCTGACTTCCCTTCCTTTTAAGAGGAGCAAAGCTCAGCTCAAACATAAACATTTGCTTCCAGGCTGGATATGACTCCCATTGCCTTCCCTCCTGCTACCAGTGCACCTCAAATTTACCTTTCTATTAGGAGCTCACCAGGTTTTCTTAGGGTGAAAAACCTTTATGGAATAGAAAAGTTGAATATTGGGGCAACATTCAACAAAATAAAATCAAAACAAAAAGTACTGCCTATAGGGAGGGATTCCTTGTGGGAGGGTGGTGATTCTCTTCTGTCTCTCAAGACGAGTTACACAGTAATAATACTGTATTTTTGTCAGTCTAGGAAAAGCAAAATGGTTGTGCTTCAAGTAATCTTTATTGTAATTTATCCCCAGCTTTCTATTTTAACATTTTTGAACTGTAAACTTAGAAGCAGAGCTTTTTAAGCAGCAGATAAAAATGTTGAATGTATTTGAATTATACTTGTATCAATCTAATAATATATTTATGACATGGTATTTGATTAGCTCTATACCTGGCTGAAGACCACAAAATAGTGTTAATCAAACAAATTATTTGGCAAATATGGATGAGATTAAATAAATTACCTATTTGCTAACTGCCGTTCAACTGATCTGTCATGGCATGTTCCTCATTCTATTATCTTTCCCTTCCAGTTTTCATTCAATTTTTGCATGGTTCATCTTTTCCTGAACTGTCCCTGGTATCTGTTTCATTTATCTCTTTTGTGTCATGGTTTTCCTTCCATTCTTTCTTCTGTCTCTTTCTTGAACCTCTCTTTCCATGCTTTTTGAGTCTAAATTAGCCTTTTTTCCTCTTTTTCTCTACCTTCCTGGTGGAGTTTTTTTATTGAGCACTTCATAGTCAGCTCAACTAAATCTGGTATGTGTTTAAACCCATAAAAATGTAAAACTGAACCCAGACTGTGTGTGAGTATGAAGATGTTTTCTTGGTTGTAATGCTTCTCTGCCTCTCCCCGTGTTTTCTGGCTGTTGCAGGAAGGGTGTTCCTGCAGTTCTGGAGGTTTTCGCCAGCTCTAATTTTTGCTTGTGTTCTCCTTATGCCTCTTTCAAAAGTGAATTTGACTTTGTATCTTAAGAAAGCAACCAGGATCAAATGGCAGCTCTTGTGTTGTTCCCTGGTTGTGTATCTGTATGCAACCTGCTTCCATCTGCTGTCTGACCAAACCCAGCCTTCCTGCCAGGCAGTTTTCCTTTCCTCCTGGCATTATCCTTCCTCCCCACTGGGTTTACAGCCAGGAGGTGTCTTTCACTAGGCAAAAGGAACGAGTGCTCTGGACGTTTTCTAGTTTACCTATTACTTGCAGAGTCTATATGAAATTCAGGTTGATGAGGGAGGGGGCAAGAGGTCAGCAGGTCATTGTGCAGGTTATAGTGCATGACCAAGCAGTCACAATATTCAACTTTGGTCTAGTATTCAAAAATGAAAGTCTCTTAGGAAATTAAGTTTCTGTTATAAAGAAGACTTGGTTTGTTTTGTGCTTTGGTTTTGTTTTGTTTTTTTTTCACCCCTGGATGAAATCTAGGGTGGGGAGGATAATTCAAAAACAAGGAAAAGAAGAGAAAACCTCATCTTTCAGGAGAGGAAATTTGCTCTGCCTTGGCAATAAAGCTCAGGCAGTCCAGAGGAGTGTGATGGGAGTGCTCAGAGTGCGTGATTCGCCTCCGCTGATGGTTGCAGTGATGTTGCAGCAGTGCATGAGCTAAGCTGTCCATGTCGTAGCTGACTGCTTGAAGTACTGGGAGTTATGCCACGATGCCCCCGTGTACCCTGAAGGAAAGGTCTGTGCTGTACTGAAGTGAACAGTTCCACCTCTCCGCTGTCTTCTGAGGGGGTCTGGGGAACACTCGGGTGTGCTGATACAGCGAGCAATCCAGGTTGGCACATTGGTACAAAGCAGAATTGATTGGGGAGGATGCAGCCAAGAGGAATATTCTTTTGCAGTTAATTATTTACTGCAGGGAGAGAGAGAAGGTGATGATGCTTGGTTTATAATTACAGATATCCAGAGGTAAATACTTCAGGATGATCTGGTTTATTCTGTGTGTTGCTACCTATTTCTCTGTAATGTGGGACCAGCACTGTTTAATGACCGGCTCAGTAAAACCAAAACCCCGTTATCAACTCACCAGTGGGGTATGGTTCTATAGCTTCCTCTGTGTGGTGCTAACTGACCTGAATGCCTACAGAGAGAACAATCTTTCCATGCTTACTGTCTTCATGCATGACCTGCCTGTGGTGCCCATCTGACAGCAATGTGGGCTCTTGGAACAGCTGATCTCTGTGCTGAAAGATGACTCTGTGGTTAAAGCCACAGGATGGTGAACTGGGGAGTCCTGACCCCCCATCTGGTCTTGGCTAAGCTGGTTGCTTATCTCACTGGACTTTTCTTTAGGAGGGATACTGACCTAGCAGATAACCAGCAAATATCCAGCCTATCTGCTAAAGGGGTAAGATGCCCTGGGTGAGGCACTTTGATAATGCAGAGGCAGTGGCAGCCCAGGTACTTGTATAGTGCTGTGCTGTGGGCCAAACTTTAAGAGGATTTTTCCTTTTGCATAGCTAAATCCATTATAGATCAGACTGCTTGTATGCAAGTTAAATTCAAGAGCTGGTGGAGCTGAGTTTAAATGTGTGTGTGTGGGAGCAATAACTTGACGAATACAAAAAAGAGACATTGCTGCAATGTTTCTGGGAAGATGCCTGTACGTCTTCTGCTTGTTTAGCATCCTTGAGAGAACAGCAGACGTGAAGGAGAAGCTGTGGCCTGTGAAATGAAGAGGATGTCGTGCTCTTACTGGGAGAAGAAGAGTAGCAAGATCTAAAAAGCCAGGGAGTAGGAGTGAAATGAGGGATGCAGGTGTGCACAGTGGGGGCTGCTCCAGGCTGCCCTGTTCTCCCTGGGTGAGGCTCTGCAGAGAGAGAAGCGAGGAGGAGATCAGTGGCAAAAGGCATCGTGGAGGCTGCTGCTTTGCACAGTGGTGCGTTGGCTCTCCTGCTGGTCAGGGCTGAACTGAGACATGGCTGGCTGGTAGTGGAAGTGCGTGGGGCCATACTCCCTGAGAAAGGCAAAGCAGTGAAAAAATCTCCAAAGAATCTGGCCAGCAAGTGCTTGTGCTTGAGGCAAGCTGGGATCTTGTTTAGAGGCTTGCTGAGAAGTGAGCTCTGTTTATCAGCAGTTTTTTGGGGTAACAGGCAGCCACCGTGTCGGCCTGCTCCAGGATCACGTTGAGCGCTCTGACACTCCATGCTATCTTCAGCAATTCTGTGGCTTACATCCAGCTCTATTCAGCCTGCTTCAAACCATGTGTACAGAATGAGCTTGAATGTATAAATTTGGAGCCTGCGAATGATGGATTCCATCCCACACCTGATAGCCACTGCAGCAGGCAGAGCAGTATTCCTGGTGTGGCACTAGGTCCTCTGTTTCTGTAGTGACTGTAGCAGTTGTGCTCCTTCCCTGCTCATGGCTTTGCTTTGGATGTCAGGAGCTTAATGTTATGTGAGGGACTGGAATTCATTCTCCAGGAAAAGGCTGGGCTTGAGAAACCAGGCTTTGGTTGGTATGGTAAATAGATAAAACAGTAGTTGATTATGTTAAGTAAATAAAACATCACTCTTTCTTGTATGGGGCTGATCCTGGCTTGTATGTATGCTAATTCTGTGATTAATTTTTTTCAGTGTCTCTCCTTGGATCTCTGTCTGTAGATGCAATGGCTCCTTTTGGGTCCCACTCTGTTAGACTCATGCTGTGAACAGCACAGCTCTGCTTGGTAGAATGCAAACCTAGCAAATGCTGGTGAAAGCAGGAGGTACCTCCTGCCTGGTGTGTGCATGCACACCCCTTGCTTCCCCCCTTATGTGCAGAGGATGAATACATAACCTTACAATATAACCTTGGTCATGCAAGGTTTCTCCCAATCTTGTTTCTCCCGGCCTTTTCCTGATTTGCATGATATTGTAAGAGGCCAGTTGGCTTTTTCTGGAGGGCTTGTCCCACTTTCCAAACAGGCAGCCTTGGGCGAGTGGTCTGCTCCCTGACCTGCTTTGACAAGCATGTGCTGGCTTCTTGCTCTGCTGATGTGAGAGGCAGGGTGAGGATAAGTGCTGGGGGCTAGGCAGGGGTGAAGCAGTACGCGGAATAAATAGACTCCACAACTAAGTTTAGTTATGCAGTGGGTGTGTATGTTGGTGCCCGGCACAAGTGAGATAGCTCTCATAAGGACTTGTGCCCCGAGCCTCGGGCAATCCCACAGCTTTATTCACAAAGGTGTTCCATATTTAAGACATTATACAACTTTTCCATGCATATTCAACTCCTGACCCCACCTGTCCTCGCCTCGTATGGTGATCAGGTCCACGCCCTTCTGGGCATGCCTTGTTGGCTCTGGTGGTCGCACGGGGGTCCCTGGTGGTCTCTGAGGCCAAAGATTTTGTGGTCTTCCTCAAGGTTGAACTTATGAACCTTTTCTCCTCTCGCATGCGCTTCTTGGTCTCTCGGTCCTTATCTGGGTATTCCGTGGTCTTAGTGAGCTTGGAGACAGAGGGGTTTCTTTATCTGGGCTTTTTGTATCTCCTGATCTCCTCTTGGTATTGTTTTCTATGCAAGAAACCTTAGAAATTTGCATTTTCCTATGCCCTTTGTACCATGGCAGGGGTTTCTTAAGTGAAAAGGTTAAACTTCAACCCAGAGTTCTACAAACTAAACTTTAAATGCTCAATTTATATTGCTATTTCAAGTGAGCTCCAAAATCTCTATTTCAGGTTAAGGACATCGCTGTGCTGGTTGGTGGTGCCACCTCCCATCTGGCAGTCAGCGTAGCTGCTGATGGATGAGGAGGTGCACACAAATCCCTGCTTTACTCTCTGCCTCATCCTTCTCCTGGAGTGTGTGGTGGCTGTACTGAAGTCTTAGAGTCGGATCTGCTCTCTCTCCTCCTAAGAGTACAGCTGCATGTCCTCCGTTCTGCACTACTCAGTTGCAGCTGATGGCTCTGTAGCTATTCTGGTGGCCCCTATAATTTCCAAATATCAAGGTATTGATTCTCAAAACATATGCACTGGAAAGAAATTACTACCCTGACCATGGTGGAGGGTAGGAAACAGAGGTGTGAGAGAGTCAGAGCTAGACCTAGAAAAGTGCTTCAGCCTCTGCTTTTCCACAGAGACAAGGCTATGTACTGATGTGGCTCATAGTCACAGGGACATGTGCAGGGTCTCATCAGGTCTGTGGCAGAGCAGGTAGGTAGATGTATGACGGTGGAAATCTCTGATTCATGAGCAAATTATAGTCATCTGAGCCCCACAATTACTGCACCTGATTATCAGGGGCTGGACAAGATGGCCTCTGCTTCACATTCCTTCTAGGATAACACATTAGTCTGTGTTCAGTAGACATCAGTTTATACCTCTGCTGTTCCTCTTCCTCTGTGGGGTCTATCTCAAGCAACCACCCTTTTCCAATCTACGAGGTGTCCAGGCTTGGCTGCCCCTCATATCTGCTAGAAAGTTAAAAATTGCCAAGTATCTACCAGTGCCTATAGCTGCGGCACCCACTGGGCAGGGAGAGGAGAGACATTATTACAACTCCTTGTTTTACAGCTGGGAACTGGGGAATGAAAATTCACATGAACAGAAGGAGCCTAGAGCAGAGCTGAGAACAGAATGTGTTGTCCTAGTCTGGCACTTTGACTGCAAGGTCAGCTTCTCATTTCCTTTGGTAACTGATGAGTGTCAAAAGATTCAGCACCCAGCTATTGACAGGTTGCTAAGCTGATTTTCTGATGAGAGAAGTGTTTTCTTATCACAATGAACCCTGAGAAGGTGGGGATTTGTTTCCTTTTATCATTTCAAGCAAGGCTGTCTTGGCTGTTATTTTAATATGTTAGGGTCTGGTGTTAGAAGTGATGTGAGTGGAGGGCTGGGATGGCAGTCCCTTTGCATGTTAGTCTTCCAGGCTGTAAGTGGGGCTTGTGTCTGAAAAAATGGATAGACATCCCCTGGTAAAACTGAGTGTCTTCTTATGAGCTGGCAAAACAGTAGGAAGATTTGGTCAATTGAATAGAAATGCTGGAGGCCCCTGGATGGGGATTGTTTTAAAAATGAGAGGGCTTTAGGATCTTAATTTGTGTTGGTGGCAGATGATCGCAAAATGAGCAATCTTCCTATTGGTCATCTGCACTGAGGCGGTTTTTGTGGAAAGATCTATAAAACAATATGTAGTTAATTGACCAAATTTTTGAGGTTAAAAAATAAAGCAAACTTCCAAGGGAAAAAAAAAAAGAAAAAAAATAAAGTGGGTTTTTTCAAGAAGTGAAAACCCTTTACTTTTTTTTTTCCAAAGCAGTCTCCGAGGCACCTAATCTAATCTTTCCAAAACAAATCTCTGGCAGCCAGGGCTCACGTGTTTTAAAAAACAGTGTAGAAAAGAATGTATCATGACAGTTTAATTTGTTGCTGAAATATGCTCACCTCTGGGGTAATTCAGAGTAACCATAGAGTGGATGATAAACCTGTTCAGGATGGGAGGTGAGCAAAGGGAAGCTGTTGAGATAAAACCACCCATGCAGAGGTGTTATTCCTGGGATTTGGGTTTGTTTTCCTCTTTTGATTCTAATGGGGCTGTAATGTGTTCAAATATTCTAAACAGGGCACTTGTTGCTGAGTCCTTGCTGTGGCAACAAGGGAGGTTTTGGTGGTGATTCTCTGGGGAAGGTGGTAGGGAAGAGCCTGTGGTCCTAGCCAGCTTTAGAGATGAAATGGGGGAGGATTACAGACCATAAGGTCCCTGGCTGGGGATGTGTACAGGCCCAGGGCATCCAGCTAGTTGGATTTAGTAGTCACCAATCCATGGATGAAAACTGAGCTGTGAAAGCTGGCTTGAAATTTCTGCTGTTTTAAAGAAAAAACAAGGCAGTTGCCTGGGAAAGGGAAAACAAGGATGCTCTTGAGAAGGCTAAGGAAAGCCCTCCTGAGTTTTAGTGGAAGATACACAGTTTAAAAAAATGTACAGAGTTGCTTCTCTGAAGTGTGCTCCTTGTGAAGAGGTGGGAAGCTGAGAGCCTAGGAGAGAGCTGGCCTTTCTCAGAGCATGCTACTAAGTACATGCTTTTTTTGGCAAGCCCTGCAATTTCATTGCAGCAGGGTTGTGAGGTCTTGTTCAGGTTCAACTGAAGTTGGTTGAACTCTGTTGACTGCAGTGGCCGGGCAGTGCAGCATCTCTCAGGTCAGTTCAGGTTTTCATCTCCTTTGTTTCAAAGTCTGCACCTGGAATTAGTTTATTCAATTTGCAGCTTAGAGCAATTTCAGAAGAAATCCCAGAGGAGGAGAAAAAAAACCACTACCACCTGAACAGATCAAAATAATCAAATGGGTTGTGTTGTGGAACTTGGATGTGACTGGCAGCTGCTGGAGGGAGGTGGACAGTCAGCAGTCACACTTTCTCAGCATGGTTTGCTCTCCTGGGACATTGGGAGCAAATACTATTGGGATTAGAATGCAAAGAGATAATGTTTAAAATCTGAGATTGGAGCCTGTGAGCTTGGTGACAACTGAATGCTGAGGTAGAAGAAAAAGCTTTGCCGACAGTAAGTCACCCTTGCAGGGAACTGAATTAAACTTTGCATTTTCTTCTGAACACTTCAGTCCCACCATGGGTGAATGTTGTGCAGTCTATTCCATGCTTGCTTTTTTCCCCCTATTTGATTTGAGGGCCCTTTGTAGCAACTTATCCCCCATGCATCATGTTATCAGGGAAGTTATTCTGCCTGCAATCCCTGTCTGAGCTTGATTTTTTTGTTTTCTGTAGCATGAGGGCTGATGGCTTCACAGATCTCTGAAAACCTCCTCCATCTCTTCCCTGGCCAGCCCAGCAGCATGACAGCTCCATTTAATGTGCACTGTCTGCTTTGACTCCCTTCCCCTAGACTCCTTATTTTGCAGTTGTCTGCATCAAGCTCCTGTGTTGCCTGCCCCAAAGGATAGTATATCAGAAGTTATGGAAAGGAGAAGAGTCCTCAAGGCTGGCCTGTAAATCCCAAGTCTCTCCACTAGAAGAAATGGCAGTCCTCTCCCATGTCCTTGACCCAGCCCTGCTGCATGTGTTCATCCTTCCCTGCCTGTCATGGTGCATCTCCTAATGGGCACAAAGTGAGCCTTGCAGGCTCTCTGGGTTCTCACGGCGCGAAGTGTTTGGTGCCTGGGATGTTCTCCTTTCTTCACTTGCTAACACAGAGGCAGGCTGAGACCTGCAGCTCTACCTTCTCTTCAGCCATCCCCCAAAATTATTTGGATCCACTTGGAACATCATTACAGGGAAGGTGTTGTGAAGCTTCTTGATGGTAAACAATTAAGGGCTTGGGCCTCTCATCTCCCACTTGAAGTGTAGTGTTACCCTCGGGCCTTAGGGACTGAAGTGCTTTTGTGTTAGGTGCAGGATGAGATAGTCTCTCTCTGAAAATCTTACCAGTAAAGTGCAAGATGGGGAACGTCAGGGTGCATTTCCCCTGTCCAGATGTTGCATTCTAACATCCCAGCCCCTCAGTCCCCCTGTACAGGCAGCAGAGGAAGTGAGTACTTCCACCTCATCATAATGCAGGGGGATACCTGAAACAGATCAGACAGACTGTGCCTGTCTCTGCTCATTGATGATAGAGAGGCTCTGGATGATGGGCTGTTGTGGACATATCTGTGCTGTAGGTGAGATGAGCCCCACCTTGACTAGCTGCACTGAGCATGCTGGGGTAGCACACAAAGGAGGCAAGACTGTTGAATGTGGTCTGTCCTTGGCTGTCTGATCTGGTAAGCATGTTCATCTTCTTTGGTCAAGAAGCTACCCTTCACTTTGATTTCTTGCTGGCCAAGAGTGGAGGAGAAGGGATGTCATCCAGACAACAACTGGAAGACCAAGTTAAACACCTTTCAGAGATGCTCCTAGGACAGAGCTCCAATCCTGTCCCAGCTCTGGACTAAGGGATATTTTAACCAAGTGAAGACAGAAAGTGTAAGTATGAATGGAACTGTTTTGTCCTTGGCTCATCCTTTCATACTGAGGCCAAGTAACATAGCTGCTAACATAGGTCAGGGGTTACTCAGGTACTTCTCGGGAGCTCCTGACCTCCTGAATGTGCCCAAACAGGTATCATGTTGGAGTGGGCAAAGACATGAGACCTCTATATCTAGAGCTGAAACAATGGCATGGGGACTTCAGATTGCAAACCAGCAGGTGATAGCAGTAGGAGCCCTCCAGTGCTTCAGAAAGGGCTGCACGTCTGGGTGTTCCAGGCTTGGTGGGTATAACGCTTTCTGTTAGGGGAAAAAGAGCCTTTTTCCTAACACTGAAGCACTGCTACATGCCATATTGTGGCTTTGGGGATGATGTAGCAAGTTTCTGTAGACTGTATCCTGTTTGACCTGAACCTTTATGGTTTTTCTGAAGACCCTGACATGGTGTGCAGGGAGCAGGTTGGAGGAGACCTAGGGCTGTTCTTGAAGGAACTAGAAAAATGAAGTTGAGCCAACTGAAAGGAATAAAGCCTCATAGCCTCGGGAGGATTTTCTTGACTGGCTGAGTTTTTCCCTTTGATTTGGAGCACTTGTTCCATCATGCCTTTTGCTGGGGAAGAATTAGCCCAGTGGCAGAAATGCAGTATACTGGGCGTTTTGGGAGTGAGAAACTGTCCACAGCAAGAGCCCACAGAGCTTGAACTCCGCCTGAGTCCCTGTGCCGACAGCTGGTTGCAGGCCTGCTCAGTAGGGGATGGTGCCGTGCCAGAGTTACCCTCCATCTCATGCCTGTGTTGTCAGCATGATTCAATGCTGCAACCCTGAAGAAAGAGTCAGTTTTATACCCCAGTTTTGCTTGTTGTTGATACTCATGCTATAATTCCTATCACTTCGGACACCCATGAAATGGTGCTCTGGAGAGTCCGTCTAGTGTGTGCACTGCAGTCACTTCAAACTTCACAATAGCGGGACGTCTATTGGGGTGAAATTTCTGGCTGGTCCGAGGTGGGAAACACACATACTGTGCTACAGAAAAAGGAAAAAAAAATACCTTATATTCCATTATATGGTGTATTTTCCTCACTTCACAGTGCAGCTGATCTCTCCCTGCTGTCTTTCCTGTCTACATGTGTCCATCACAAACTTTTGTACTTTTCATCTCATGCTTCTAGGGAACAGAGAGAGCAAGTATGAAAACCCTCAGGAGATTTTTAATTCAGTGAGGAAGGTATATCAGGGCTTGCAGTTACCATGTTTTTTTCTCTGATACTTTCCTTGCTGTCCTTTCCCTTTGACCTTTGGTACAGTAAACAGCCAACAGTGTTTGAAGAGCGTCCCAACAGGGAGGCACCTGGCACAGCACTGGGTCCCTGCAGCTCCTGTGCATTCCTAGGTACGTGCTTAGGGCCGGCCTTTTGCTGGCAGCATCCTGCTGCTGGCTGGATGCACTGTGACAAAGCAGTACTTTTTACTTGTTAATTTTTGCCACTGACAGCAGGCTGGTTGCCTTGTCAACAGGAGATGGTTTATAGGTTTCTGGAAGATTTGCAGCAGTGTCACTCAGCTGTTTGCTCTCCTGGTTGAACAGGTGCACATACGGGTCTTTGAAAGCTGGCAGGAGAAACCATGATCCATCCATCCATCCATCACAAAGGTTTTGTAACTATATGACCTTCTAACTAATTTTCCTAACTCCCTAATAGCATAGATGTAATTAAATCTAGGCAGACAAGGCCATATCAAGCTTTTGGCATGGGAAATTGTGTAATACTAACAAGTTGCCTTTTGTGTCCATGGTAGACCCAACCTTATTGCACCAAGAACTTCCTTAAGATTTTACCTTTGGGTGGGAAGAGAACTCCCATCTCAGGAAACCCAGTTCCCTCCGGTAGTCCACAAAAGGCTGCTTTGGTTTCAGATTCAACTCTGCAAATACTGTCTAGTGGCTTCAGACTGGATGTGAATTTGCCTGGTATTATTTCCCCTGTGAAGGCTAGAGCAAGGGAGAGAAAACGGAATTAGCTTGTCTTAGCCTACAGAGTTAGAACCTAATGAAAGATCCCTGCCTTATCTGTCTTGATATTTTGCTGGTTGCACAACTTGCACATCCCATAGATGCAAATATTTTCCTGGGGTTGGCCCTGGTTGCCCAAGGAGGGTGTTTGTTCAGATTCTCATGCTTTGAAATTAATATAAGCTTCTCAACTCCGTGTGAGAGAAAGGGAAGTGGTGCTAAGTGGTTTGTGTTTTTTTTTTTTTTTTTTCCTCTCTCCATGTTGTTGTTCTTCACCAGCTGGCTACTTTGAAATGAGCATGTTGTGGTTTTTTTCTTAAGGAGCAACGTGTTGCTGCAAATTCAGCTTTGGAGAGGTTGTGGGAGCTTTTGTCCGCTGGCGCTGCAGCTGCTGCGAGCAAGGCACAGACAATACGTGGTGCTGTGGGTACCCAGAGTGCCAGCCTGGTCTGGCTGGAGGGGATGCCAGCCCAGCTGAGTGGCAGGATCCTTCTTTCCCACTGCATTCCCACACTCACTTGGTGGTGGCTGGGAGATGCGAGTCCTTGCCTTGCTCCAGACCATGCAAGAGCAGCAAAGTTCCCACCATGGGATGTTGTCAAAGGAATGAGAACCTGTTTCAAGTAAATGCCTTTTCTCTGCCTCGTTTAGCTATGGCAGCCTTATCCTAAGAGGGCTGTATGAAGTGTGCTTGTCACAGCTCTGTCAGGTACCCACACAGCTCACGGAGATATCTTGTGTGTTCTCTTCTGAGCTACTGGATGAAAAGTGGCTACTTTAGAGGGTAAATTGCTTCCATGGGTTTAAAAGAAGGTATCTAGTTTAGACCTAGAGGGCACACTTCGTGTTTAGGTACAGTGGAAAACCTTTGTGTGAACTTCATGAAGTCTGTGTTCATTGTGTTTTTCAGAATACTCTCTGAACTTATGTTTGTTTTGTGCTCTGCAAAAGCAACAATTCCTTTTGGGGCTGTAGAATAAAGAATAAAACATTAGCTTAAAGTGTGTACTTGTAGAATAAAGAATAAAACACTTGCCTAAAGTGGTGTGGAGGAGTTGTCACCCTCTAAAACTCATCCTGAGCTGTTGGCTGTGTGTTTCACAATGACCTTGGCCAGTCACACTGGTGTTGTCTTACAACCATGCAGCCACTTGGAAGGGAGGAAAAAAAGGCCAACTACACAAACTTTTGTATCTGCTCAGGGTTTTGACTGTTAGTTTAATTCAGATTTCCTGTTGGAGTTGACATAGTATGTCCTGAGTTTGATCAAAACTGAGGAAGTAAGGGGAAAATTAAGCCTGTGGAACCACCACTTGGAAGTTTCTTTATGGAAGCTCTCCATTTGGGCAAGAAATACTAACCTAAAATATATTTTCCTTCAATGCAGGTGTTCACCCTCTCTGTCCTAATCTTAAGTCTACAGGTGAAAGGCAATAATGGTAAATCCTAGAGCTTAATCAGCCTTTGATGGAGGGAATTGATTAAGAGTGACACAAGCTCTACTGTAAGTTTTTAAGGATGGATTGTGAGGCTAAGTTGACAAACTTTCAGTCTTCTGAGATCTATTTTTTTCTTTGCTGTTGGAATAGGAATTTTTATCTTGTGTTAATACACTCACATTACAAAACACTGCAGCTTGTCTTTTTGCTTGAGTGGTGCTTCAGGTTGACATTGGCTGGTTCGGCCTGTGAGATGGTGGTTTTCTGTGGGATTTTTCCATTTTTAGAAAAAGCTTTTTGCAAACACTTGACTAATTAATTAATTTCTTCAGTTGAAGTTCCTGTGTGGGAACAATGAGAGCTGTGTAGGAACTGTACCCACTATGCCATGCTGTGGCCTTGAAGGTTCATTGTAGGGACACACATGGTCCTCAGGGTGTTGCTTTCGAAAAAAAGAGGATTTTAAGGGAGAAACCCAGCAGCAGTTTATTTCTAGCTAGGTGTGAATGATGTACAAGAGTGAGAGGCTGCTGCATGTTCCTTAGGAGCCCTGAAAAACAACACATGGTGAGCTCCACTACCCTTAAGTGAAGAGGGAGCTTTATAAGCATATCACCCCTGTTCAAAATCTAACTGGTGGCCTCTGCCAGGTTCCTGTGAAAGTACATGATCATGTTTGAAATCTCACAATATTGGCAAGACCATAAAAATTCAGAGTTCAAGTTTAAGCTCTGAAGTTGTTCTTCTAAGGAAAGAGAATTTTGTCATACCAAGGATCTGAGGAGATATGGATCCACAGAGCAGAGCCTCTGATTGCAGATACTGTTGTGGTTCTCTCATCCTTTAAGGAAAAAAAAAAGCCAACCCCAAACCACCAGAACTCTGAAAGAGGTTCTTTTCCAAAGCGAAGATTTTCTGTAGTTGTTCCAAATGACTGTTTCCTCAGGAGGATCATTTTCATAGCTTGTGCACAATTTTTTAATCCAGCTCGAAGCCCACAAGACAGATGGGGTCATAATAAGAGCCAGGAAGTTCACATGATCTTACTGGACTGGATCATCTTTAACGGTGCCAGTTCATATCACCTGTCCACTTCTTGCTTTTTCCAAACCACTGGGGAAAGAAATAAAACCCTTAGCAGCCTTGTGACATTTTTACCATTACTCAAACACTCTTGCAGTCTCAAATGGTCAGCAAAGGGCAAATTTTGTGGGTATGGGTGAGCAGAATTGGAGAAGAACCTCAGATCACATAGAGGACCAGGCTCTCACTACTTGAACAGTGCCTTCCTAGCTGTTACAGTCTGTATTTATATTAGCAGACCAAAAAAGTCTGAAGGTGTGAAAAGGGATGATGCAGCCACCAGTATGAGCAAACTTAGGTCTTTTAGTGCACATCCCATCTCTGTGTCCCCCCAGCCCTGCATGGAGCTGCTTTCAGTGGTATTTGCTGTAGCCCAGGAAGTAGTTGTATGAGCTTTTTGGTCCAGTTTTCAACCCCCTTTCCAGAGATCATGGCTCAAGTATCAGAGCTTCAGTTCTTGTGTCTTTGCTGGTGCTTGTGAGGGCAGGGATGACCAACTGAATAAAAGGTCAGGACTCATTTGCTGGGGCCTGATGGCAAAGGGTGATAGCATGAAATATTCCCAGCAATCAGTGATTTGCAGAGTGATGTAGGTCGTGTAACAGATCTTCACACACGCAGCATATAAAACAGCATATAGAAAATACAATAATTTTACTTGTAATAATAAAGTTGTATTTTTATGCGCTGGGGAATTGAAGGCAGATGCTTGGATTTCTCCCAGTGGGCTGAAGGGAGGTTCCAATTTTGGTTTATTTATTTATTTATGTATTTGTTACATGTTAAACCAAAGCCAAAGAACTATGAGTCAGCGTGATTTTCACTGCTGTAGTTCCTGTGCCGTGGTCCTCAGGCATTGTCAAACAGATGCCTGTTCCCACACAAGGCTGGATGAACCCAGACACTGCAGACTTATTTTTGTCACCCTGTTGCAGAAACTCCTTGGGGACCCTCTGTGTATGCTTAGGAGCCAGGGGTATGGGAAAGCCTCTTAGCAGAGGGTCCTGGGAGAACACTCAGCTGCTGATCCCAGGAGCAAATTTTCTGTCCCAGCACCATATGCAATTCCTCATGGCAGACAGATCTCCAGGGAGGAAGAAACAACTCTGCCACCTCCTTTCTTCTTCTACTTTATGATGGCTGAGTTTTATAGCTGCTCTGTAGGCACTCTGTGTGCCTCCCTGGCTGAACAAAGGCATATTTGTGCTTTCAAAAGTAATGTCAGTCTGCCTCACTGCTGTCTCAAGATGCAGAGAGGGATAAATACTCCAAATGGGCTACGGTTGAAAATTAAAATAGACCAGGTGAGATCCTCAACCAGTATTGATTGTCTTGCCTTTGGTGGCATCAATGCAAGGACTACTTCTTGCCCTTTCTTTCGGGTGAACCTTCAAAGTGATATCTCAGTTGTGGGACTCACTTGTCTGGTTCTTACTCCTTGGCTTGGGCTGTCCTCTCCTTTCCTTTGGGAAGCTATAAACATTTGCACCTTATCCACGCTACACACAGATAATGGCTTAGGGCTGTCAGGAGAAATTGTCTTTGAAGTTCTAAGTTTGCCTTCTGTGGTTATTTTTTTCAGGTCAAATACAGAACTGTTTGCATGAGCCTTATAAAGTCAAAGAATAAATTCAGTGAATGCTGCTGTGTTTCTAAATGTCTCTGCAATGTGTGCTTCCCCAGTGTTGCAGAGCTGTGCTTGAGCAGCAGGACCAGAAAATGTTGAGAGGCTGAGGGGAGATAGCTGGACACCAGGAAGGAAGATGGGAAGCCATATATATGCATGTAAAAAGAAGTGATGTTTATAGTTTTGGCATCTCATTGCTGCAAGGTGTTAGGGAAGTCAGTGGCTTAAGAAGATGAAGATTTGAGTGTTGTATGGACAGCAGGGACAACCAGCGCTAGACATGTTTCAAAGAGAAAACTGGTGTATGAGGGGGGGCCTCCTTTTTTGCTTTTCAGATAATCTGGCAGGATGAGACCCTGCTCTGGGACGAGAGATGCTTTCCACTGAAAAGAGTAGAAGAAAGTTTTGGGCAGTGGAGAATTCCCAACGACATAATTGATGCCCAGCCATCTCTTACACTGCCCTAATGAAGTTACATCGCAATAATTAAAATGCATTACAGTTCAAAGTTCAGAAGTCCCTTTTTTCTTTTTTTGTGGTTTTTTTTTTTTTGTTTTGTTTTTTTGTTTGGTTTGTTTTTGTTAAATGTGCAGGAGCTTTTCCAGCTGCTGCATGGGATTTGCCTGGGGACTTTGCCGTGCAGAGGTTGAGCTGTGATGGAGGTTGCGTTGTCATGCCTGACAAAAGGATGCTTCAGCTTAGAAGGGCACCTGCAGGATCATGTTGCCCCATTTTACATTTCCCAAGCTGTGACTCCTCCAGCTCATGTTGCAGATGTTTTGGTTTGTACTTTGCATGGTCTCTTTCTGTGCTCTCAGGATAAATCAAGTGCTAAGGACAGGGTGTTATAAGTGTCAGCTCAGTCTGGTCACCAGGTGCTTGCCAGGGTAGTACTAACTGCCTGCAGGTGTTGGTCTCTGGCTGACATCTCCTACTGAAGACATTCTTGGTCTAAGACTTTAAGGTTTTCTTCTTTCTGTTTTCAGTTAGGGGATTGTGTCCAGGTTCCCTTGCATCTCTTTGTTCACTTCATGGACTTTCTGACACTCTTATCCACAGCAAGATGTCATCCCTGAAGCTCAGGGCATAGTTTGCTTCTTATCTGTACCTCTTTCAATCAAGCCAATCTGGTTTGTGTGACTGGAGTGTTTGCCCACTCTATTGTGCCTGTTGCAAGAGAGGAGCTGAGGCCAGTGTTGCTCCATCAGCTGTTGATCTGTGTAGAGGAGCACCTCAGTTGGGCAGGGTCTTTGGAGCTTTATGGCCATATCAAATGCAGTAGCAAAGCCAGATCTGGATCTACTCATTGCCTCTACCAGTGTTGTCCAAGGGACTGGAGTTGAGTTGAGGGTTTCTACAAAGATGTAGGTACATCTGACCTTTAGGCATTATCAGAGGGACTTCAAACACTCTTCTGCTTTCAGAGGCTTTGCTTATTTGTGAATCAGCTTGTTGGGCTCCAGTGTTGAGGAACCACATCTGACACAGGCTTGGTGTCTTGCATTTCTGTGGTTTCTTTTCAGCTTTACTTGGCCTGCAGATGCTGGCTGCGAGCCCACCCAAATCCTGCTTGTCGTTGTTGCTGTGGTCTCCCAAAGAAGCTCTGGAAGGAAACCCCCCCTGGCTTTTGCTGATTGTGCAGGTCTGCCAGCAGATGCTGGGGGCTGTGATGGAGGTGGTGGAGAAGGCTTTGTGCTCCTGTCCCCTGCACACTCAACCGCAGCCACTGATGAGCACATGTTTTACAACAAAAGCTCAAATGTGGGGGAACAGAAATCCCCAGCTTTACCATAAGTTTCCTGTGTGACCGTCAGGAAGTCACTTAATTGTTGTGGGTTCTTCATTGCAGGGTGGAGTTCCTTGTTCCTTTATCTGCTGTGCCAGTCATGTGTTGCTGAGGGGTGGGATATATGAACCTGTGTGGAGGCCACTCAGAGTTGAAGGAGCATGTCTCCTATGTCCATTCTGCGATGCTTGCAAGACAGGCAGGATGAGTCCTTAGACAGTGTCCCTTTGTTGCTCCAGAGCCAAAAGGGAAAGGCCTTTCCTTTTCAAGGTGGAGAGCTCCAATCCTCACATCTTCAGTCTTTTTTGTAGCAGGTCTGTGATGTGACAGTGATGCACCTAACTCACTCACAGTAACATTGCTTGGATTTTTTTTAAATCCAGATTTCTGCAGAGGGAGGGGATATGAACATCACATTAACAAGTCTGATGTGGCTGAGATTTACTATAAGCAGCAAAGTGAGGTTTGGGTAATTCAGGACCCTAACTTAATAAAGTTCTGCTGATCCAAACTTAAATCTTGCACCGTAACCTTCGGATGTTTGTTTCTCTCAGGTTGTGTGATGGTTTCCAAGCATTGCACACACAATGCATTGGTTGGCTCTGCATGGCTACAGACTTGGTTGTGATAAATTCATTCATGGCTGCTGAAGGGCTGGGTTTGGAGGTCTTCTGTGGACCTCTCTGGCAGCAGTGCTCCCTGTTCCTATCCCTGTAGGTTGCAGCTGGCTGGTGCTGCAGCTGCCAGGTCCATAAATCAGCTGTGTGCCCCTGAATATCTACTGCATAATAACTGATGTATATTCATGTTTACTACATTGTGTCACCTTGCTAATAATGTGTCTTGGTGAGAAGGAGACCAGTGACAGGGTCCCAGTAGCTGCTGCCTCTTTGCTTCATTGTATCTCCTCTTTCTGCTGGCATCTCATCTTTGGCTTCCTAAGATACCCCCTCTCTTGCTTTTCTAATGTATTTTCCCCAGCTGCTTCTCCCAGATGTGCTAAAATGAGCCCTGCAGGTTTGCTTTTTGTTGTGGTACCTCCTTCCCCTCCATCCCTGCTCTGCTAATAAATCAAGGTGTGTACCTAAAAAGGCCCTGCAAGGACTAAATGAACACGGGAGGATGATCATTATGTTTGAGCATGTAAATATAAAAGGCCTACTAATAAAAAGATACTCTGGAAGTATCTGGTCATGGCTGTTCCTTTGAGCTCTGTTTTTGAATGAGCTTTTATTAGTGTCCCATTGGGAATGGAAGGGCAAGAAGGAAACTCAGTTTTGGCCCCTCATCCCAAAATGGACTGTACCTCACCCACAGCTCACCTGTGGAGAAGATGCTGTTGCACCTGTGCTGCTTTACCCTCTGTCTTGAAAAACGAGGAGGAAGAAAAGTGCCATACCACCTTTCCCTGAAAAAGATAATTTGGCAAGATATGATTAGCAGCCTGTGAAATACCACCTGTGAGAGAGGATGGATGGGGGTTGACTCTGCTTTTCTTCTTTCAGTACAAGATCCTAAGTGCTGTCCAGGGAAGTTAGGGAAGCCAACTTGGGTACTAACCAAAGTGTGTCCCGAGATCTGTGAGTCCAACACAGCCAGGACTGTCTGTCCTGGCAGAGAGGGATCCCTCTCATTCCTCCTCTGTATTCCTTCTTCTAGGGGGGGACTTGAACCATTCCCAGAAGAGAGGACCCTATTTCTCTGTGAAAACTTGTTAGCCATCCAGAGGGTGAGTGCAACATGGGCAGGAGCAGACTGGGCTCCTGCTGTCCCAGGACACTCATTTGTCTGCTTTTATGCTGCTGGCCAACAGCTTCCACCTTTTATCACCCAAACCAAATGCCACTGGCTGGCTGGAACTTTCTGCTGCAGGAGCTGTAGTGCCATAGGACATGTGCTGTGTGAACCATTCTATTCCTGGAGACTAGAGTTCACCAATACTCTTTCTATAGGAAAATAAATCCTATTTTGCTCCAAAAGCTGACCTTTAAAAAAATCTCATAACCATTAAATGCTGAAAAAACCAAACCAAACACCTAAAAGCATTATCAAAGCAATTCTTGAATCTTCCCAGATGCACCTACTCTGTTTTCTTATCCATGTATTTGCTGGTGAAATAGCATGTGTTAGGATTTAAAGCCAGCAGGAAGTTGAACAACCATACCTATTTCCATTGCAAATTCTTCTCAGTGAAAAAGGCTTGTATGCATTTTCTGAAACCAGTTTCCTATTTTTTCTCTGTCAACAGTTGTTTGGGAGGAATAAGGAAGAATAGGGAAGGGGAGGAGAACAGAAAGATCATAGGAAGAGTGTGTTTCTTGACTCTGGGGTACTTTTTTTGCTGTGCATCAGTGGTGCTCAGGTTGGGATTGGCCCTTTTCCTAAGTGATGTAGATGGCCACCTTATACGAGTGACTTCCCCCTTTCTTGTAGCTGGGCTTTAAGTGAGGAAATCAGATCCTGCCCCTCTGCTCTCAGCCCTACCTGCATCTCTGGGTGCTTATCTGTGGATCAGAGCATCTGTCTCTCTGCTGGCTGCCTGTGCCCATGACCTAATTGTGATTTCATCAGGATAATTGGAGAGCAGGGCCTCTCTTACAGTACTTTGTGCTTTCCCACTTGATGTACCCTGCCTCCCCAACTGTCTCTGCCTTGGAAAGCTGGGCTGGGGATGAGCTGCCAGCTCTGACAGCCCAACACAAAGACTCAGCAGGAGACCAACAGCTTTCCCATCCAAATCTTCTGGGGTTTTTTTGTTCCTATTTTTTTTTGGTCTCAGGTGAAAACCCCAGATGGGAAATCACATTGCCTGAATTTAGTTCCCAGCTTTACTACCATTGATGGCTTTGGGCCAGTCCTTTGGCTTGTTTGCATCCCCTTGCCTGTTTCTGCAGTGAGTAGGATGGTGTTTCTGTTCATGCATGGCCACCGCCCCCAGCTCTAGCACTGGGTGCTCCATCGCTTGCAGCTTAGTAGGGAGATCTGAATTTGTCCCTTCTTGTGCTGTTGCAGCAGAGGCAGATGGCTGCAACCTGCCCTAGCATGATGACAGGACCGCTGGGCACGGGAGAGGCTGGACCTTTCCCCGGCAGCTTGCCTGCAGCTGCTCCTTTCATCACCAAGAGGACCAGGCAGAACATACCAGCTACCTTAGGAAACCAGCCTGGAGACAGCATCTCTTGTAATTCCACACCATTACTGGGCAATGTTTTCCCCAAAGCCTGATATTCTCTAATAGCTGTAATTACAGAGATCCACTTACACTGACGCTGCATACTCATCTGCTCCAAGTTTCTACTTCATTGCACCTTATATCTTGTGGGAAAATCAATACAATTTGGTACTGAGACTGGCAAGCCAAGAGATTGTTCCAAGAGATTGTTCATGGTTGTGTACCACGTGTTTTAACACTTAACTTTTACTGTCATCTATAATGTGGGTCTTGTTTTAAAGTTTCCTGGGTACCTGTCCATCTTTTTATACACTCAAGATATATCACAGTGCCTTTCATGCATCCCATTAATGCTTATAGGTGGGATTTTAATGTAAAGGAAAGTTAAAAGTTGCCTCTTCTGTTGAGCTCTGTTGTACAGAGTACCGTTTGTTTTTCTGAAGAAGGCTGGGAGGCCTGAGAGAAGTCTCTTTTCCATAGAGCAAGGTGGAGGGTTGCCAGCCCAGGCAGGGAAGTGTCTGCCTCTGAACCACCTGCTCAGCCCTGGGAGGCTGGAGAGGAGATGATAGCAGAGGAGTCCTGGCAGTTTGCAGCCTTCTGCATCTCCATAGTGAGAGCTTTTCCTCCTTCACACTGCTTTCCCACACATGTTGGTATGTTCAACACTAGGTCCTGAGTCCTGACTGCAAGATAGGAGTTCAGGTTTTATTTAAGTGTCTCACATTGTCCTGTCCTGCACTGTGGCCTCTTCATGCCTTTGTTTCAGACACAACTCCAGTCTCTTTCCTTATGCAGGTTACTCTTGCTCATGTAGAGTCTCAAAGAGTGCTGAAGTGTTGGATCAAAAATCACAAGTGTAATTTAAAAACTGTCTTCAGTTTTTTCACATCACAGGCCCTGCCAGATGCAGAGAACTGTGACTTGGGTGCTAGCACAGGTGGTCTCTCCCATCTGCATGTGATTTTTTTTTAGGGGTCTGTGTTCAGCAGTGGTGTGGGATGTATAATTTGCTTGCTTTGCTGTTTCTTTCACCCTTTCTGTGGGCTGGCAGCAGTTAACACACAGAGCAGTGTGCTTTCCCTCTGTGGAAGTTAACTTGGAAGATTGGTTCTTCTGCAGAGACTGTGGTGCGATGAGTAATTTGGTATCAGGGACACAAATAGAGTGGTGGTGGTGGGAGGTGAAGGTCCCACCATGATTCTCAAGCATATCCCAGCACCTTCCAGAGTTTCCTGACTGTGTGCTGCTCCTTGTGCCACATTCATGATGCTGAAGACATAGGCACAAGCAGTCCTGACTTAGAAGTTTCTGAGATAATGCTCATCTTTCTTTGGAAAATAGTAATTTTGGTGGCCTGTATTGGGTGTGGAGAGTGGGGTACATGGGCAATTTCTTCATCCAGAGGAAAGCTCTTGTGTAGCTGGTTTGTTCTCTAGGTTTATTGTGTTACTGACTTATTTAGGTTGTTTGCTATTTTGGGTGGTTATAGCTACCTACCACTTGTTTTTCTTGGAATAAGCTGCCAACAAAGAACTTTTTAAAGAATATTTACTTTTTGAGAGGGAAAGCAAGAACAGTGTAGTCGCACTCTCCTACTGCCAACAGCAGGTGATTGCACAGCTTTGTCTTTTACTTAAATGTCTGACAGCTGAAGAAGGAACCAGGGAGCAGAGAACAGGTAGCAGCTTTGGAGAGAATGTCTTGTTTTCCTTTGTCCTTCCATATTTTCCCAAGCCCTTTGTGGTTGGGTAGTTGTGTTGCCAGAGGTGCTTTGACTGGAAACTGAGGGCTGGGCCTGGTGCAGTGACCAGTCCATGCCTGTTCAAGACTTAGTGCAAGGCTGAGGCTTGCACATTGCTGCTGGGAGATGTTTCTGGCTGCTGTGGAGAGGCAATCCCTCTCTTCCAGACCTGCCTATCCCTCGGACCTGCCTGCAGCTTTCTGCTGTTCTTCCTCACGTTTCTCCTTGAGTGTGCATCTGTATTTTGAGCCTCCTACATTATGTCATTCCTTACCCCTTTTCTTCCTTTCCTCTGCAGCAATATTTTTGTGCTCAGTCCCTTGGGACAGGCTGCCTTTTCCTTCAGATTCTGAAGAGCTAGCAGAGGATGGAAGAAGGCATTCTGCTCCTTTTTGGCTTTTTCTTTTTTCCCCCTAATAGAAGACATTTATTACCTCCAAGTCATCTCTCCAAAGCAGGGCCAGTATTTGCAACTTTTATTCTCTCTTTGGCATCCCTTTCTCTGTTTTCAACTGTGAGGTGCCCTGAGTTTGCAGGTATACAGCCAGCAAGCCAACGACAGGCACAATTGGTTAGATTTGCAGCTCACTTGTTGATTTAAAAAGCAACAAGTAAATTAAAATGAAGCATTGGATAGGCTTCATAACAGAGCATCAGCTTGCCAGCCTCAGTTCTCTAATCTCTTTGGGGCTAGACAGGCCACAGAGAACATCAGCATTTTGGTCCTTGAGTGAAAACAAAAGGTGGCATTTCACACTACTGGAGAGGCTCCTTCAGTCCCTCCACAGGCTGTGCTTTGTGATGCTGATGACAGTCTTGTGCATGAGCAAATGAGAGAGACTGGACAGTCACTGGGGTAAGCCAACAAGGTTTGTTTTATCAATGCTCAGAGATCACTGAGTAGGATTCCTGATGCGTGGGTGTGGATGACTGCTGGTAAAAGACTGGATGAGTGTTGCTCTTCTAGAGGACTGCATGCCATCTCTGCCTGCAGGGCATCTGCTGAAGGGAAACAGAATCAAACACAGTGGCATTTGTGGTCATATGGCTCCTCTGGACAGGGCTTTGGAGGAAAGGGTGCCTGGTCTGATGTGGGCCCAAAGAAATTTGCAGTTTAAACTGACTTCTGATGCCTTTAAATGCAGAAACTCTCAGTGGGCAGGTGCAGTGATGGTGAATGTTCAGTAACTAACAGTTGTAAAACTTCTGGCATGGCTGGCCTTACTACAGCAGCATTGTGCAAAAATCTGTCTCTTGACTTGTTTAGTTGGCTTGGTGTCTGTCCTGGGAGAGAAACAAAGTGATGGGAGGAAACAGGAGACACAGACAAAGCTCCTTCAGTTAGTTATTCTGTTGGAAGGGTGTCAGAGGCTCTCTTGTGGTGAATGTGTTGGAAACCCACTGTGTATCCCTTCCGCTTGATGCCTGAGCTCTTGTTGGAGCCGTGGTGGTGAGATGGGACGTACTGATGGGGCTGAGCCTCTTGAGTCCCTTATCTCTGCTGAGTGAGTTTCTGGAGGCTTCACAGTCAAGTCTCCCAAACCACCTCTCTAGGCTAGAGAATAGGCACCATGAAGAAGATCAGGTTGTTTTTTGCAGGACATAGCTGGATCTCTGGGTAACACCTGTAGCTTTAATGCTCAGACCTACTTTAGGTCTCAGCCCTGTGACAGCTTCTACCAAGCATCCTGGTCCTTGTTTCTTCAGGCAGGGCCTCCATGCTGCCACCCAGCATGTGCAGGCAGGGGAGGTGGTGTGCCCTCTGCCCTCACCCACGCCTCCATCTCCGCCCTGCGAGACAAAAGTAGGATGTTGGTGTCCACTGGGGCTGGGTGCTTGCTCTCCCTGCTTCCTGCTCAAGGCTGGCAGATGGCTCCTGTTTGCTGGAGCTGTGTGGCTCTGGCTACTGGGCTGGGAGCAGCTGCTGCTGCCAGGCGGAAGCACTCGGCGAGGCTTTCCTAGACAGCTTTGAACAGGAGCCAGGAGCCCTCTCGCTACAGGAGAAAATCCACGAGGTCAGGAAATCCAGCGGCAGCAGCTCCGGCTCCACGCTGGGGCTCTTGGCTTGGCATGCGGATCCCAGCCCTCCTCTTTCCAGACGGTGCTCCTGGAACTGCTCTCCTCCTTACTTGACAGCCCTGTGTGTGGCTTTTGGGGGGTGTAGTAGTGGAGTGCTGCAGAGGTAATAAATTTGGGTAGGGAAACACTAGATGGTGACCTGGATCAGACTTTCAGATCTTGAAGAGCTTGCAGAAGATGGAAGAAGCATTGTTCCTGCTCTGTGTGGGACTGGGAGGCTGTGCTTTTGTGTTTCACTGTTATTTTGTGGTCAGCTGTGTGTGGGCTCTGTGTTGGCTGCTGAGCAATAGAAACTGGAAATCCTCGCATCAGGAGAAGCTTTCACAACCAACCAACAGGCTGTAAACCTCCATCCGGTGTGTCACCAGCATGAAAACTGGGGTGTCTGTTACCATCTCTCTGACAGGAACCCCACTCTCTCTTCCCTGTATTTGTTTTATAGGAAGTCAGAACTGTTCCTTTTGGGATGGTTGTTCCTTGAACCAGCTCCTATGGTGGTGGTGGCGGCGGCGATGTTCCTGTGGCGCTGAGGAACAGCCACCCCTGTGTTGAAACTATGGGTGCATCAAAGAGCAGCCTTGCTCTTCCCATGTTCAGGAGCAAAAAGTGTGATGGGGGTGTTGTTATGACATGGTGTTGGTAAGCTTAAGGGTAGGACCAGTTGCCCAACTCCTTGGCAGTTTGGCCATATTGAAATCTCTGCTTTCCCTGCAGCCTTTGACTAGGCTGCTTCTTCTGTCGAATTTGCCCATGCGCTGGTGTGCAGTTGGGTCTGCACGCTGCCCGTGAGGAGCTTGCATTAGGGAAAGGAAGTGAGCTGCCCTGAGAATTGATTTTAGCCCACATTAATTTGGGCAGCTCTCATGCCCAGAGCTGTCCATCATTCCCCATGCTCTCACTCTGCATTAGGACATGTTTTACAGCAATGGTATGGAGCAGGTAGCCTGGACCTGCCCTCCTTTGCAAGCTGCAGAATCTCTCCTGCCACTGCAGGGGCGAGGATGGCAGAGCAGTGGAGAGTTAGCTGAGGTGACAGCACCTTCGAGGGATGGTGTCAGTGAGCAAACACCAGCGCTGCAGAGCTCTTGCTTGTAAACTGTCCACAAGCGAGGAGTAGCAATAGCTCCTTTGCCCCTCCCCTCATTTTCCCTGCCTCTTGGGTGCGTGGGGGAACAAGAAGATGTGGGTTTGTGTTTCTGTGGAGGAGCCAGACCTTAAAACTCTGTGCTAAGGTGGTGATTCGCAGGGCTTGCTGGTGTGTGGCTGCCCCTCCACTGTGCAATGGAGCTCAGCTGGGATCTGGAGCAGGGGAAGACACTCAAGCTAATGTGGGTGACCACCTTGTCCCCCACCTCCTGCTGCAGTGTGGACCATAAAGCTCCTATGAAGTGGAGTGTGGGCTGGGGGTCTTCCAAAGGAGTAGGCAGTGCCTTCCACTGGGGTGGTCTTGAGGGAGAACCCCCTCCTACAGAACTTATGTCTTCTTCTCCCCTGGGGAATCAAAGCTTTTCTCACTGCCTCAGCAAGTCCTACAGGCCTGGGCAGTTGTGCTGTTTTCCTTGAGCATCTTTGTGGCAACTGCTTCATCTTCGGATGCAGAGCAAAGTCCATGTGTTTTGCTGGGGGATGCAGATCTTCCTGCTCTATAATGAAAGGTGGGAGCTAGTCACAGTGTTTCTTCAGACCCCCAGGACCCCTCTGTGTTCAGCTGTGAAGCTGTTTGCTGAAGGAGCGATTCCCTTCCCAACAGCTGTGCTGGTGGAGATGGTCAGTCAACATTTGCTTCTCAGTTCCCTTTTCATCCTAACTGTCTCTTCCCAAAGAGATGAGAAGCCTGGGGTGGGGATCCTCTTGTCCCTGAGAAGCAGTGCATGTGAGAACAACATATACATGAGGGCATGCATTAATGGACCGGAGTAATGTGTGTGCACAGTCAATTAGTGAGATCACTTAGATTCTCTCCTGTAGCCTTGCTTTCAATCTGCAACTCTTCCCTGGCTGCCAGAACAGAGGCACATTGGACTTTCAGAGGAAGCAGTGTCACTTTCAGGTAGGCACCTAGGGTATTATTTGCACTTCATTTCCCCCCACCATCACCACTTTTCCATCGTGTTTAACTTCTCCTCCAGCACAGCAAACTAGAGGTCCTGCTTGACATCATATTTGTTACCTGGTTGCTCTTCTGCACCCCCTCGTTTGCCCTTTTGGACTCTGGATGCTAAGAAGGGCTTGAGCTTTGTTTGCCTTTCTGCTATTGAGACAGCAGCTCAAGAAAGGGCTTCGGCAAGAGGTGGTTGTGTCTGATTGCTCCCTGCTCAAGAGGGAGACGGAACTGTCTGGGTGGTTTAGGGTTGCAGTCAGGTGGGGATTGAAGGCAAAAAGTTCTGGCTTCCTTGCCATTAGATCTTTGCTGTGTTAGCAAATGCATCAGCTGTGGTCTGGGTCTAGAACTGCTGTTGCTGGCACAATTCATAGCAGCTTCCAGAGTTTAGGAGCAGGGCTGGCAAGCCTGGGGAGGAGAGTGGAGTGATTTAACTATCTGGGGTGGGAGGATGAAGGAGGGGGTTATAATCCCTGTGAACACTGAAGGGTGTCTGACAAGGGGAACCGTGAGCTTGTCTTCCTGCTACCTGCTGCATTTTGGAGGGCTTCCCCAGAGCTTGCAGATGGTGGCTGAGAACAAGTATCTGACCCTGGAGTGACTTTCAGTGGGCAGGGCCTGCAGTCCAGTGAGGGTGGATTTCTATTTAAACCTTTGGGGTTTTGTAATCTTCCTGAGTTAGTTCCTCTTTCTCAGCAGACTTGGAGCAGAAATTTAAGGGAGGAGAAGGGGGGATGTGATCTTCTGCTGCTAAGGGCCATGGGAGGTACACAGTACTGCAGAAGTGTGGTTTGCTCATCCTGACCCTAACCATCATTGTCAGTCAGCACCTTTTGTGACAGCATCTCTTTCTCTCCTGCTGGGTGTGCCAAATTGAGCTCAGGGAGCAGGGATGGCCCTTGTGCAGTCCTCCCTCTCACAAGAGTAGCACCGTTAGCTGGAGGACAGGCAGAGGGTGTGGATGTGCCACCGTCTCAACCCTACTGTGTGGTTTGAGGTTTGACGCAGCCTTGAGGGTGAAGACATGGAGGTAACAGCATGTTTGGGCAGAGCTGGACCTTTTCCCCTACTCTTGTGGGAATTGACATCCCAGCCTAGTTGGCCAAGGGTTTCAAATCTATCTAAAGATTTCAGATCATCAGCTTGAGATAAGGTAAATTGCGGACAGTGCTGAGCATTTCTGCAAAACCAGACCTCTTAAACTGGTTACTTTAGGGGTTGATGTACACAGCTTGTACCTCTTGTTTTGTCATCAGTAATGCTCTCCTACCTCTTGAAGTTTGTTCAAGGAACTGTGAAGTTTGCATCCAGATGGTCAGGCTGAAGGACTACAACAGACCACAGGATGAACAGAATTTTTGTATTTGGTTTGATGGATTATTTTGCCCATTTTCAAGTAACCTCTCTTAGTATAAGTGACCATGTTTGTCCTTGCAGGTGGTGGTGCTCCTGGAAGTCTTGAGCTGGGGTCAGCTGGAAGATGACCGAATACAAGCTGGTGGTGGTGGGAGCAGGTGGTGTTGGGAAGAGTGCTTTGACGATACAGCTCATTCAGAACCATTTTGTTGATGAGTATGACCCCACGATAGAGGTAAGTGGCTCTGGGCATGGGGTCAGTCTGTTTGTATGTTTTCCTCTTGCTTTTCTCCACCTTGTCTCCAACCCAGAGCATGCTCAGTTTGGTCTCAAGTCTGAACTTGAGCAGGGATGTTCCTCTGCTTCGCAGAGCTGTTCTGAGTCACTATGTGTGTGTTCAAAGGTCGCAGTGGCTGACTTAACATCTCCTGCAGAAGGGTGGCGGTGTCTGCTGAAGAGAGGTGACATGGGAGGCAGCAGAGGCAGGCAGAGCCGGGCAGGGGCTGAGAGGCAACAAAAAGTCTTCCTTTCTGATGAAATGACAACGTGGGGAGGGATTAAAGGTTTAGAATTGAAGAGCCATTTTGTGCCTGTGCTTCCATTTCTCCTCCCGTGAAATCAGAGTAAATGTATTGACTTTTTCTGCAGGATGTTTTGAGCTTTACTGATGAAATGGGTTTTATCAGAGCTTGGTTGTATTATGTATGTCTTGCAGTTTGAGCAAGACGTGCTGAGCAGCTGAACTGCTGTGGCTCCCAGAGTGCTGCCTCTGCTTCTTCACAAGGAGTTAAAGGCTGATGTGTGTGTCTCAGTTGGTGTGGATGGCAGCACTGACCTGTCTAGCTCAGCATCCTGCCTGAAGAAGCAGGCAGGGACCCTGTGGTCCTCACAAGCTGTATGGGGGCAAAGGGGGATTCAGTCTTCAATATCCATTGTGCTATTATTATTTTCTTTGGTTTTTCAAAAATATATTCCATTCTTCATCTGCTTTCACCACAGTTAGCGATGTGCTAATTAGCCTCTGCATGACTTACACATTTGTTGGGTGAGATGTAGGCAGTAGCCACTGCTCTGCATGAGGAGTAAAGTCCACCCTGGGAAGGCAAACTGCAGCTCTGTAATGTCTCTTGGACAACAAACTCCCTGTCTGCAGTCCTAAAGGATTCTCTATCAGATGTGTATAAATGCAGCTGTGGTTACTGCAGTTATTATTATCATAATGGCTAAAGGCCCCAGCTGGGATGAGAAATCTATTCTGGTAGGTGTTGTATGTGTAGTCCCCACCCTGAAGGGCTTACAACTTACATAAACAAGCAAGACAAGGCTTAGTAAAAAGGCAGAAATAGTCTTACAATCCTACAGATGGGAAGGAGAGAAAGCACTTAAAAAGCACGTGCTATTACATCATTTGGCCAAGGTCACCTAGAACGTCCATGGCAGAGACTGGAATTTAATTTAGGGCTCCTGAGTCTCCTTGCTTATGGATGCAATTGCCTTTGTCCCCAGCTCCTTCCCCCTCATGTGGCTGTCCCCAGTAGTATTGTATACTTTTCTCAGAAACCCATTCCAGGTTTTTTTGGTAAAAGAGCTGTTCATGCAGAGCACCCTCCCTTGGGAGACATCTGCAAAGATGCATCCTCTCTTGGACCTTAGGTGGGCAGAGGCAGCTCTTACCCAGCGATGCGCTGGGTTTTTGCATCCTGGGTTTTTTGTCTCCAGCTGCCTGCTCCCTGTACGTACCCTGCAGGGAATTTTCTCTATGTAAACAGGCAGCAGGGAATGTAAACCTTGCATGGCATTTCCCAGCACACCCTCTTCACCCTACACACTGCAGTGCTCTGGGAGATGCCTACTGCTCTCCTCCACTGTTCACTCCAGCCCCATTCTCTTCTCTTCCAAAAGCTGCCACAAGGTGCTCTTCAGCCCTCTCACCCCTGGTACTTTTCCACCTGCGGGTACCACCAGCCCTGATGCCTTGTTGTACCCTGTTTTCCCTGCTAGCCTGGCCAACTACTGATTCATTTCAGGGTGATTCCTTTTAATTGCGCTTCATTTTATGGGGATTTAAGAGACCGGGAGCTACCTGCCAGCCATCCAAATGTGACCAACAAACCACCTTCCTGTGACTAAGCTGCTTTGGATCATGCCCAGGAGCTGACTAAGACTGTTCATCCAGCTAACAAGTAGCACAGCAATGCTGAAATGAGCAGGATAAAAGATGGGGAGTGGGGGGAAGATGATACGTGCATGGAGCAAAGGCGTTGCCCGCTGCCCACATGGATCGGGCCCAGGCTGTGCTGCAAAGGGAGCTGCAAGCAGACTGGGGTGCACTGAGAAGATGTTCCCCAGAGCAGGAGGCATGGAGGTTTGTCCCCTGTCTGGGGGGATACTTTGACTGGGTATCTGCTCCCCTCCTACCCTCCCGATTCACCAGTGCAGAAGTTTGGCTCTGTAACTCAGCGCTGTCCACCCCACTACAGCACACTCTCACAGGCCAGCTCTTGGGCTGCCAAGGAGCCTTAAGACCTTTGTTTTCGCAACAGGAGGGCCAAGGCAGCAAGGAAAGGTATGCCACCAGCATTGTCCCATGGTGAATAAGCAGAGATGGAATAAAGAGTTTCACCCTGTTGAGAAATTCTTCGGTTCATCTTCCAGCTCTTAGCAGCCATCTAGTAATGGGCTTCCCAAACCTCTGGTCATATCCTGACTGTAGTGCTTAGCAAATGGGGCCACTTGGCCTGGTCCCCCAGCACAGCTGGGATGCTCCCGGCATCCGCCTGGGATCTTGAGTCTGAACCCCAAACAGATGTTGTTTCTGCTGCCTTGCACTTCACAGCTGCGTCTGGCTGCATTCCCCTCTGCTCAGGGTGGGGTGGGACATACAGGGCTGCAGAGGAGCGCTGAGGCTGCACGGTGCTGGTGTGGGCTGGTAGCAGCCATGTCACCTGGTCGTGTGGCAGGGACAGCTGAGCTGCCATCCTGAGCTTCCTGGGGACAGGGAGATCGAATGAAGCTATACACAAAGCATTGATGCGGAGAGCTTGTCCCCTTCCTTTGCAAAGCATTCTCCGCAGGATTGTATTATGTCTCTGCCTTGTAAGCCAGCTGGCTGGCCTTATGGGTAGCCTGTTGATGACCTGAGCTGAGGTGTGGGATCTCTTCTCTGTCAGCATGCTGGGTGCTGGTGAAACGTCCTGGAACTGGGGACCTGGCAATTAACTGTGAACATGTGTGCTGAGAGGCTGGTCCTCTGTCCTAAGCCAAGGTGCAGAGGTGGGAGGATGCTTTGTGGGGCAGAGAAGGCACTCAGGTCCCCTTGCACAAAGGAGGCTCCAGATACATTATTGATTAGAAATGGGAGCACATCCCTGCAGGGCAGCCTGCCAGTTGCCTTCAGAGCAGTTGGCTGAAAGCCAGCCTTTCACTCCATGCTTATTCTCAATGGGTCAGCGGTCCACTTTTTGGGAAGGCACAGCTGAGAAGGTCGTGGCAGAGCAGATCTCATCTCTGATTTCATAGCTCTCTCTGCAAGGTGAGGAAAGACTTTAATTAGCCCCAGCAAATGACGTGTTAATGAACCAAAGGATAGAGGCCGTGTTGGCCCCATTCCCTTTCTGTGCTGCTGCTGGTCCTGTTGGTGCCCTTTGCTGTGTCAGCTGTTTGTCTGCAGACCTGCAAAGCTCATCTGATAACATTGTTGTGGTCGTTGGAAGAGCAGCCGACATTTGAATTAATTTTAAACTGCAGCCGTAGCTTCTGTGAGTGGCTGCAAAGCATTGTGTGGTTGTACTGCTGACTTGTATCTTTTTCATACCTTTCATTTTGGCTTCCTTCTCTTGCTGAGAGCTGAGAATGCTGCACTGTCCACAGGGGATGGCTTTTGGAGAGGGATGAGGGATGTTCTCTGTGTAGGGCTGCCCCACAGCATCCCTGCTGATGAGACTGAGCATAGTGGGGAGGAGCAGTGCTTTGAGGAGCCTGCTGTGAAAAGGAAACCTTTTGAGGGATGCTCTGGGTGATTTCCAGACCTTCTCACATCTATGGCAAGTTGTGATTGCCTTTGCTGCAGGGAAAACCCCCAACTTCAAAGGACCTGCCTGGATAGTTCTTACCTCTCATGGAGCCCTGTGGGCACAGACTGGTTGTGGGAAGCACCCTGTTCACAGTGTGATTTTATTTTTTCTCATGTTTAAAGAAGAGGTTTACCATCAAACCCAGTCTGAAACCTTAGTGATGGCACTACTGCCTCTGGTGCCTGATTTGAGATGCATTGGAGGCACTGGATTTCCAGGTTAACTTTAACACCTTCCAGGCCTGCAGATCACAGATAGTGACTGGAAGCCCTGGCTGGCCAGAGCTCCTTTCCTGAGTGTCCTTCCTTGTCCAGCAGAAGGAATTAGCGCTGAGACTAAACAATGCTTAGGAAATACTTGTTGAGGACTATGCAGTGTGAGAGATGAAGCTGCACCTGGTCTGCCAGAGGCAGGGCTGGGAATGGGGAGAGCAAGCTGGGAGCTGTCTTCTCTGTGGTTCTGACAGACAAGGAGAAACCTGCTTAGCTACTCCCTTTTTACTTTGGTTTTTTTTTATTATTTTTCCTTTCCCTCCCATTTTTGAAAGAGATTGAGTCGTATCTCTAATGGAAGCTGAACACAGGCAGAGCATGACCTGGCATCTTCCCAAGGATGCACTTGCTGCATCCCTTTGTTTAGCCAGATCTGAGCCCTCCCTTAATGCATCCTCCTTCCTTTCTCTCTCTTGGCCTGCAGGATTCCTACAGAAAGCAAGTAGTCATCGATGGAGAGACCTGTTTGTTAGACATCTTGGACACTGCAGGGCAGGAGGAGTACAGTGCCATGAGAGACCAGTACATGAGAACGGGGGAAGGATTCCTGTGTGTCTTCGCCATCAACAACACCAAGTCCTTCGAAGATATTCACCAGTATAGGTCAGTATCCTGGGAAGGGCCCTTTCCCTCTTGACCTGTGCAAAGGGAGGCCTTGCTGCTGCACTCTCCTGCCCACCCTTTTAGATCAGGCCCCGTGGTGGAAACACAGACTGCCAGCAAAGACAATTAGCTCAAGTGGCCATTCCCCAGGGAAGAGACAGAGCAGACGGCTAATGTCAGTGACTCCAATAAAACCTTTCTGAAGGGATTGCTTGTGGCCTTTGGGGACCTGGTAATGTAATGTTTAAGTGTTTATGGTGACTAAAGAGGGAGCTGATCCTGTATATCCCCCTCCCTTCCCTCCCTAATTGGTGGAACTGCTTTGTTAGCGCAATCGATCTCAGCGACTTCTGCTGGCCCCAGAGCTGGGAGAGGAGGCTGGGAAAGACAGGGAGAGCTGCTTGCCCCCACACTGTCATGACCAGGCTGTGGTCTTCCAGATGCACACAAGTGTGGAGAGACAGTCCTGCCCCACTGGAGTTTGCTTTCAACCAGGGCAAAGATGGAGCAGAAGGGGAGTCAGGGCTCCAGTGAGGTGATTTGCCCAAGAAGGTGCATGGGGAAGCAGAGACAAAGCAGGGATGCTGTCCCAGTACCCATCCCAATTCTCCTCTCTTTTGATGTCACCCCTGCAGAGCTGAAGAGTCAAGGGGATGATGTAAACATAGCAGGAATCTTCCCTGTTTACCCTGATGCTACTTTAGGGAGGGATCACTCTGTTTGTGCCTTTTTCTGAGGTTTGGCTGCGATGGCAGACACTTGCAGAGGATGCAGGAGATGGCTCTGCCTGTCCCTGCTCTGTCCACTACCCACAAGGGACTGTGTATCCTAGTCCCTCATCATAAACCAGGGTCCCAGTAATCCTGTTGTTCCAAGGACAGGCACATCCCTTCCTTGCTCCATAGTCAGAGGCGCTGCTTGGAGCTGTGAGATGTTTCAGTCTCATCCAAAAGGCTTTTCAGTGTAATAGCTGCACAGGTGGACTAATTTGGCTTCTTTTAGCTGAACCAAAGAACAAAGGATGGGATTTTCCTAAAGCACCTGAGGGATTGAGCAGCATTCATCCTTGTGCTGGGGCTGGTGCCTGTGAATTGCTCTTAGGATGGCTTGATTTCAAGCTATCATGATGTAAATCATTAGCTTTCATCTCCTTTAGCCTGTGCTCTTTGTGTTTGCACTTTTAAAAGAATATTCCCCAGAGAAATGCTTACTCTCCCTGGTCAGTAACCATTTAGAGGTATCTCTTTTCAGCTAAGTGTAGCCTGTGCACTAAATTTAGTACTTGTATTTGCTGATCAGGATGTTACACAGAACATTTAAATGGCTTTATGGCATATCATGCCATATAGTCAGTTCATTTCTATGTTCTACTACATTAGAAAAAGATGATTGATTCTTTTGTGTGTGAATGTCCAACTGCCTTTGGATGGAGATTTGCATTCAATTAAAATGCAGAAATTGGCATTTAAAATCTTTTATTTGTTAAATTAAAACCATGTTAAATGTTCTGGACCCATGAGCAAAAAAAAAAAAAAAGCTGTTTTGAATCTGAAGTTAAATGATTTATTAAGCAAAGGAAGTTATTATCTACCTGAAGGGAATTGAATGGATTTTTTTTGTGGTCAATGGCCTTCAGGATTTTTAGAAGTGATAGATCTCATCCTCACCCTCCTAGTTTTAGATCCAATGTTGGAATGAAGAAGTGAGCATTACAGCTTTTTTAGTTCCCAGTTGGCTTCTCAACTTTGAGTGACCTGAACTAAACTGAAAGGGAGCAAATACTGCCTGTGCATCTGTAGAAAAGGTTACAGCTGCCAAAAGCTGCTTTATCAGCTCAGCAAATTCTGGTTGCAGGTGATATTTTTTCCCTCCATTTGGGGGGGATTACTTGATCTAAAATGTTGGAAATAGCTCAGGTAACTGCATGAGAATTCATTTTTATTTAACTTAAACGATCTTAAGCTCATGTCTTAATATAGATTGTCATAATTCAAATTGTTTTGTAAATAGCTGCATTTAAAGAGCAGAAGTATGTTTAGTTTTCATTTCCAGATGTGTCCTGTTTTGCTGTTTACTTATTTGTGTGTCGTAGTCATTTACATTTTCCTGAAAGCTAAACACAAGGCATTCAACAGGAGCAAGGGGTAGCTGTCAAATCTTAACAAAGAAACTGGTGTGGAGTGTTCTGGAGCTGCTCCTTCACTTCTTCACACCTCCTCCTCTTGCAGGGAGCAGATCAAGAGGGTGAAAGACTCAGATGATGTTCCCATGGTGCTGGTTGGGAATAAATGTGACCTCCCTGCGCGGACAGTGGAGACCCGGCAAGCGCAGGACCTGGCCCGGAGCTACGGGATCCCCTACATAGAAACGTCTGCCAAAACCAGACAGGTAGGAGGAGACTTTTAAACAAAATGATCTTTTTCTTTTCTTTCCTCCATTGCTGCCCTGGAGGGGCAGGAACGGGCAGGCACCACCTTGCAGACAGATGGGTGTTAGAGCTGGGCTTAGTTACTTCAAGGTTAAATGCTCCTTCCCTCAGGATGTTCCCTCCCAGTCCAGGCTTGAGCCTCCCGTCACAAGAAGTGCATCATCATGCTGTGGCAGCAGTGAAGAGAAGATGCCTTCTCAGGGCTTTCTCCAAGGCCCTGGAATAACTTCCATAGTCACTGTAGGTCAGCTAAGCTCAGGTCACTTGGTTAAACTCATCCATGGTCTATTTTGGCAGATTATACCAGTGCTGAAAGAACCATGTGGAGCTCCCAGAGCACAGAGGTGGAAATGGAACTGACACCTTCAGTGGTCTAGTGGTGGCTTTTCTACTGGGTGGTAGACCTCATTCAGACTGCTGAGAGCTGATGAATCTCAGGGACTTCAGAGATCCTTACCCTCATGGTTGCTCATTCAATCTTGCTCTCCATTTGAGAGCCACACTCAGGTCCTTGTTAGTCTTCCCAGCTTAGTTCTGTACCTTTAACTCTGCAATCTGCACTGCTAGACAGTGCTAGGGACACCTTGCTGGGGAACAGAGCCCTCTCCTCTCTCCACTGTCCCTCCTCAGAGTGGGCAGCTGCTTCAAGCCGTGCTTTTTCCCCAGGGCGTTGAGGATGCCTTCTACACCTTGGTGCGGGAGATCCGGCAGCATAAGCTGCGCAAGCTCAATCCCCCGGATGAGAGTGGCCCCGGCTGCATGAACTGTAAATGTGTGGTATCGTGACTATGGTAAGTGGTGGAAGCAGGACATGAGGTGCAGTGGGGGAACGTTGGGAGCAGGGCAGGAGATGAGTGCAGATGCACTAGCCTGCAAACAAGTGCAACAGGATCAATTTCAGCAGCAGGTGTTTTTTTAATGAAACACCTTTCGGATTGAAATAGCATTTTTCTGTGAAAACATAGGTAAGTCAAAATTCCCACTTTGCTGAGGAAGTGTGAGGCAGGAAAGGGTTGTTTATTTCTTCCCCTCATTTTATGCAACAAAATTCTATACAACTGAATTAAAAAAAAAATATTTTGTTGTGCTTTCCCCAGGAAAGCATCTTCCCATGCTGCTGCTCTGAAAGAGGAGTTAAGCTGCTGTTGAAGGTGTACAGATCACTGCATGCTCACCAGACTGGCTCTAGAAGGGTTCAGATGATGAGCTGGCTAGGTGCATTGCCTTGTAATGCACTCACATAAATTGCCTCATCCTAAAACTTTAGAGCAGACCTGTCTTGCTGTGAAAAGTCCTGTGTTCCTCAGAAGAGTTTTCCCCATTAGATAAATCCCCTGGGATATTTGGAACTGATGCAATGTTGAGAATTAGCCATAAGGGGGCTGTTTGCTTTTATAAATTGTGTGTGCTGGAGCCAGAGAGTGTTTTTCAGATTGTTTATGTTCACTTGCCTGTTTTTCTTTCCTCGATTTTTTTTTTTTTTTAATTATGAGTTTATTTAAAACACTGCTGGATAGCAGTCAGGGAGAGTTCCTATTATTGTCCCTGCATGTGCTGGCTGGACTTAAGTGAAAGGTCTGGGAATATCTGTGTAACCATCTCCTTCATGGCAGAAATTTAGAGAGGGGTACCTAGGCATGAGTCCACCAAGGAGATCTATCTCTAAGGTCGTCTGGAACTGGGACAAAAACATACATATACATTGCTCTTAATGTCTTTTGGGGATTCTCCCAAGCACCTGGACTGGCCCTTCACCCCTTTAAATAACTGCTGGAGTTAAAGAGAAGTGCATTGTATCCAGAGATGGTGTTAAGAGGGTCTTGTGAAGGTGGAGATGGACAGCAGGTTTCCTCTGACGCTTTTTGAGCTAGAAGCCATGAGCACAGCAGAGCTCTTCCTCCTGCCCCCTACTCCCAAGGAAAAAAAACTAACAAAATAGTGCTGGCAACGTTTGCTTCCTATGAGCAAATACCCACCCCAGAACCCCACCCCTCCGCTCCCAGCTGAGGCGTGTGAGGTCGGCTGGGGGCCCGAGCTGAATGCTGTGCCCAGCACACTTATCACTGCTAAGGGAGATTTTCCAGACGTTTGTGTCCTCCAGATGTTCAGGAGCATTTCCTCCGGATGGGGATATGAGCTCAAGGCTTGTTTCCTGCTCTGGCTCACAGATGACAGCATGGGCTTGGCAGGCACTGCTGCTCCCTTACACTGACTGCCAGGAGCCCAATCCTTGTCACGGCCTGGTGGCAGCACCAGCTTGGGCAAGAAGGGCTGGGAAAGGGTCACTTGGAAACACTCCTCTCTGTTAAGAGAACACGCCCTGCGAGTTGCCTATGTCTTCTTCTGCTCAGGCAGAAACTGGAAACCAGACATCCCAGCTTAATCTATCTGCAGTGCCCAAGAGCAGAGAGGGAGGAACATCAAGGCACAAAAGGAGAAGTGAGGCAAAGACATGCTGGGATTTGGGGAGAAGAAGGGTGGGCGTTGTGGCCAACAAAATTTGGCTGCATTTGCCTGGACTCGTTTTGTGGTTCCCATCATCCCTGGAGGAGGTGGAAAGATCTTGCCAAACGGTGCCCCTTCCCACAAGGAGGCTCAGAAAGAGGCAGAAGGTCTGGTGCGGTGCCCAAAGCTCACACATCACTCCACCAACTCCAAGACTTGTTCCCTTCAGCAGATGTACAGATGCTTTGCTGAGACAGGCCCATACCTCTAAGACCTGTGTAGCCTTTTGCTTTTGCTCCGTGGGCACTAACAGGGTCATCCCAAAATGTGAGGGGTGAGTACTGGGAACAGCCCTGCTTGTTCTGACAGGGAATGGGTGCTCATGAGTGTCTTCTTCTGTTTCAGCTGTCTGGACCGTGTCTTGGCGAGGTTCCCACTGTGCAGTGCACAAGGAAAGAGGTGAAAAAAAGGAAGAAGCAAACGGATTCAGAGGAGGAGTACTGGGGGGGGAAGAGGAGCAGGAGGAAGAGGACAGGGAGCATGAGGCCCTCCAAGGACTATCTTGCACTTCACCCAAGCCTGCGGCAAACAACTTTTTTTTTTTTTTTTTTTATCCCCATCCCCTCATCTTTTGGCCTTCTCCCACCCCAGCAACTGTACAAAGCCACAGATTGAATCACAGTAAATTATTTGATCGTCTCAACAAATCGCCTTGATGGCTGTGTCCTTCCAGAGGTTGTTGCTACTGCTGCTGGTGCTCTGGAAGGATTGCTCGTGGGATGGCAGGGAGGAAAGGGTGCTGAGATTTTCTCTCCACAGACCAAGGTCATGCTGTAGATCATGGAGGTGATTGGGGTGGGAGAGATAAGCTCTCACAGCAAGACAGTTTGTCTCTGTGTCCAGCAAGTCTTTGTCATGTCGTCCCTAGCCCACCTGGAACTCTGCTGGCCCCAAGTTTTGGGAGGGTGGAAGAGTGCAACCAGTCCAAACCTGTCCTTGGCACCCCTTGAGTGCTTTGCTTTCACCCTTGTCCTTGTGGGGTTTATGGCCTCAGATGCAGTGCCTGGAAGGGAAGAAGCATCAATGAGGAGATTCAAGAGCTGGTTTCACCTCAGCTGGTGCCAGTTTGTTGTTTCCCTGATTCCTTTCCTGTCAGCTCTTTCTGGCACAAGACGTCTCTCATGTGTTGTGCTCTAGAGGTAGAATTGGGACTTCTTGTTAGCAGCCCTTGCTATGCTAACACTTTTATGGCACATACACCTTGGGCTGCCCAGTATGTACAGGTAAGCAAATCCTCACCTGCCCTGTGCACAGCTTCCTGACTGGTGAACATGTCAAGAAGGGCTCTCCTGCATTGCAGAAGTTGTTTGGCTGCTCAGCAACTAAGACTAAAGGATTCAGGCTTCCAGTCCCTGTGTTTCAAGTGGTAAGAGTGTTGTGGATAAGGGCTAATCTGTTGGGAACCCTGTCTTTGCTCAGCTCTGCTCCTTTGAGGTTTTTGCCTGAGGTCTGACCTACGTGCCTTTCACATGCAGCCCCAAGACAAGGCATTGCATTCAGTGCAGTGGGTAGCTTGGTACTCGCCGTCTTTCTCTTTTCCAAGCTATTGCACAGGCTAATTTAGCTGACATCCAGAATTAGAAGTATTAAAGGGGGAAGGTGATCCAGCTGAGTGCAGCAGGGAGCTGTTCTGCATGGACTAGCCCAGGCCTGAAGAGGTGCTGGGTTTGGCAGCCAAGGTTGGTCTGGGTTGGGAGCAGTGAGGGTGGTGTGTGAGTCACATGCCTCACATGGCAAAACTGGTAAAGAAACCCTGGTCACCCCCAGCACAAAGCCACAGCCCACCCAGGGCTTCCCAGCATCCTTGCAAGCAACTCCCATCCCACTTCCCATCCTCCATCATGCCAGGCAGCAGCAGAATTAAATCAACAGAATTCAACTCCCATGCTTCTTGGGGGTGCTGTCTTTGCTTTTGGCCTGGGCAAGAGAGGACTTGTGGTAATGGCTTGCTTTCTGTAAATGCCTGTTCTGAACTGCTGTAGGGCACAGCCCCACCCTGGCTGCAGCTGCCTGGCACCCTGTTCCCACAGAAGGGCTGATACCAGCTCCTGGAGTGGGAGACGTTGCCCAAGGGGAGAGTGCCCTGTCTTTAGCTAGGTGTGCTGTTTAGAGCAGCATCTGTGCCTGTGCTGGACGACTGCTGAAGATGCTGAACCTGGTGTTACATGGTGGGGACTGGACCAGAGAGTCATGGTAAACCTCCCACTCTGAGTTGTTTCAAGTGTGAAGACTGGAAGTATGGGGTTTGTTCCTAAAGTTGGCGTCTTGTGCACAACTGGCCACAGGACAGGGGTACTTTGTCCTTCTAGAGGATGACATGAGGGCCCTTGCTTGATAGTGTTACCACACTAGGAACCTGGTGCTCTTCATCTCTAGTAGAACTTATTCCTTTCTGCCCCAGGCCCTCGGTGAAGGAGAAACAACACTCTGGGGCCCTCTCAAGGACTGAGTGGCTCTAAGCACTGAGAGTCTCCTCTCGTTTCTGGCTGGGAGACAAATGCCACAGTCAAGTACTGGGAGCTGTGGTCAAGGAAGCAGAGGAGCTCCAGGGAGTGCGAGGGCCGAGGTGTCTTCACAGGGCAGGCAATAGCTGCAGTTCCAAGAAACTGGCACATCTTGGTGAGGGTACGCTAGAACAGCACTGGCCAGAATACAAACTTACATTACAAAAATACAAAGAGTTTGGCGAGGAGCAGGAAGCTGAAGTAAGAGCATCTCCTTTTTGGAGAGGTTTCTGCACTAAGGGTAAGATTTTCAAGCTTGTCAGACAGTCCTGGTCAGTGACAGACTATCACAGGAGCTGGTTAGTTTTTTGCTGTAATTAGGTCACAAGAAATCCAGACTCAGGTCATTGTTGAAGCCCATGCTAAAAGTTGGAGGTAGGTTAGGAGCAAAAGGAGGTGCTAAAAGCTTGACGCCACAGATCTTCTCCAAAAACCATATATTAATTGTGTATTAATGTTGTACTGCATCTTTGTTCCAGGAAGAATATCACAACAGATCAAGATACATAGCTGTGATCTGGTCTGGTATTTGCTGTTGGCAAAAACCAGATTGTATCACTTCTCTCAGGTGGAGTTGTTACTCTTGACTTGGCTTTTTGGCTTTTTCACTTGCTTCCTTGGTCCTGATGATCTGGGGACAGGACATCATTTTCCTGGCCCCTGACAGGCATGAGGTCGGTACATGAGCTCACAGTGTGTTCTGGTGTGCTAGCTGAACTTCTCAAGTCTTAAAGTAATACCAGGATTACAGTTTCACTGGAGTGAATGTAGGTTTGGAGAAGAAATTGAGGGGTTTGGAGTTTATTTTCCCATAGTTATTCAAGGCACATTTGTTCTAGAAGTACCTGGACTGGAAGATTGAGTTTTTAGACACTGCAGTTGTTTCCCTTATGATAAGGAGTTTGTTGTGTACCTCAGTTCTGCGTCAGAGGCACAAGCTCAGGTGAGCAGAATGTACAGTTATTTTGATTATTCCAGATGCATAGGTGAAGCTGGAAGAGTCCACAGAGATGAGCTTTTTGCTATATTTGAGTACATCAGCTCATCTCTGGCTGTTGTGATCTCTTCAGCTGTCCATGGCAAAGCTGAACTAAACTTGTGCTGTGTTTTGGATCTCCAGCCAGTGTGAAAACCAGCTCTGAGAAGGCTTCAGTCAGCATCCTACTGATTATGTTGAGACTGCATATCCCATGATGGAGGAGTGCCACCTTTGAACCCATACTTAAATTATGGAATAGCTGACAAGGTCTGTTCTAGTCTGGTCAGGTCCAGATGTCTCAGGACAGACGTATAATACATGTTCATCTCTCACATCATTCAAGTGCCCCACACCCTGTTACAGAGGGGTTGGGGCTCCAGTGACATCACAGCTGAGTCAACTGCCAGAACTGCTTACAAGTCCTTAAAGATGCTGATCAAGTGCTGGAACAGATCTCATGCCTTTTGGTCTGTGAGGGCTTCCACAGGAGTGTTCTAAGCCAGCAGAGAGGGTGACTCCAAAGCAGGTGAGTGCATGGTGCTTGCTGAGGGCTTTGGCAAAGACTTGGGTTATGCAGGAACTGGCAGCAATGACTCAGTGCTGGCGTGAGACCTGAGATGTGAGGTGGCGGTGGGGGCAGCTGAATGAAAGGCTGAGTTTTACAGAGCAGCCTTGGCTAAATGCTGGCCTCATCCTCCTCACCTGCTGTGTGGTTGGGTAGAGAAGCAGACCAGGTTTCCCTTCTGGACTACAGCCACTGCTGCAAATCTCTCCAGCCTAAGCAGTACTTCTGTATCACTTCTTGCCTTCACCATAAAGGTAAGCAAAGCCACTCAAGAAGCAGCTTCCCCAAGCCTGAGGTTATCCAAGTCTGTAGGCTCAGATGGTCCAGGAGCAGGGCTTTGATGTGAGGCCAGGCTGAGTGGCCTCCAGGGCACCAGAGTGGCCCAGGCTCTTAATGGAATGGTTGGAAGAGGGGCTTGTGATATTGCATCCCATGTAGCCACAGGTACCTCCAAGGGAGCTCATACCAGTTTTGGACAAAATGGGAAATTTCTTAGTTTGCTTTTCTCTGTGTCTTAGGAGCCTGTTTTACTGTGTGGAAGAACAGCCAGGCTTTAGTGACTCCAGTCCCTTGGACTCATGTCTCCGTGTGTGCCTTCTAAGCCTTCTCCACCTCCATCTTGGGCTCTTTTGTAACTGCTGCCAGTGAGTAAGGATACTCATAGGACAGGTCCACCTGCTGCATCTCCTGGTGAGATGTTTCAGCTGTGGTTTGTTTGTCTCCTCGTGTCCACATCCTTCTAGGTGAAGAGGATGCTGGTGCATGCCCTGGGGGCCTCCTCAGCCTGAGACAGGAGGACCTGGAAGATGGTTTGGGAAGCAGTCAGACCTGCCTCTTTAAACAGCCAGGCTGTTACTTCCTCCACACACTGCTTTAGACTTGGGGATGTGCTGTAGGAAGGGGGTAACATTGCTCAGAGGATGGTGTGACAGCCACCATCCTGGCTACCAGCAACTGGGATGGGGAAGGGCAGATAGGCCTGGCCCCATGTGCAATTTCTTTGCTCTTGCTATGGGTTGAGTACAGAATCTGCAGCTTAGGAGAGACAAGATACCAGCCCTAGCAAGGGCTGCTTACTCTGCTCCCCAAGTCCCATCCACTGCTGCCATGGCCCCTCTGCAGCACACAAGAAGCACAAGAGCAGCACGACAGCAGCATGCAGCTCCCACAGGTGCCACAGCAGCAGGTGACAGATGACAGCACAGCAGCACTGCCATGGCAGTAGGACACAGCACCATGTGAGCAGCAGGTGAGCAGCACAGCTAGCCCAAGAGGAGGAATGCTCCCAGGCCCAGCCAAACTCCAACTGCCAAACTGGCTGAGGCACAAAGCTGCCAGACACAGCACACCCATCTCTCTCCCCCTGCTATATCCTGGGAGCAGAGCCTAAAGCAGCACAAAACCTTGCTCCCTCCCTCAGTTTCTCTGCTCCAGGCTCCACTTAGCATCAATTATTCAGTGCCAACTGGCTGAAGCCTTGCGGAGGCACGCAGCGGTTGATGAGCTTTCGGTGTCGTGGGAGGTGGGCAGGGATGGTGACGAGCACAGCTGGGGCTGGGCAGAGAGCCAGCAAGCAGCAAGGACAGACCTGGTCTCCTACTTGTCCCAGCTCCTGGGGCTGCTGGTTTGGCTGTTCCTGAGACAGGAAGGACAGGAGCCACAGTGGGCTGTCAGGGCACCAGAGCAGAGCACAGCTTGGGGAGTTTGCAATTCTTACTTGGGGACCAGCTCTGGGAGCTGGAGAGCTGCTGTGACAATAGCACTAGCTCCACCAGGAAAAGGGGGATAGATAATACTGGCAAATACCAAGTGCAGAGGAAGAGGCAGTGGGAGGACCAGTCCCTAGCTGTTAAGACCAGTAGGATTCAAGCAGCAGCCTCAACACCACCTATGACACTCACTTGCTGCTGGTCCCAATGCTGTTTTCAAGTGGGTATCTGTAACCTTTGGGTTGGGGCTTTGGGATTGTCCTACTTTTTGTCCCCTGGGAGCAGCACTCAGGCCCTGGGGGGCACAGGAGGGGACAAGGGGTACTGCTGGAATGACACAGGGGCTGTCTACCCTCCTATCACCTCAGGGACATGAGCACCTCCCTGCTGCAGGGAACATGCCATGACCTGGTGCTCCTGGCAGCAGCTGGAGGCCAGGTATTCAGTCCAGGCTGGACACCAGGCGTGGCTTATGTTCACCCTGAGGTCACTGCTCTGGTAAGAGAGGGAATGGCTTAGGCTTACCTGTGGGCAAGTCCCAGGGGTGGTCTCCCCTGCTTGGCACCCCAAAGCCATACCTGAGAGCCCCATCAAGCACCAGTTCAAGGGTGGGTACCTCTGTGGCTCCTGTATTAGCTGGAGGGATGCTGTCAGAGGAGGTGGTGGAGCCATGCCTGTCCCTGGTGCCTGCAAGGACACGGTGAGAGTACCACAGCCACAAGGCCACACCTGGGCAAATGCAGGGAGCCTGGGGATGAAAGATACCAAAAAGCAGTATCTTACTCCATTTTTTTCAACAACCAAGTGAACCAAGGCTGTTTAATGGAGGAACATAACCCTTAAACTTAGCACAACTCACCTTCCCTTGGGGAAGCTGCCTTTCTGGACATTTCTGTTCTCTCCTTGACAGGGATGCTGTTTTTGCAGTTGGATAAATGCCTTATCTAAACCCTGCACTGCCTGTCGCGTAAGTAACTGTGGCAGGTGTTCAAACCTGGTCCCACCTGGCACTACCTGAGAGCCAACAGTTTATGGGAGCTGGTGGCCGGGAGGTGACACAAAGCATCATGTGCAATGAGGCTTCTTGTGAGCAGCTGGAACACAGGAGGGATAAGGTTTGCTTCACTCCAGCCTGAGGATCTCACCCTTGGTCACAGTGCTGCATCCCTATGCTGGCATCCAGTGTGAAATGGCACAGGAGATGTGCCAAGAGCTGCATCCTCAGGCTGTTTCTGTAACAGTAAACACTGTGATGTTCAGTGGTGCTGGGGCTTTTTTTTTTTTTTGTTTTTCTGTGGTGAATATAAATGAGCTAATTTAATGGCACTGGAGAGCAATTTTTGTTCCTCTTTGACCTCTTAGGTGTGTCAGGGCAGTGACAGAAGCAGGAAAACCAGCCTACAGCACTCAGTGGGTGATAGACACATAAGGATGCCAATTTCAGGCACTGCTCTTAAATCCTAGGGTGCCATTTAGCTACTTCTGACCCCTCCATCTGCTGTCAGTCTTTGTGCCCTCTGTGCTACTCTGGCAGTGACAGAGGCCCTGTGTTTACCATAAACATGCTGCTTAACACCACGTGGCAGCTTTCTCTTAGGGGAGCCAGAACAATGCTCACATTTAACACCTCAAAGGCAACAGTACCATGGTCATTTAAGCCCAGGAAGCCCTGGCTATGAAATCTTAGGTGTGTCAGAGGTACTGCTCATGCACAGCTTTTTAAAATGCATCTTCAGCTGTCAGCAGCACCACCTTACACTCCCAGTGGCTGCTGTAAACGTGACTCAGCTCAGCCCTGACTCACGAGTGTGAGTCGCACCCACCCACCTGCTGTGTGAGGAGCTGTGTCCACCCACTCCCCCTCCCATCCAACCCTCCCTACACTGCCTACAAGCAGGAAAACAAACTCCAAACAAAAAATCTTGGCCAAAAACCAAGCTTCAGCAGTGCTGCTGATCAGCAGCTGTGTGTCAGAAGGGATGCTGCCCTTTGCTCAACTGGGAGAGGATGATGGTAAGTAGAAAAGAGCATTTTTCTTTCCACTGCTGCTGGGGATGCCTGGATTTAATTACAATAGAAAATCAGGGAGGAAAGCAGAGATGGGACAGGATGGACCTGAAGCATACCCAGTGAACCAAGCTAAAAGTCATCAGGAGAAGGTAACCAGTCTTGGTGCAGCTTCTATTCCTGTAAGAAACCTTGTGGAGTCTAAATTTATGCTAAACTTCTTTAACCATTATTATTACAACCATGTAAAACACAGCATCAAACACTCTGGACAGTTTGGAGCAGCAAAAAAAGGAATGATTGACTTTTTTTTTCCAAAAAAAAACCAAAACCCTCCTTTAAAAAAAACAAACTGAACAAATGAAAAAGCAGACATAGAAATGTTTTTTTTTATAATACATTAGAAAGAGTCATGGAAGAAGTGTTCCACGCTGTAAACAAGAATAGCAAATAAAAAAGAAAGCAGATGGTAGCTGGGCTCTCAAAGTGCATGGCCAAGAAACCCTAACCTCAACCTGCTGGAGCTGGGTCCCATGGCTCCTGCTGCCTGCCAGTGCTGTAGCCACTCAAAGTGCTCTATCACAAACAAACGACACAAAGAAAAACAAACTAAACCTAAAAACCCCAAACCCACAGTGTTGGTCTTTACCTCTACATGGAAGGCAGCAAGGCCAGCATTGTCTCAGGGCTGCAAGGCCAAGGATGAGGGGAGCTGCTTTCCCATGTTTGCTTGCAGTAAGAGTTGTTTTTGCTGAGGGGTTGAGACTGTTGCAGGGGGCACGGCAGGGCTGCAAGTGGCTTGCTTAGGTAATTTGTTCTGCTGAGCTGCCACCCTCATCCTTCTCCTTCCCCTCCTATTCCCAGCAAAAGAGCTGAGGCTGGGCCTTCTTGCCACAGACCCACCATGGCTGCAGCCTTGTCTGCAGCAGAAGGTGGAGGAGGAGACAGGAGCATGCATCTCCTTGGGGATCATGCACTGATGTGTTCCAGTGAGAGCATCACACCAAGGACAGCAATGCATGTTGCTGGTGGTTCCCCCAGGCCTGAAGATGACTGAGGACCTTGCTGCTCATTCCCATTAGGGCTTGGAGGGAAGGAAAACCCCCACCCCTTTTTCCTTTTCTTCCTGTCAAGACTCACGTTGAACATCATGCACCAAATGCCATGCAATGAGTGCTGTGCATTTGACAGCTCTGCAAAATTAGAGCAAACCACCTTTTTAAATGTTAATACTGCAAAACATCCCAGACACAGTGTGAGGAGTCTGGGTGCACAAGCAACATGATGTGCAAAGGCTGTGTGCCTGAAATGAGGGAAAATGGGTTAAAACAAGGGGAAAGAGGTCCCAGCTCTTGCATGTGTGATGCTCAGATGCATTAGAAGGAGTCCTGTGTGGGCTTCAAGGAGAGGACAGAGCCCCAAGCTACAGAAGCCAAGTTAAGATGTGACCAACAGCTCTCAGATGCTTCTTGTTGCTTCCCAGTGAGCTCCTGTGGCCAGTGGGCTGCTAGCAAAAGGCAATGGATATCGGTCCTGAATACTGCTCAGGTATTTTAACACACAAATACGTTTAACTATGCACAGTTACGGAAAAACACTCTAAATTAAAAACAATTCAAGCACCATTGTCCTAGAAAGGACCTGTGGTGTCTCAAAACACAAATACTGAACATTCAAAGAGCACTTTTCCTCAAACAGCAATGCTTGACTCCTCACAACACCCCTGCGAGGTAGCTAATAGGGTTATCCCTGCTCTGCAGAGGGAGAGGATGGGCAAGGTTGGAGGCTCAGTGGAAGGTGGGGCCTGGGACAGAGCTGGGGTTCCAATGAAAGCTGAGGGTGCTGTGGTCTGGCTGGCTACATCCAAACAAAAATCCAGTGCTCCCTTTGACACTCCCTGCTGCAAACATAAACCACCACACATACACAAGGCAAAATAAATCCTGATAAATCATAGAACCATAGAATACGCTGAGCTGGAAGGGATCCACCAGGATCATCAAGTCCAGCTCCTGGAACCCACAAACCAATTTAGTGGAAGTTTTCTGCTGGGCTTTCAGGTAGGCTTTAGATCAGGTTATGCAATTGAAGCAGCCTGTGAGATAAAAAAAAATCATTTTCAAAGTCTTCTTAGAACTTAAAGGACCTTTTGCCCAAGATCTATGTTGGAGGAATGGGAATCCCTCTTGCAGTCCCACCCAAGGTGGCACTTATAGCTATCCCTTCTGGACAGCAAAGTCAAATCCAGCATATCTGGACTACTTCCTGCTTTTTCACTGATCTGCCTTCCTGATGAAGTCCCTTCACCTCTTAGGGGTGAAGTAGATGCTGGAACCAGAATTTTGGACCAGCTCTTTTTATGGGGTGTCTTCCCAGATCCCTGCACATCTCCAGCCAATGGCCTGGGCTGTGCAGCAGCTGCACCTTGGGATGGGGAAGAGATGGACAGACCTCTAGGACTTGGTGCATGAAGGGCAAGCGGGCAGGTGGGCACCCATCATCTCCAAGTTTCCTTCCTGTTGTTAATTCTCTGTGGGCTCAACCAGAAGGGCCAAGATCAGGTTCTGAGCAATATGCTCCCCCTTCCCCAATTCCTCTGCCCTTTCCACTCTGACACTTAACATACTCAAAGCAAAAGTGGACTTATCTGGGGCACTGTGATTAGATACCATCACACATCTAGCAGCTTGGTAGTGCAGGCAGGTTTCCTGAGCCAGCAGCCCCTTTTCCTGTTTGGGGAACAGAAAGGCAGCAAGCCTGCTCACTGCACTGGCCCTGGGAAGGAAAGGCCAGCAGAAAGGCTGGCCCAAGAGACCAGGCTCCACCTTCATCACTGTCCTTGTCACCCTGAGAACCTGGGAAAGAACCACTCTGCTGGCAGCCCTCCACTGGGGTGACACCAAGATGTCCAAGGGACTCAGCAGCTGTTAAATCTCTCCTCCTAAACACCATCCACCACGGCAGCAGGAGCCAGATACAGCCGGGCACTGCTTTGTGGAATTGCATAGAGGGGGCAGCGGGCTGCCTGTGTCCTGCCAGGATGCCATGGCACTGCCTAGAAATTCTGCTGCCTACAACTGCAGGTCTGGGAAATGAAATAAAGATCTATTGCTACAAAGGCCTTTGAAAGCAATGCTGTGGCTGAGCCGATGGGGCATTGTAATGAAAGCATTTCAGATTTTGACACCTTATGCCCGCTTGCTTGGTCGTGGGTTCCCACAGCAGACAGGAGAAAACACAACAAACTCACCAGCCCTGCCTCTTCCCCCAAGTGATGAGACTTGGGGAGCTTTGAGGAACAAAAAATGAAAGCATTTTCCAGTTTGTCCATAGGAAACATGCAAATCCAATCTGCTGGCGTCTCCTAGCGCTGGTGGCCACCGCTTCATCTCCTCGCTGGGCACTCGTACCAAAGCACAGCTTGATGTGCGATGGTGCTGTGCTGTCACCCCGACAGCCCTGCTGAGAAGGGGATCCTGTAAATGGGGCAAGGGTGCTTCTCCAGAACCCACATCTTCTCCCTTAACTTCCCCTTCCCCATTCCCACTAGAACGTCACCGATTTGGGCAGCTTTGCCAGGGAAGGAGAGCCTGAAAGGAAACTGTTCTCTGAGCGGGATTTGGCAACCTGCGGCGGTAATTTTGGTTTGGGGCTCAGCGGGGGTCGTGGGGCTTTCAGTGCATTTAATGGTTTCTGGAGGCTTTTCTGGACCTCTGCCTCCTCTGGGTCCGGTGCAAGAGGTGGTGGCATGGACGTGGTAGGCAGAGGATGTCCAGTCTCTGACAGAGGCAATGCCACCTGCTTTCTGTTCAAGAAGTCCTGCTCTGTCGCATGGGCCAGGTGGAGGGGAGTTGTGGTTTTGATAACAATATAGGGGCTGTTCCCTTTTACCACAGGGGCTGGTGCCCACTGGGCAGGGCAGCCCTCAGCTAGCCCTGCTGCCTCTGACTCTCTGCTGGACAAGATGGGCACACTGCCCCCCGCCTGCCTGTGTGCGGGCAGCGCACCCACGGCCTCGGGCCAGTACGTGGTGCTGGTGTCACTGCCCAGCCCATTGTGCTGCAGGCTGAGGAGCTCTCCTGTGGATGCAGCTTTGGATGCTGAGTGCTTCAGGCCCATTTTGTCTGGCAGCACCGCCCTGCAGTGCCTGTCATCTGCCACCTCCCCGCTGCGCTTGCTCTCAGGGGAGCCATCGCTCTGTGACGTGCAGGAGAGCCGCCGGCAGCCGGTTGGCAGAGGATGGGGAGCTGCTTCGAGCACTGCATCTCTGCTCAGAGCAGATGCCTGTTCTCCTGTTGGCAGGGCAGCGGGATTTGGCTGCCACACTGCCTGGTCCGTAGCAGAAAGCTCAGCGGTGCTAGAGTTGGGAGGAGCCGGCCTGTTCTGGAGAGAGGAGTCTAAGGAGCTATGCTCAGCTGGGGCATGGAGGGAGACTCCATGGTCCACCACGGCATAGCCAGGAGCAACAAGAGGCTGCTCTGGAGTCAGGACCGTGGGCAGGAGGTGTTGCTGGGCCTGTGTCTCGCTTGCCTTCAGAAGAGATGATGGCTGCCCGTCCACGATGGGCTCCAATGTACCCTCCTCATCCAGTGGCCGCCCACCCGAAACAGGTACGTTCGTTGCTTGAGCTGCTTCACTACCCTGGAAGGTGAGAATCCTCGCTTCCACCACTGTCCTTCCTCCTGGTGTGCCAGGAACTCTGTGGGGATGGGGCTCCCTGTCTGGAGTGTGCTCACCCACCTGGCCATTCTGGCCATTGGCCGCTGTGTTTTCCTTTATGGCTACTGGGTTGAGGGAGAGCTCCAGGCCCAGGGGTTTCCTTGGAAACTCCTCAGGCTTTGCTGCATTGGAAGCAGAGAAAACAAAATAAAACCCAAACTGTGAATCAGTTTGTTTTTGCACGCCCTGAATGTAAGGAAGACAGATGCTTCCACACAACAGGTGCCTACCCTCTGGGCTGCCCTGGCTCCCAGCCACACCAGTGGGATGCTCTGGTGCCTGCTGGGCTGCCCACCTTCCCCTCTACCCACCTGGTGGGGGCAGGTCAAACTTCATCTTGCGCAGTTCAGTCATTGACACCTGCAGCTGCTCGATGACAGCATCGTCCTCATACTGCAGGGAAGCAGCAATTTTCTCCTGCAGAAATTCACGTAAATCTTCCAGTGTCATCTTCAGCAAGCGCTCTGGGGGATGGGAGAAAGAAATAAGGGCAGTGGCATAGACAAATTTCAGGTAGCACAAGCGTGGGTTACACCACACTTTGGTTTTATGTGGGATTCTGTTGCTGTTCCCACTCCACAGTGGGACAGCCTGAACACTTTTGCCTCTCTCCCACCTTCCCACTATTCATCACGGTCATGAATACATGTATATATCCATGCCACCTGAGCAGTAGCTTCTCAGTGTCAGGACAATGGCAGAGCTGGGAGCTGTGATGATGAGGATGCAGGGTTTAGGCCATTTCTGGAAGTTCCGACCAATACCTCTAGGAGGAGGAAAAGCTCCATGAGACAAGCCCTAAGCATCAGGCTGAACAGCCACTGCCCGCAGCTGCCACCACCAGCCGGGATGCCAACCTGCACCAGCAGGCAGGGATGCAGGAAGAGATGCTGGCCCTTACAAAGGCTGCAGACAAGGGTTCCATACAGGCAGAAGTGGGTTGTAGGAAGAGATGTCAACCCGCACTACACATTCCTCAGGGGGGTGAGATTTCACAGCCAAACTGAAACATCTGCCTGCCTGCCAGTTTCCCATTTTCTGCAGACAAATACGATACTTCAAGATTTATTTCTGGGTAGCCTGTTCTTAATTTAACTGAAGGAAGAACAGGGTGGCTGTTTGCAGAAGCCAACACATGCAGTCCCATAAATTCTGCTGCCCAAAGGCTCTCATCATGCACTCCTGCCCCAGATGAAGGCCAAAAGAGTGACACAGCAAGGCTATCAATTTATGGGAGTGAAGGGGTTCAAAGTTACAAAGACCTCGAGGTAGAAACATCACTGCCTTAGTGTTATGCAAGACAACCAGGTTTTGGTCATATTAGAAGTGTAGTAGTGGATTTACTTTGATTGTCCCTCTACAGACTTTTCAATTGAGCCACCACATAAAGTTCTGCAGACAGATGGGCTGCCGTCTGTATTGCCCCTAAAAGCAATTTGTGGGGCATAGTACATAGGAAGAGACAGGTGGGAGCATTTCAGGTGTGGTTTGTAAGTACTGAGCACAGCAAGTCAACCCTTGTGGCACCTCACTTCCTCCCCTGGACTGTGCCTTTTGTGGCCAGCGCAGGGCACCAAGAGGCTGGAAGTGGCCAGCAAGGCTTTTCAGGTCAGCAGCACAAGGGTGGCCCAGCATAGTGACACCAGAGCCGTAGGGGATGCTGTCAGGTGGGACCTTACTTTTGTGCAGTTTGAGGATGGTGTAAGCCATGGCTGTCAGCACCCGCTCCCCTTCCAGGATGTAGATATCCCACAGCCGCAAGGTCAGCGTAAATGGGGTCTGTTTCAAACACACAAATCACAAATGGGATGATGAAACAGAGGCTGCTGCCATCACTGCATCACCTTGACAGAGGCTGCTGCCATCACTGCATCACCTTGCACCAAATCACACAATAATTCCTTTGCAAGTCAGGAATCCATCTAAAACACAAAAATGTCTTTTATAATCTATGGCTTTGCCTTAAAGCTAATGAACTTGGGTGTCCAGGGAAATATTTAAAACTCATCCATGAATGCAGAAAAAAGAGAAACTTCCCTCACAAGCATGCTAGCCTGTGGATTCCCCTACCCTGGAGGGAGTACCATCATCTTTCAGCCTTGTGAGCACAAAAAACAACTCCTGTATCCATCCAGATTTCCCAGAAGGGCTATTTATGGGATAGGTCTGAAAGCCCAATGACACATCACTAAGCATTAAAAAAATCATTCATCTGGTGTCCAAAGAAGAGCTTTTTCTCATATACAGGCTTATTGCTGTCTGCTAAAAACACCTCTGCAAGAGGTTTTAATTCGCACCCAGACCCAATCAGACAAAGAGGATTGAACTGATACCCGAAGTGACGGAGCAGCCCATACCTCCCAGCAAAGATCTAAGGCACCTCAACAACACAGAAATTATTATTAATCCTACTGAGATGTTTAGGTTCAAATTTAGGATACTGCACTGACTCTCCAGAGCTTGGCACAACTGACTGTTGCAGCTCTTTTACCACACGGTACTGCAGTCAAAGGGATTTTGCATTTTATACAGTTTTTAGTGGCAAAAGCAATGAGTTCCCTCTCGAGGGGAAGGAGCCATCCACTGTTTTATAGAACACAGGGCAGCAGAAAATTGAGACTGGAGCACACAGATGTCCTAAGTACTAGCAAGTCTGGACATTGCATTCAAGTCCAGTAAGCACAATGCTGACCCTAAAAATGAAGTAGTCTTGGCTCAGGACTAGCAAATTAACTCTGGACAAATCACAGTAATTTTCTCATGCTTCCACGTTTCCAGTCCCAATCCACTCCTTTGCCTGCAGCTGCTGCACTGCTATTTGTTGAAGTTTGTGCCCCCAGCTCTTCTTCTTTCTATGTTGTCTCCAGAGCCAAAGTGAGGTTAATTGCCTTTGCAGGAGTGCCAGTGGGCAAGAGAAAGATCTCTCCTGACTCTGAAGTTTATACTGCTGACGCTGAGCCATCTCCCCACGATGGCTTGTGATGAGGCAGCAGGAATTGGCTTGTCATCAGTGACTGGCAGTTATTTTTACCTTCTCTCTTATTAATTTTTTTTGCCTTATGAGAGTGTGCATAATAACCCACCTTATAAAATATTAACATCTTCTTCAAAGTATGATATTTACAAAAATACACAGGCAGATTAACCACGCATGCAAACAGCAGAACAGTAAAAAACCCCCAGAGCATCCTCACCCGGTCAATGAAACACTGCAGGAACCACTTGGTTGTGTAAATCCCAGTGGTCATCTGCTCCTTGTCCTGGGGGAAGACAGCAAAGAGAGACAGGCATTTCACCAGGCTGATTACTGGAGGTTCAAGCAGCTCGTAAGGCTTTGGGGGAGGTAGGTTGGTTTACTTATTCTGGAATCTGGGTGGAGGATGTGGCTGTGGTTCGTCTCCCATGTCCCAACAAAGCCCCTGCTTTAAACACCAGTGTTGAAGCCCTGCTTTGATTCTTTGCCCAAGACATCCATTGAACCTGGTCCTCGATGTGGCCAGACTTCAGTCATAGCACTGAAGAGGGATTTCTGGGAGAAGCTCTTCTGGCCTAATACCTACTCCAGGGATTTATAAAAACCTTCCAGGAAATCAAACCACTCACTCCTTGCAGACTACCATTTTTGTTTCCATAGCAATTCCAATGCGAGCCTCTCGAGCACAGTCAAGCCAGCTTTGGAAGCACCACCTCCTTTACATGGCATGGCTGCTGCAGGAGCAGGACAGCCTGATAGGCTAAGGAAAACTCTTAAAAACCTCACCATTATCACCTCAGTCTAACACTTCTCCATCTGGTGCCCAGTGCTGGGATGTGTGCAGAGCTGACATGACCTCTGCTGCGAAGCCAATAAAGCAATGGGGATGTGAAGAGAAAGAAGCCCATGGGATGAATGGCCAGCTCCAGCCTTTGCTTCTGGCTGGTGCTGTGCACCTGCAAGCCTGGAGAGCCTTCAGGAGCAGGAAGAATGAGCAGCTTTCTGAGTGATTCCCATCCCCTCCCTATGACTATAATTAAGTGAAAACCTAACATGGCTCTGTTTCACTTTTACAGCCATTTGCAGCATGAAGCAAGAGCTGTTGCAGATGATGGTAGTACAAACACCTTTTGCTGCAGATGGGGGCCAACAAGCTTGGGAGCATAAGAAAACTTTAGGAGTCTGGCCACTGAACACCAGCTGTCTACACCAAATGCAAAGGGGGGCAAGGCAAAAGAATAAAAGGGAGAGAGCAGGTGCTGCAAAATAGTGGCCTGGACATAAGACTGGAGTTAGTGTGCCCTGCAGATGCTCCTGCAGCCACCAAATGGGCCTGTACCATCTGCTAGAGAGGAAAGCAACTGGATGTGCCCAAGCAACATAACAACCAGCAAATCCTATGTGTCTCCTGACTTAAAACAACAGCAAAACTAATAATTACTGAAATAAGACTCCAGACAGACCAGCATCAGCCTTGGGGCCTTGCAGCTGGTGTAAGCACACAGCCCAGTCTCACTGCTGCTCCTCCTGCTGCAGGCTCTGTAAGCCTTCCTGGCTCTCCTGGGAAGCCTTTACATTTTAGCAGTCCCTCCACTAATGATGATCAGCAAGCAAATGATTACCATTTACCTCAGCAAGATTCGGGCAACCCATTTAATTAATGCCTGCCTCTGCAGCTGAAGCAGTTCTATATGGTCAGAAATATGTTCAGCTGTGCATCTGTTTGGCAGAACACTATACGAACTGCATTATCATTAAAATGTGGCATTATTATAGGAAGACTGACAGTAAAGAGATACCATGTGCTTCTTCAGTTTGGGGAACAGTTTGTTTAAAATTTGTTCGTGGTGGGCTTGAAACCTCTGCAGCTTCGGGAATCCAGGAATGAAAAAACCTTAACAAGAAAAGACAAGAGAAATAAAAAAATCAGGTAAGCTCTGCAGCAGTGACAGGGATAGCCTGTTTTTCTATAAACTCATATCTTGCATTGCCTGTTGAAGCTGGCTGAACAACAGGGTGCCCAGCTACCTCCTTTTCACCTTCCTTTCTAGAGGTCACTCCTCACCCCATCTGGGCAACAGGACCCTCAAACCAAGTCCAGCTGGTCCTTCTCACCCAGCCCCACGGAGCAAGCCCACACAGCTCCCACTGCCTGCCTGCCTGCCTGCGACTTGGCTTGGCCAAGAGCTCGCCAAACACACCTCAATGCTTACCAAGGTTCAGAGAAAAGCTGAAGATGTTTGAACACCACAAGCTTGTTCAGTGCCCTATAATCTAGTGGGACACATATTTAAGACTGTCCGAAGTTATCAAGCCATAAGGTTTAGCTCTCTGCCTATGAAATAACCCTCTGTGCATAGATTACTGCTAACCACAAGTAATATGAAAGGATCTCTAATGTATCTGAAGTAAAATAATACATCACACATTTAGTGGAATTACATCTATGTTCAGTGACGATATGCTTGGATGTACTCCTGTGAGACTTCGTACAAACTCATAACCTTGAGTTAATTGATTGCCAAGGGCAAGGTACCCTGGAGGGAAGACGCACTTCTGTGAAAGTGTTAATTACCGAGCACTAAAGTTCAGGTGGATAAAACTCGGTTTTTTTGATAAGAACTTGTCTGCCTCCAAGAGTGAAGTTCAGCTCCCTAGTCATGCTGCGCACGTAGTTAAGCCTCACCCATTTTAATTAAACAAATATATGAGGAGAAACAAAGCTCTACTAACCAACCTGAACAATCTTCCCTTCCTTTAGCAGACAGTCCCCGCCCCCAGCCCAGCCTTACCGTGCATGGCGTGGCGCTGGTTGGTGAGCAGCTGAGCCAGCGCCCAGAATGCATCCTCTTCATTCAAGTACATCAGGAGGATGGCTGCAATCTGACTCATCCCTTGGCAGTAGCTCACTTCCTGCAACAGTAAAGAGGGGCACACATGCTGCCGTGCTGGCAGAGCCCACCATAATGCTAAAGCTGCCTGTACTTCCCTCTCTCTTCCAAGGTCTGTCCCATTTCAAAGTCTTTACCGTTTATGTCCAAATTCACAGCTCCCATATGTCTACAGCATCTACCATCTCACTGACTCATGGAGTAGTTTGGGTTGGAAAAGGACCTTTGAAGATTGTCTCACCCAACCCTCCTGCCACGGGCAGGGACAGCTTCCATCAGACCAGGTTGCTCAAAGCCCCATCCAAACGGACTTTGAACATTTCCAGGATAGGGCATCCGCAACTTCTCTGAGCAATTCTTTCCATGCCTCACCATTGTAAAAAATGTCTTCCTTATGTCCAATCTATCTTTGGGATGACAAACAGCATGTGGCTCCAATGCTGTTTTGGATTCCTTCACCCATATGAGCACTGAAGTAATCAAACAGTAAATAAATCTGGTAAACATTTATCTGGCACGAGAGAGGTTCCTTAACTAACACCCTGAGCATCTTCTAGGATAACTGTCCCCTCCTGGAGGTGGAGACAGCAAGTTCAGCTGCTAATTTCAGCTTATTCTGCCTGTATCCTTCAGCTAAAAATTACTGGTTTGCTGTAGTAAATAAGTCTTTTCAACAAGAATACCATTCAGTGTAAGACAAGAAGTCAGAAACACGACAGACTGCCAGAAAACTAGTGTTGCTGAAAAGCCAAAGGGCAATCTCTTGTTCTTTGCTGACACTCGCCCAAACTAAATCTGCTAGATGTCATTTACCAGGTGACAAAATGAACAAGGGAACGAAACAACTGTGGAAAGATTCTTGTGCTGCCCAAGAGTCTTGCAGCTCTCTGTACAACCCACTATTAGGACTTAAAATTGGAATTACCACTGGCTAAATAAGTGTGTGTTTATTACATGTATATACACATGAAAATATCTATGTCTACACAAATACACACACATATAAAGGTTTTCTTTAAATCTTTACATATAGATATATATATATACATATATATATATATATGACTTACTACTTACAGTGTTATAAACAGAGTATGCTGACAGGACATGGAAGAGTGCCTGTTGCCTGGGGAGAAAGAAGGATATTAAAACACCTGAGCCTGAGGTCTCCAGCTTCATGAGCACACCAGTGCGTACACACAGAGAGCAAAGATTCTGAAAACACCCAACCAGCTGGTACTTAATGCTTTTGCAAGGAGCAGGGCTCACAGAACCAGAAAGCTCATTCCTTGGAGACTGCGTAGGGCAGCCAGGTGTGACTTACCCCAGTGACAAAGTCACTTTGTCAAACCTCTCCAACCCCATCTGTCATGAAGACCCCATCCCTCCCAGATCCTGATGGGCTCACCCCATCATCCCAACCATCCCAAACCAAGCCTCCTGCAACTGTGAGCCTTGGGGGATAAGGCACTACAAAAGGCTGTTGCTTGGCTCAAGAACTGGGGCTGAGCCTGCTCCAGTGTGGACCTCTCTGAAGAAAGAATCAGCAGCCCAGCACCTGTGGGTCACACTGTGTGGTGATGGTTTGAGGAGAAGGCAAAGATGCCTTTGCTCTGAGCCAGGGGACTGCTGGCTGTGATCCAGCTCATTCCTCACAAATGCACTGGCATAACTGCCCTTATAAGCCACAGAAGCCTTCCATACTCACTTCACTCCGTAGCGATCCCGAAACATGATGTGGTTTCGGAAGGTGCGGTTAACATCCAAATCTATCTGCTTGATTTCCGATGAAAAACTCTTTGCTTGTTCTTTCATTTGCTGGAAGGGAGAGGGGCAGACATGAGGCAGGAATCAGACACCATCTCAGCCTGTACCTCTCTCCACACAGGGAGAAGGCAGGATTCCTGCAGCAGGAGTGACAGCTTGGGAGCTGCACAGAGCTATCCAGAGCAGGGGACATTGATGTCCTGCAGTGAGCAATGAACTGCAGGCTGGAGGTGAGCCCCTGACCCCTTGTCTGTGCTGCTGGCCCAGGGAGAAGGGGATGACCCCACACTCACATGCTAAGACAGCAGCAGCTGCCAACTCAGCCTTCGCCCATCTTTCAATGCAGATACTGAGTTTTCAGAATCTAAAACCTTTACAATTCCATTCCACTCTCATTTATTTTGATTTCTTTGCCTGGCTGGCTGTCATAAAGCATTGAGAGCTCTGTTGATCCTTAAGGAACAAATACACAGAAGTACGCAGCACTCTCAGCTTTTCAGAGGCTCAATCATAATTAAGTCCAAACTGTTATGATGGACTCTGTGATCTCCAACTACTACTTTCCCTGAAGAAAAGAGTCATCTTTGGTTTAAGGAGTTTCCACGAGAAGAGCAGTCCTGGAATATTCCCTTGGACTTGTACAAATTTTAAGAAACTGGCACAGTCCAGAACAGAAGCTAAACTCAAAGCCAAGAATCCCCATGTTCTCTCCAAGGCTGGCTAATCATTTAAGGCAGCATCACACAGAAAAAGGATCGAAGTCCATTGCAAAAAATGGAAATTCAAATGAAAGTTTAAGACCACCTCAACCAATCGTGCCCTCAGAGCCCCAAGATGAAGATACTCCACAGACAAATCTCACTGCAGTCCCATGAGCAACCCACTGTTCAGCTCTGTAGTGCAGGCAAGGATCACTGTGCAATAGCTAAGCATCTCATCTCACAGTCTTTAGATGCCACCAGTGATCATGCCCTCTACCTTTAATGTCTCCAGGGTTAACTGCATGAGAAAATACATTTTGTGACTGTCTTCAGGCACACTGAGATTCACCAGCAGGTTGGAGGTAGCAAAGATAAGAAGCAAGCCCAGATTGCCTTGAGCCCAGGGTCAGGACCCCTCCCAGCTCAGAGAGGAGAGAGAAAATAGAACATCTGCACAGATACTTATCATCTGCTCCAGCAGCTGCCATCGTATGAATGCTTATCAGCCTGATACCAGGAGACTCCAGGCTGCTGTTGACCTCCCAGAGGGGCCACATCAGCTCTGGGGAACATCAGAAGGTCATTAGCACCCACGTGTGTCCTGCACAGCCAACACTTAAGACAATCACAGCATCTTGGGAATATTAACTCCAACCTTGAAAGCAGCTGTATGGAGGAGCAATAGTATAGGGGCTATTTTTAATTATTGCCTACAGGACAAGTGAGGATAAAAGTGGTGATGGAATGAAGATCTGATGAACAACATAATTTCCTTGCTGTTAAAAACCGTGGTCTCTGTATCCTATGGCTCCTTGCCCTCTATAAAGCAGACAGACTACCTGAGAGAATATGACTATTCATGTGCACTGGGTCATTTCAGTTCAAATTTTCCTGCTAAAGGCCCTCTTGTTTTCCCTGCTAGAACAATGCAGAAATCTCCCAAAAACTGTAAATACCATACTTTGGGTATTTTTAAATCATTGCACATGAATAGCAGGTAGGTCACACAGCACTTTGTCACCTCCATGCACCCAGGAGGCTTTACTAATTGTGCAGACATTAAAAAAGAAACACAGGATGGGTTATTCTCCTTTTTTTCCCTAATATAAATAACCTTGGGGCTCCGCAGATGCTCTGTTGAGCTCATTAGTGCTGTGAGTCCTGCAAGCTGGTAGCAGAGTAAAGGCCAGAAAGATGGAAGTCCCATCCCAAAGACCATGTACAAAGCAGTGGGTAAAAGCCAGGATGCTTCTGCTCTGCCATAGCCAATATGTTTCTCCTGCTGCCTTCTCAAGCTCCCCTCAAGCCCTCTGGCTGCAGCCCAGGGAGGCAGAACATCACACCTACATGAAAAGCAAGTGTGGAATATCCCATGGTAGCCGTCAGGCTTTTGTGCCATGGGTTACGCCCCAGGAAGAAATGGGGTGGCCTTGGAACCACTTCCTTCAGGACACAAGTCTGAGGCTGAGGCTTAGTCCCTTCTTGAAAGCAAAACTCCTGATCCAGGACCTGCACTGAGCCTCTCCTAGAGGAAATTAGGGGAGAGCTAATTACTGGCAGCAGGCAGCACCAAAGAAGAGGCAGATTAAGATGATCTTGTAGAGGGTTTGCATCCAGCAAAGCCTATTAGCCCTGAAGCTCCTGTTTATCGCAGACCCCTCTGGAGCACAGATAAACTCCTTGCGACTTTCATTTGTTTGGATTGCTTCCCTGCCTGTGCAGCACAGCTTTGATGGAGGGAGCACAATTTTAATCTGCATGCTGGGAGAGCTTCCTTATCTGTGCTTACTGTGGTGAGCCCAGCTCGCCTTCCCCCAGCCCCTGTGTGTGCTTCCATCTCGGCAACACCTCACCAGTAATATGCACGCTTGACTAACTATAATGAGTGTTAGCATCATCCTGCTTAATAGGCAGGGATTTTTAGAAACACCTGTTGGAAGCAGCACTCAACCTCCTACCTCTGAGAAATAATTGTCTCCACAACACCCTGATCCTCCACAACACCCCTGACCCATGTACCCTGGTACATGATGCAAAATAAATCGTAATACAGGCTTGGAAAATAAGTTAATTACCCACCAAGGGCTTCCACACGCTGCCTACAGAAAGCTTCCCCTCACTCTTCCCCACATCTTTCTCTGAAGATGCAGTAACAATGACAGCAGCATAAATGGAAGCAGCATATTATAGAAAGCAGGCAACTAACATGCTAAAAGACCCCAGCTTAATATAAACCCATGGACAAAGAGGTGATACTCTTTCAATTTTCAGTCCTCACCAAACCAGCTTCATCAACCAATCTGACCTCCCTATCATCCTTCTCCTGCTGTCTTTGCCAGGTAGAGCCCATACCTCATATTTTCCTTCGTTCTCCTTCTTCATCTTCTCAACATCCAGCAGAAGTGACCAGACCTGGCCTCGCACCTGAAGCGGGATCCCTTTGTACACACGCCGGCACATCTGCAGGGAGGAAAGCACTTGCAAGGTTAGCTGGGTCCTGTTGGTGGCAAGCACATTTTCTCCATGGTTTGCTGCTGCAGATAATCAGTCATCTGAGCAGACACCCCAGGCAATCACTTCCTCTCCCTGTGCTGGCGCAGAGAGGGCATCTCTGATCTGATGGATGAGCTGAGTACCTGCATCCATCAAAGACAACTACTCAGTCAAAATCATAGAACCAGAGAATCCATAGAACAGTTTGGTTGAAAGGGACCTTACAGATCATCTACTTCCAACACCCTTGCCAAGCACAGGGACACTTTTCACTACACCAGACTACTTATAATCCCATCCAGCCTGACCTTGAACATTTCCAGAGATGGAGCATCCACAGTTTCTCTGGACAACCTGTGCCACTGCGTCATCACCCTCATAGTAAAGAATTTCTTCCTTACATGTAATCTAAATCTGCTCTCTTTTAGTTTTAAACTGTAGCGTCTTGTCCTATCACTATCTGCCTGTGTAAAAAGTCATTCTCCCTTGTTTTTATAAGCCCCCTTTAAATACTGGAAGACCACATAGAGGTCTCCTCAGAGCTTTCTCTTCTTCAGGCTGAACAACTCAACCTGTCTTCATAGGAGAGAGGTGTTCATTCACTTCATCTCACAGGTGCTTCTTCCCTTTTTCTTGTCATAAAGCCCCCATTAAATTTCAATGGAAAGCAGAAAAGAAAAAGAGCTTTTTTTCCATTGCTGACTACTTTAATTAAAAGAAAAAGCTTCATAAGAAAGAAAAATATCTTTTTCTGAATACTCACCTTCCTTTCATTCATCTCACCTGTGAAATGGCTTGCACCTGCACTACAAAACCCACAGTAGCACTCCTCCAGATTCCTGAGGAACCTTGGGTACACTGAAGGACTTGTGGCACATGCCCAAGCTCCAGCTATGGAGGGCATTTATGTTGCCTTATGGTGCTCCCTCAGAACCAGGCAACTCCTTGGGAGGAGACAGAGGTGCCAGATTTCCAGTCATGGGAATGAGCTTGGAGCTGAGAAGGGCAGTGCCTGACCAAGCAATCAACTGGAGCTACTGTCACTGCCTGGTACAAATGCATCCAGCCCCCTTCAAAATCCTTCTTTCTCCATAGGGTATTCTGCTTCATGCAATTCAGGCTGATGTAAGAGAAGGACTGCAATCCCCAGGCAAGCACAAGATCCTAGCAGAAGATTTTCTGGATGTGGGCCTGCCACATTGCCATTGCCATTGCCACACCCAGCTGAACACCTGCTTCTCTTGCCTTTCCTTTCAGACCCACCTTACACCACCAGCTCTTTTATTTCCAATCTGACTTTTGAAGGTCAGTCTCTCACAAGGACATTAAGACCTTAACCAAGGCACTGTGCTGAAGACAAATGGACACTCCTCATTTCTTTACTGTCTTCAAGGCAGTTCTGTGTCTACCGAGGGCAAAACCCAGGAATGGTGGCCCTTGTCCCAAAGAGTTATAAGACCAGGAAGTAAGACAGAAGTGGGATTCAAGCAGGCAGGCTAGAGGACAGCAAAGAACTAACACCACTATCCCAGTCAAAAAAGGTATGTAAAATAACTCTGTAGTTTGTAGGACCAGGAGAACCACATGTTTATGAGAATGCTTTTCCACTCCATTACAATAAATATTTCAGTATTTCTGCTGACAGAGGAAGTGTCTGCAACATATCCTGATCCTGAAAGTGTAATGGACATTCAATATTTAAAATGCCATCCTCAGAACTTCCCAAATGCTTGCTCTGCCCCAAGCATTGCTTAGCACCAGCTGTGAAGGCCCAATTCATAGCCAGGATGAAATCCAGCAGCAATCCTTTACCAGATCCTGCCCTTCCCTTTGTATGCACCAAATAAAAGCTGCCCCCTAAAAGCAGCCTCACCAGCAAGAAATGCCCATGGAAAGTCACCACCCTGTTCAACTGCATTCTGCATTTCAAGTGGGACATCACTAATTCACCATCTGCACACCCTAAGGCTCACATGAGGAGGTGCTTCTAAGGACAGCAAACCTTCACACCATGTGGGACAGATTCATCCCCACAGATGAAAGACCCATTTCCCAAGAGTCATTAAATCAGGATGAAAGAAGTGCAATGCATCAAGAGACACAAAGCAACAGGATTAGATGAACCACATCCCCAAAGTAGTAGGTACACACAAAAGCCTGGCTCCTGCAAGCACTCATGCCTTTATGAAGCAAAAGCTGAGGTGGAATCAAGAAACTAGAATATGTACCAATTCTGACAAGAACATTAATTCAGAAAAGATTACTTATTTCCAGTGGATTACAGGAGACTGACTGACAGCAGCCAAGGCATATGATAATACTCAGGTCTGTGGGAAGGAAATAATTTTGTTTTGAATTTCCAGAGCTGGTATTGCTGTGCTTTAATGAGTGCAACCCTCAGTGGCATATAGTAATATCTCTAATGATTTTCTTTGCACAAGTGCTAAAGGAACTGGGGAGGTAAAAACATGCTGAGATAGAACTGAAATGAAATGCCTTCCTGTTGTTTACCCAAGGGCTTTCCTCCTCCCACCACCTCCAGACATGAAAGTGATAAAGCCTCAGAGCTGTGAGTCACCTAGAAAAAAATGAGCAACTCTTCTTCATCATGAAACTTGAAGGAAAACGGGGAAGTTACCATACAAGTGGTATTTATGATGGGATGAAAAGACAGTGGTAAGGCAGAACATGATGGTAACTCCTGTACCACATGACAGTCAAAAACAACCTTCAAGGTCACTCTCTTTTGTTTCTTATAGACCGCTCAGCCCTTACAGATGGGAAGAGAGCACCTATATCATGTCCCATGCAGGCTGACAGACCAATGCACAGGTAGGAAAAGACACCATTCTGCTTCACAAAGGGAGATGCTGGTGGCTAAAGCAATGGTTCGAGACACTGTAGAAAGGCTGTGTCAGCCAAGGACTGAAACAACAGTGTCTAGAACTTGCTTCAAGTTTTGCCATAGGATCATCTTCCCTCTCTGGGCTTGAACATACAAAGCTCATGGCACAGAGGCCATCATCACCCCAGCCCTATCTCTCCCCTGCCCACATATTTTCTCTGAGGTAGATGGGATGGGGAAGACTATGGAAGTACAGACTTCAGCTCCATCCTCCTACACCAGCAATCTCCTCTGAGAAGTACCCAACCAATTGTTCGAGGTCTTGAATAAGAAGGATGAAGTCACTGCCTTTAAAAACAATATCTTTTTGCAGTAGTAAAGAGAGTGAAATTAAAAAGGATTTGGGAGAGGTGGGTTGGTTTTTGAAGCAGAATATACACATTGCAGTTCACCTTCACACTATGGAGTCTGTCACTGTTAACTTCTCAGCCGTGTCCATGGATCACCAGGAAGAGACTGCAGGAGCAATGCCCCAATTTTGGTTATGCATGGCAATATCCCTTTCAAGCCTTTCCATATATCCAACATATGTCTCCAACACCCTAAAGTGGGGACAGCCCTCCTTCCTCAATTCCTTTAGGACTCAAAGAGCAATCCTTCCAAAGAGAAAGGACTTCTTCACAACCTCTACTAGTGATGCACCAGAGGAACTGAGCAGTGCAAATCCTCACCTGGAGTGGAGGATTTCCTTTATGTACCATGAAGCATGCTGACTGATGATGTGGCCATGCAGGATGCTTGGCAGACTGGACATGAGCACACATGACTTTCTTTCCATATGGTTAATGATTGCTCCCAACTCAGCTGTTGTGCCTGCAGCTGGAGCCTATGCAGCTATTCCTGATGGGGTTCCAGCAAAGCAGGGGCAAATTTAAATCCTAAGGCTGGTGGGCCATGGGCAGGCACTTACAGTTATTGCCCAGGCTACTTTTGGACGAGAGGAAAATGCTACCTGCCTTTCCAAAATGGAAAAAAAAAAAAAAAAAAGCAGGCAAAGCCACACTGCAACTTTCAGACACAACCCCCTTTCTTTCCCATGGCATTTGAGGCAGGAGATCTGACTTCAGCCAGCCCTGGCATGATGAACGTCTGCTGGCTGTCCCTGGCATTAACAGACTGTTCACTCTTGGGGGTTTGTGTGAGTCCATACAGATCCCCGATTCATCCTAAACCGCTTTGCTGGCATGCACTGGATTAAGTGCTCTGCACTCCCGTGACCTTAGCAGAGACAAGGCTTCCCCCCTGCACAAAGACAGGCTTTGCCCTAAAACCAGACATCTAGGACCAAAGACATCCCTCTCTAAAGGACCCATCCCACACGGCCAGCAGCAAGTTGCAGCTTGCAAATGATGCAGAGGTCATATCCTCCTCCTATGACTGATGCTCCTGGCTGAAATCCATTTCAGGGCTATGATGAATAAATTATCCCGCTGTTGCAGCTCACACAGCACAGCCTTTTTTATCAGCAGAACTGTGCTGCCTGAACTGTATAGATTTTTACATGGCACCAGCCATTTCCTAACCTTTCCAAGCAGAGTCAGGCTGGTGTTTAAACTTGGGTTCAAATCAGCACTGAAGAGAATACAGACCACATGAGCCTCCCTGTGCTGAACGCTGAATAATACACTTTAGCGCTTCTTTGCAGGTTTGACATAACTCTGCAAAACAATGTCATCCTTTCATGGACTCCTTTATTTTTGCACCTTTTCCCTTGTGGAAATTCAGCCAGAAAAAGGCACCATTGCATCATTCTAAATCCACCCATATGAGGAATTGCACTGAGTGTCACTTTTTGTTGATCTAGAAGCTAAATCAGATTGTTACAAAATGTGTCCAGAACAGAGATGGAGACAGATCTAAGGCAATGATGAGCACGGGGGGCCCCAGGGCATTACTTTAATTAGGGTAATCCTATTTGTTGCTCATCCTGAAACAGGTTATGCCAGAAATTATTTCAGTTCCTAGCCAGGCCATCCTAGGCAAGGAACTGTAAAACGTCCCTCCTTTTTTTATCAGCCTTATTTCCTATAATCTGTGACAGTCACAAGACCCAGACTGCCATCAGCAGCATGCAAGGATGCACCCAAGCTGCAGGTGGGGGAACAAAAAGCCAAACCTGCTGCTCTCTGGCAGTGGCTCATGCCAAGGGTCTGAAAAAGCTGCTTTCTTGCCCACTGACAGGTGGCTGCTTTGGGGTCAATGCCCTGGATGGGCACACAACCTCGCTCCTCCTGCTGACATTTCACAACACAGAAGATGAGACAACAGTCTAAGCCTTGATCAGATACTAAGATGCTGCAAAACACAAAGGCTTGCTTGCTAAGTCCCTCTTCATCAAGCACTAGATATGATCAGATGTCTGCCAGCTCCAGCACATGAACAGGGACTGAAAAGGCTGGCCCTGAAGTCCAGGAAGTCCCATTCTGGAAAATAAGATGGGTTTCTATATCATTCAAGCAAAGTCAAAGTCACAGCAACTTCCCTGTGAAACTGCTTGTGGCTCCTGCAACAAGATTTTTTCCTCTATCATAAAGCACAGCATATCAAAATTAACATCAAAGGGAAGGGTCTTGTTTTCAATAAGAGCATTTTTTCAAAGATGACACCTTAGTCATTGTTAAAATATCACAGAGTGGCTGTCTTGTGACATTCAAGTTTCTATCATGTCAGCCAAGTGGTGAAAACAAACCTTAAGGAAACATGCAATGCAGATGTGGCAGCCTGGGCGCTCAGAGAAGGAACAAAACCAACCCACTCTGCTTTAGAAAAATCAAATCAAGGGCTTGTCACATTTACTTTAGCTAGAACAAAACACATAGCCTCTGACACGACTGTGATCCCAGCATAAAGTCCTTGAAATGTTGAATTGCATCCAGCTGTGGCAGCAGGAATATCTGAGTAGCTTCCATGCTCCTGACACAAGAACATAGGGTTTTACATCTAAGTGTAGGATACAACTTAATTTTACTTTTTTTTTTTTAACTAAAAGAAGGCACACTTCTTTTGTGCCTCTCAGTGTCTTTGCATTTAATGGTGTGTGGCTGCTACAGACCTTACAGCCTGCACTTGCCTTGGTGCCAGGCAACGGGTGTTAGGCTGGACAGGACTGAAACCAAAGCTCCTTTCAACTCCCCAGGGTCATCAGACTGCTCCTTCCCTGCTTGGGGCCAAACACTGCTTCTCTGTTTGCTGGGAGAGGGGATGGCCATTTCCGGTCTCCCAGCATGGGACAATGCCACCTCTGTGTCCAAGAGTCATCGACCATTTACAGGCTGTTATTTATAACATCTTTTGTTCTACAAGACCTTTCTGATTTTCTGACCCAAAGACCCTCAAAACCCACTTGCCAGTCTGACCCTTTGCCAGCCAGCAGATCTGAGTGACATCAGTTACAGTGTGCTTAACACCCCCACTAATTATCAAGGGAAATCCAAACCAAACAGGGATCAGAGATTGCTACTGCTCCATAGCACTCATGATGGATCCTGCCTGTCCTCACCATCTGATCCAGGAAAACCAAGGTGTGCTAAAACTACTCATCATTACCACTCCAAACACCCTCCAGGACCTGAAGGAATTCCCTGTACCCCACTGGAATTTGGTGGTTTACCCACAAGGTCACTAATTAGTGCTAAGTTCTAATTAGAAAGAACCAAATCACAGGAGAGCCTCTGATTTTGCCTGTGGAGCAGTACTGATTAACAAGTAATTAGAGCCACCTTGAAGTGAACAGAAGGATTATAAAACCCCAAGCCCACCTCCACCCCACCCCTGCTGTCATTAAGATGATTTTGTTTCTCTCTCTCAGTTTTTTGGGGGGTTTTGTTTTGTTTTGAAGAGTGAGACTACAGCTGGTCTTTGGCTGGCTGAACTGGACATGACTCCTGACAGCTGGGCAAGGAGGCTCAGTGTTGTCCCTACAGCTATGCAGAAATTCTTCAGATATTTCTTTCTACTTAGCCTTTTTAACCAAGCTCAAATTTGTCCCAAGGACTCCCAGCAGGAGCTAGAAACAGTCCAGCCAAACACCCCACCCCTCCTGCTAAACACATGGGCTGCAGAGGCCATGGCAACAAGGCAGTGTCAGGCTTTAGCCCTCTCCTGTGCAGAGTGCCGCAAGCAGAGCAGGTCAGACACAACACTCCTCTCCTTACCCAGCAAGGGTCTTGTCATTAGGTTCAAAGGGTTTTTTGTTTCAAGAGGTTTGTAAGAGGAACATATAACAGATACTATTTATTAAAAACAATTCAGTTTTGAAGTGGTGTTTGGTGCAGAGTTCATTTTAACACCAAAGCCAAGATATAATGTTGGTGTCTCCACCCTTGATTTCCACAGACAGGTATACACAATATAATACCTAAGTGGCTTCTCACAGGCACAGCTAGGAGTAAAATAAAAAATCTAAGTATTGTTCTAGACAAATAATTCTTCCCTCAGGGAGAATTACAAGGAACATCAACTGGGCTGTATCAGTCACATCTCCCACATCATTTCCAGGAGGTGGAAACACAGAAGCGACTGCTGGTGTGCACTGCCCTCTGCTCTCACAGGGCAGGGAGCCAGCTGGGCACATGAACATCCCTGCTGTGCTCCTGCTTGCACAGGTGCAAGTGCAAAAATGGCAGCAGCACTTAGGAAACCCTTTTTAAAGCTGTGCAAATCAGAACAGGACTTTTACCTCGACTGGTAACCCAGAAATTTCTAGGAAAGCTTTAAAATATTAAAGACTAACAAGGAGAATCAGGCAATGTCCCAGAGATCCCTGGTTTTTCTATCAAATTTTTGAAAGCCTGACTCATCACAAAGATCCATCACACCCACCCTTCCAGACATACACTCTTTTCCTCCTTACCTTATCACTGTTTCTGTATTTGCCCCACTTCTTCAGCATCTTAAGCCACTTGTCCACGCGTTCTATTTCCTGCTGTTTTTGCTGGCGCAAGGGAGAAGAAAAGACAGATTTAAGAAAAAAAGGCCCTGGGAGATGCCTCTTGAAAACACAAAACTTCATTCTCTTAGGTTTAAATTTCTATGCAAAGACCTCACATCAGGGATGGGAATAATCCACAGGTGTGTGTAATTTCAGCAGAAACTGGTAATTTCAGCACTTGGTAATAAAAGCATTGGTGAAAATTACAAGACACATGGGCTTAACATAAAGAAAGCATTCCCAAGAGTATTCCCTGCCAATAAAAATCTTTGCAGGTGCAGCTAGACTCAAATCCTATCACTGTATCAGATGAGAAGAAACGTGATTCAGTCCCCTTTAGCAGGATCCTACCAGAGGACATGCTCTCATCTCAGGGGAGATGAGGACGTAGGTGATGGTTACCTACAACTTCCACCATCTTCCCTTGCACATGCAGTTCCCTTTATGAGCCACAGCTGCTGAGTGCTGTGCAAAAGCAGAGGGAAATGCCCAATATTGTTTTAAGAGGTGATTTTTCAGTGCCATGTGGAGGAGGAAAGTTGTCTGACCCAGCAAAATAAAAGCTCCTACAGCTGGGCATCATGCAGAGTCCCCACCTCTGGGTGAGCAGCAGTGACCAGTGGGTGCTGGCTGCCTGCTTTGCTCTTACTTGCTCACTCTTTTCCTCAAAACACATTCCCTCCCCAGCTGATGTGAAAAGGATGCCACATCCATGAAGACAGAACTGGCAGCTCTCACCTTCTCCTCCAAGGTGGTGCGGGTTGGCAGCTCCTGCTCGCTGCAAAAGCAAGGGGCCACTGGTTACTCCATGGGCAAGAAAGGATGTGGGGAAGCACAGGGTGCTTCAGCTCATGGACCATCTCAGACACTTGAGGGGGTATGTCCTGGGGACTTTGTGCCCTTCCTACAGCTGTCCCCAGTATGGAAGAGGCAGGGGAAGCACCATCCAAAATCCCACCACCCAACAGGAGCTCTGGGGGGTAATCGAGCACTGGACATGACTAGAAATCCTGGGCATATATCTCCTCTTCAATACAAACATGATCAGCAATTCAAAGGGGGAAGCAGAATTTCTGGACAGCAATTGCTTAAAACCTCCCTCCTGCACACAGAACACCTACTATTGTAACTTCTGTTAGAAAACAGAATAAAAATAGTTCTTTTTATGCATTCTCCCCAGGCACAGGGTGTGTAATTCACGTGTGCCTTGGTTAGGATGGAGATTTCTAAAGGAAAGTTTTCCTAAGGGAACCTGACCAAAAATGATCAGCTATCTTGTTTGGTCTCTTCCTATACCTCCCTGAATCATCAGGTGCAAACACAAGGGCCTCTCTGTGGCACGCCATGGAGGCACAGGAGCACCAGCCTGCAACTTCTAACGCCAGGCTTGTGGTAAGAAACCATTTCTGAACCTTGTCTTGCAGCAGATTCAAAACATCAGTGTCTGGACATGCACAGTTGAGGAAGGAGGCCCATTTAGCCTTTCCTCCTGCATTTGGGATTGAACAAGCCAAGCCACACAGCAGCTTATGGGAGAGATGCTGGGCCAGTCATGCTCAGTGCAGAAGGATGGTCCACACACACACAGGTCAGAGAGGAAAGGAGACGGAGGAAGACTTACTGCAGGAATCCAAACCGGTCTGTAACTTTGTAGAGTGCGAAATTGGCATCTTCCCACTGGTCAATCTGAGCTCCTTCCTGTCTGCCCTGAAAGGAGAGAGGACACCTGTGAGCTGGTTCCAGCATCAGGAAAGCCCCAGTGCCTGCATCCTGCACCCAAAGCCTACACCCCTCTCGCCTGAATGATAAAAGGCATAGAACCAGGAGAGCAAAACCTGCACTCAAGAGCCATATTCATGGCAGGCAAGAGAAAAATGCCAAGTTCAGCCTATCCAGCATTCCATGTGTGCCTCTGCTAGAGGCTGGGAAAAGCTGTACATCAGAAAAAACAGTGCTGTTGGGCATAAGCCATCCTGGTGTTAAGGGAACACTGAAGCACCAGAAGCTCAGCACCTTTCAATGTCTATGCTGAGCACAGATGGGACCCTCAATAAACTCCTGGGATGCAGTGAGAGGGGATGTATAGGAAGGGAGAGCTGGCATGAAGTCTAATGGCATGAGGGTTACTGGGGTGATGCCTGCAGGGAGGCAAAAGTTCTTATTTGATGCATTCTTAATTGATTAAACAGCTTCAGCCCCAGCCAGCATGCTGGGGAGAGGCACAAGGCTGGTACCTTCTCATACTTGGCGACGATTTCTGCTTTTTCCTGGGCTATTAAAGACTCTATATCCTTCTTCATATCAGAAGCTGTAAAGGAAAAAAAAAAAGCAGGAGGGAGGGGAAAGGAGGTAAGTAAATGTGTATACAGCATGTGAAATATTTTTGGAAAGTGCTAATACAAAAAACGTTTGCTGACAATTTTAGCTTCCAGCCATATCCCACAGTTAAAATTAGGCTGAGGTTGCACAGCCGCTGTACAGAGAGTTTGTGGAGCTTGCCTGCGCACAGCAGGACTGCCAGCTCCCTGCTCCCTGCACTGGGACACAGCCCAACCCGAGCAAGGGGAGGGGGGTCTTGTCTTTGTTCTCAGGCACACACATGACAGTGTGAAAGACATGCTTTTAAATCGAGACACGCAAACCAGCCACAGAGCGCTGGCCCAGCATAGGACAGGCGCCAGTCGGGCGCTGCTTGGCACAGCATCCATGTGGATGACAGCAAACCATGGCGCTCCTGCCCCACCTATGGATGGGAAGCCAGGAGATGCTCTCTAGGGGCATCCAGAGGCAGATTTAACATCAAAGAAGAAATTGAAAAACGCTTTTGCCTATTGAAGTGTACATGAGACAAGTGAATTGGCCTCTAGGTGATTAACTTCGGTATACAACTCCAAAAGAAAACAACACAGCAGCAAGATGTCCCCAACTATGCTGAGAAGGAGCAGTCTTGGTCTAAGCAAGACCCAGTCTAGGTCCCCGGGGTCTGTGCCCACTGCTCTGCTTCATCCCATACACATATGTATGAGCAAGGTAACTTCCCACATCAAACACAACTTGAGTATTGTCCTGTACAAGCCCAAAGAAGCATCCTCCCTGTCAAGCCATAACTAGTTCCTCATTCACCAAAGGTAGAACTAACACACCAAGGAGAAAACATAGGCAGACAAAACCCCCAGGGAAGGGGGTTATATAATCAGGGCTCTTTCATGACCCGTTATCAGACAGCAACACAGGCATGGCACCACTTTACGCTCATCCATTCAGACACTGAAAAAATGTAAATTATTCAAATTCATGCCAGGAATGGGTGTATCTTCCCCTCTTATTGACTCCACAATTAAAACAGAGCAAGGACAGAAATATTAAAGTGCATTTTGTATTTTGTTCTTTAATTAGGCAAAGCTGTTGCTCATACTTCAAATGTGAACTTTAATCAGTACATTTTAATCCCAGCTTAATTCTCCAATATAGCAAGGTCTGAGTAACTGTCTCACCGTGTCACCTAATACTTCTGCATCTCCTCCTTCTCACATCTCCTGTGAAACTTACAGGCAATTTCACTCCCCCAATTCTGACTTTTTTTTGTTGTTGTTGTTATGGGGCCAAAAAATTTCACTGATGTCTTTTACATGTTGCTAAAAATACAAATATTCTGCAGGCTACAGGGGAAAAATAAACTGTATATCAGATTATATGGGCATTTTTTCAAGACACTTATGAAGCAAAAGCTATTCTGAATATCTCTGACCACACTCTAAGAGAATAACAAAGGAAGAGCAACTTGGTACCATGTGAGGATTTACACTGCAAGAACATATATATTTTGGCATTCATATGTATTCTGCAAAAGCCCCTCTGCAGCCAGAAACACCAGACTTGTGCAAAGGAGCCAGTTTTTAATCTCATGGCTGGAATATGAGTATTTGTTTTCTCTTTCTATAACAGTGCAAAACTCCAAATTTAGGAAAAAACTTGAAAGCAGAGAAAATGGTTGACGGCAGTGGGAAGGATGGAGACAGCAAGTGGCTTCACTGGCCTTGGGGCATGACCACAGTGCTGTTGCTTGGGAGAGCACAGAGACAATGCTGTGCTCAAAGAGGTGGCTGTCAAAGTACTCTGGATAGGGAACAGAACATAGCTTAGCTCTGTAACAGCATATATTGAATAGGGGTATTTTTATTATTTCATTCTGCACATGCTCAAACTCCAGAGTAGTTTTGACATCATGATGTTATATAACCTTTGCTTCAGGGAAATGACACCTCGTGTACATGGAAACTACTGAGATTTATTTTCTGAAGGATTTGATTAAACATATAATTTTTTTACTTGATGTAAACAGGCTTCCTATAAATAGGAACAGGCTGTACTGTACCTGCCATGCTTCTCCATATACCTGTGTATGACTGCATATTTTCTTTTTTTTAATTCACCACTCAAATTACTTTCTCAACCCTGCCACCCAATTTTCTCCTGAGAGTACTGTATTTTCTTAGCAAAGAGATTTTTTTCCATGACAAACACATAAGATGAAGCTGCTATGAACAAGAATAGTAAGAAAATGTGAAGTATGCAACAATGGTATTAGATAATTAACTAGGATATAAGCAACAGAAAGCCCTGAAACATGCACATTTAAATTCAACCCCAAAACAGTTATGAACTAGCTCCTTTTAAAAAGAACGAGTTGAAAACATTCACAACCTCTCATCTCACACTAACACTTGCAGCTTTCAATTTACAATTTAAGGAAGTAAAAATTAATACCAACGACAATAAGCCTAAAGATGTTTAATGAAAACGCACGTCACTGCCTACCCGCATTAAACATTATCCCAGCTATCAGCAAACCTGAAATAAAATACCCAATTTTTGAATGAAAGCAACTTTCCTTGAATTAATTCACCAGCTGGAATCTCAAATATTGGCAGCAAGAAGAAAGTATTTGCACCAAAAATCCAAGACTTCATGTAAAAATTTTTCTTCATAAATCAGATTTACTGTTATACCCTTCCCACAAGCCCAATATTTTTCCAGTCAGATCTGCCAAGCTCCCATTGCCCCACACGGGATAGCACCCACGGACCAGCCTGGCTGGGAGAGGAGAACCTCTGTCCACCAGTCACCAGCCCAGTTCTGCAGCCCTGCTCACTGACCAGGAGAACTGAGCATTTCCCATGGCCCAGCAGCAGTGCTCCTTGTGACACAGCCCAGGACACACACATGTCCCCTGTCACCCTCAGTCACAACAGGATGTCTCACACTTATCCATTCATCAGCAATCACCCTGCCAATACTTGACAGATGGGCTTTTGAAAATGAATATATCAATAAAATCTCTTCTTAGGAAACACAGCATAGCAACATGTTCTCAGTCTCAGTCTGGATATGAGGATATTCTGGATCCCAGCTTTTAAATCTTTTTAAGATTTAAAGGTACTGTAGAACAGTATCTACTCAAGCCATGTGAGATTAAGACTACATGTTTGTAGCTGGTTTCTATTTGGTGGAAGGTCATTGAAAAAGCAGAAATGGGTTTAGGTGAATGTGTGCTCTCATTCTGACTGTGTCCACTTAACTTTAAATAGAGACTGCTGCTAGGAGCAGAAAAAAAAGGCAAGTTTTGACACACTGCTTCACTACCACTCTGGCCTCTATCAGAGTGAAACTACTGCTGTGGAATAAGGTAAAAAAGGTTACTTACTACAGTCACACCCACCACTGCTGAAACCCAAAAAGTCACCGTTCCTGTTTCATGTTCTATTTTAAAAGCAAATTTAAACACAGAATTTTATGTCTTTAGCCATCTATGGTATCAGCCTGCAATTTCTGCTTTAGAGGAACAGTTTTAAAGGAAAAGCATATACATCTATGCAAGCAAAAATGTTTATACATCTGCTAAGAGGCAAAAGCATCCCACAATGTACACCTGCAGTCTGCACCACCTCCCAGTAAAGCACTTTTAAAGCTACTACTCACTTGTAAAGCTACTACTAGTTGTAACAGTGACTCACACACTTGCACACCCTGGAATAAACTTGGCCATGCAGAGCAGTGAACGCAACTAAAGCAAGCTGTGAGGAGTAAGCCCCATCAGGGCTTTTTATGTGAAACAGGCACCTTGACACACTTCAAACCACACAGGCTAAGGGCTTGAAGCAACCTGCCCATCCTGGCTGCCTGGTAGAATGTGGGGGGACAGTCAGCAGCTGCAAGCCAAGAGGAGCTGTCATCAGAGGCTCTTTTCCCACATGCTCAAAGCCTTTCAGAAGCAAAGCCACAGCATTACACCACTGCACATACCTACCAAGCACAGCCAAAGTGAGCACGGCTTTGGGACTGCTCTGCCACAGCCTGAGGAAACCTCAAAGCACCCCAAGGCACCCAGGAGGGGCTGTGGGCTGTCACAGGTGGGCATGGGCATGCCTGGCTGTGTGCGCATGAGGTGACGAGCCGAGGAGGAAGTGATGGCCACATGCTGCTGACTGCAGGCAGAGCTTTTGCTCCGTGAGAACCAGCACCATGTGGAAGTCAACCTGCTCCTGAGGCTGTGGTGCAAGACTGGCCAGCACCCCCATCTCTGGTGCTGCAGCTGCTGCAGCATTTTTTTACTAGACCCCTACATTTCTACTCCAAAATGGACAAAGCATTCAGTGCATTTGCATCGAGGACTTCTGCTGATCCCCATGTGCAGATTCTCTCATTAACAAACCCAGACTGCAAACATCCCGGCCAGCACCAGCTTCAAAACACTTCACTGGACTGTGCATCCCCAACCTTAGTTCAAATCCAGCACATAATTACATCCCAGCTACCAGAAAGGAAATCAAGACCTGCACTCACAAAGTGAATTACAGCTTCAGAAATGAAATTACTATCCAGCAGGATGAACCAAGATACAGGAGATCCTGTTTGCATATTTATTCCCTTGACTACAACCCAGGAGAACACAAGCAAGCTTTTTTGTTTGTTTGTTTCAAGAGCATAAGAAGCACTAAGCCAACTAAATTGCAGGAAGGTTTGTTTTAACTGTCTTGAAGTCTTTGAAAATGACTGCCCATAGACCACTTTAGATGAATCACAGATGTGCTACAGAAAATTCAAATGATCTCCTGTCCTAGTAAACTTGCATGGTATCTGAAACTGCACTGGATGCTGCACTGGATAAAACCAGAGTCACCTCCCTCAGCAGAGGTAGTGCAAACACCAAGGGAGAACCTCCACTGCAACTCACTTTCATGCCACCAGCAATACCCCAACAAGCCCAGAGCATCCAGCATCATTGTAGATGAGATCCTGCTGATTCATCAGCATGTGTAACCACCATATATGACAGCTCTCAGTGTGATTCTCATTTGCTCCAGAGCCAGTTTGTGAGTTTGAAGAAGACAGGATGAAAACACAACCCAGCTCCAAGCAATGTGCCCTTACCTGAGCCTTGTATCAGGTGCCAAGATTCATCAGTTCAGCTGGAGTTGTCCACTCCCCTGAAGGCATCTACCTGGCAGGAGCCAGTTGTCTCTGCTGCAGGGTGGTGAGGACCCCCAGTTGCCACAGTCCATCGGCCAAATGCCCTTTGGCTCACCCACACCACCCCAGCTTCACGTGGCTGCTCTCCTCCACCCTCGTCCTCTGGCACGTGAGAGCTCACTGCAGGCGGCTGGGAGAAGAGGCAAGGCGGGAGGCAATCCACACTCTCGTCCCCCAGGCTCACTGCAAAGGAAATAAGAAGTTGGTCAGTTTTCCAGTTCTGGCACAGCAAAGGCACCATCCTTTACCAACACTGGGGTCTTTGAACACAGAGGAAGGGCAGGTCCCTTTGGAGCTGGTGGGGAAGAAATATACCCTACAGTTACAGCCTACAATGGCAGAAAGTAAACTATGCTTGTACGTGTTGCAAAAAAAAAAACAAACCCTAGTGTGGTTTTTCTTGCCATTTTCCATGCTGGTTAGGTCCCAGTGTTTCCCATGAAGGTCTGAGAGCCCAACACACCTTTATACCAGCAGGCACACTGCACTGGTAACTCAGCAGGCAGAAGATGCCCCCTACACATGCCAAAGGCACAGTATTACATCTGACTCCAGATAATCTAAGAGTATGCCCCCAAGAAAGGCTGCAATAGAGGGTTCAGGCCATTCCTTCAGGACTTGGGTGTCAGGTTAAGACCAAGACACATCACTGACTTGCATGGTAGGAGAGCTGGCACCAGCTGTGCCACATGAGCCACCTTCCAGCAGTTCTCCTTGATACATCCAAACAGCTACACAGTCCAAAGGACAGCAGAGCCCAACAGAGCGCCATCACTTACAAAAGCCAGCTTTTTAGTTTTCACCTTCAGCAACTCAGAGAAGCAACACACTAATTCCACAAGTGTGAAATCAAGACAGCATCCCAAAGCATGACGCTCTGCTTGAACTCAGCAAGCACTGGGCAGAGGAAACACAGCTCACTTCTGTCATGAGTCACCACTTTAATAACACCACTTTTCTTCTAATACCCCTCACAAACACCAGCAAATAGACTTTTCCACACAATCCTGAGCTGTGCTGTGCTGAATTTCCCTGTTGTCACCTCTCCAGCACCCAGACACAACGGCTTGGGGGCCGGTAAGTGCAGAAGGCCTCATACCCTTTCAGAGGTGGCCACCATTATAACCAAGCAACCCATTACACAGATTATATTTCATGTATGTTATCACCTGGTAGGTTATAATGTGTCTTACACACATTAAATGCAGACTGAACACATTTATCTCTATTCTCCCAATCTGAACCAAGTTTCTACAGTACAATTGCAAGCTGTGGTGACAGCAATGACAACACTTTGCTGCTAGACTACAGCAATATCAAGAAACCCAAATACATTGGTCAAGTCTTCTAGTTATAGAAATAACTAAAAAGCCATGTAAGACTGCAACTATATGCTATCCACCCCCTCAACATGAGCAGCACTACCAATAAATAAAACTTCTCTCAACCCTCTCCCCACCATTCCTCTTCCTTTGCTCCCAGTACTTACACCTCGCTCTCATTCTCACACACGGTTTTGGTGCTGTGCCTTGGCGCTCTTCTCCCCAAGGATGGAGATGGGAGGAGATAAACAGGAGGGCTGATAAAGAGATTTGGTCTCCTCCCTGCTTACACTCAGTAAGCCCAGCCTTGGTGCTTCTGCACAGCTCAGCTGTTGCAAAGTCAGAAGATGCAGCTTTAGACTACTCTGTGAGCAAAACCCTCTGAACAGAGCAGCAAATCTTTAAGCAATTCTTTGTCAGCTTCTACTTTTAGACCTCTCATGGAATAAAAGAGCACCCAAACATTGTTTAAACTCTTTTTAATGTGAACTCAGTGAACTCATCTTCTAGAGACAACAATAGCAAAAAAAAAAACAAAAAAAAACAAAAAAACAAAACAAAAAAAAAAAAAAAAAAAAAAAAAAAAAAAAAAAAAAAAAATCCAGACAAAGGACTGCGCAAAAATCAAAGACACATGAGCACATGAGTTATTTTTTTAAAGCATAATTATTTAAATGATTTTTCATTTGAAAAAAAAATAAGTAAATTGAAGAATGTAAAGGTTCACATGCTTCTTTTAGGAACTGAAGAACTGATGATTAATTTTCTCTCTGCATTCCCTCCTTTTTCTATCCCAGTGTCTATAAAAGGGGAAAAAAAGAAAAACCCAGAGGGAAAACAAACAAAAAAAAATCCTCTTTTTTTCGGGTGATGCACTGACCTGGAAGAGAATTATATCAACACAGAGCTTAGTAACTGGCTTCTTCTGTTTGCTTAAGTCTGGAAAAGCAGTTTGCATTTCTTTAACCATAAATTAAAGGAAGCAACAATGATGGTCATTCTCTACTTACACATGCTTTCCTCCTAAAACATTGTATTTCATTCTTTATGGTACGTGTAGCAACACTACAGGACACGCTATTCTTCCCTTGTCATTCTTGCTTCCAGCTATACTTGGCAATTTTGGGTAAGCTAAAGGCTCCTTTTGCTATTTAAAACTTTCCCTGGTTCTGGCTTGGCAGAGCACAGTCCCCTAGAGGCCACCTACCCCCAACACATGCCCAAAGCAGCAGGATGAGGACACGTGTCCTGGCTGATACCCAAGATGTCACCCTGGGCACTGTGGAGCTAGTGATGCTCCCTAGTCAAAACCAAAGGAACAAGGATGCCAACATAGCTTATCATGCTGCCAGCACCCTGTGCTCTCTTTGGCACAGACATGCAGCATCTTTTTTTAAACGTATACAAGGAAATAACAAATGTACCTTTATATAAAGTTGCTGATACAGCAAATGAAATAAAAGAGTAGGAAGTTAAAAATCCACTAACAAGATGCAGCTTGTCAGTGAAAAACTTGTCCAAAATAATTATTGAGGCAAATGACTCTGACGCTGCAGATACGTAAGTTGAGTTGAAGTGAGACCTATGCTGACTCTGTGTGTCTTACACTGCTTTCCAGAGCCTCTGGCTTCACCTCTTTTTCAGGAGGGAGGGATCTTCAACCATTAGCCTGACCCCAACTAATGCCCAGCCCCTAGGAACCACCCTCATTCCTTCAATCACTTTAATGAGTTTAATCAGCTCACACTGCCTCCAAATACAGAACCCTTGCACGAAATTATTTGTCTTTGGCAGCCTCTGCAGAGGACACTCCCTGACCATTTTACTGGCAGTATCCTGGACTTGCATTACCTTCAAACAGCATCTCCAGATGCTAAGGCATGAGCTTTTGTTAACTTGTTTTCTTCTGTCAAAGCCCCATGCAAGCAAATCCAGTAACAGAAAACTTGAGGGAAACAAGAAGTATTTGATCCAACACCAGAAAGAACTGAGAAAACGTCTCCCAAAGCTTTTTGTAACAGCCTTGGAACTATATGCAGACAGCATTAGGATATGTAATTTTTAAAAGTTGTATGAAAGGAATACTCATAATTACAACATAACTTTTCTCTTTCTTTTTGCTTGTTGTTATCTCCTAAAATCACTCTAACTTAAGAAATGCAGGAATTTGTGTGTGTGTGTGTGCAAACTCAACATTTTATTAAAACCATAGAATCATAAAACAGTGTGAGCTGGAAGGGACCTTGGAGATCATTTAATTCCCAACCCCCATGCTAAGGACAGGGTGCCATTCACTAGACCAGGTTGCTTAGGGCCCCATCTGGCCTGGCCTTGAACACTTCCAGGGATAGGGCATCCACAAACTTTCTGGGCAACCTGTTCCAGTGCCTCACCATCCCCTGAGTAAAGAATTTCTTCCCAACATTTAATCTCTCTTCTTTCAGTTTGAAATCATTCACCCATGTCCTACCCACATGTGCCTGTGTAAAAAGTCACTCTCCCTCTTTTCTCTATGCCCTCTTTCAGTATTAGAAGGTCCTCTAAGGTACCCCTGAAACCTTCTCTTTTCTGGGCTGAAGAACCCCAGTTCTCTCTACCTGTTCTCATAGGAAAGGTACTCCAGCCCCCGATCATCTCTGTGGCCCTTCCCCGTACCTACTCTAACAGGTCCATGAGTTTTTCATGCTGACAACTCTAGAGCTGGACACAGCACTCCAGGTGGGGTCTCACGAGGGCAGAGTAGAGCAGGAGAATCACCTCCCTCATCCTGCTTTGGATGCAGCCCAGGATGCTCTGGCTTTCTTGTCTATGGGCACACACTGTTGGCTCATGAAGATCCAGCTCGAAGACAGAACCCTGAGGGACACCACTTGTCACTGGCCTCCACCTGGACATAGAGCCACTGATCACAACTCTCTGACTACCTCCAGCCAGCCAATTTCTTTTCTACCCAGTAGTCCACCCTTCAAATCTATATCACTCCACTTTAGACATGAGGGTGTCATGTGAGATCAAGTCAAAGGCCTTACAGAACTCTAGGTAGATGACACTGTCTCCTTCCCTTGTTGAGTGTTGCAGTCACTCCACCAGAGAACGCCACCAGGTTGGTCAGGCACAATGTACCCATAGTGAAGCCGTGCTGGCTGTGCAGATCACCTCCTCGTCTTTTGCACGTGCCTTAGCACTGCCTCCATGAGGATCTGTTCCACGATCTTCCCAGCCACAGAGGTGAGACTCACTGATCTGTAGTCACCAGGGTTCCCCTTTCTACCCTTCTTAAAAACAGATGTGATGGGACTTTGTCTGACCTCTGCGAACTATCAAAAATGATGGAAAATTACTTGCCAACCACATCACTCAGTTCCCTCAGAATCCTGGAATGCATCCCATCAGACCCCATAGACTTGTGCTTATTCAGTTTCACCAGATGGTCTTGAATGTGGCTCTTTGCTTACATTGGGAAGGACTTCACTCCCCCAGTTTCCACCTGAGAGATGTGGAAAGCCTGACTGCCAATGAAGAACGAAGCAAAGAAATTGCTAAGTATGTAAGCCTGATCCAGATCTGTTATTATCAGTTTTCCCTTCTCATAGTGGTTGTCTTGCCTTGTAGGGAATTGTCCACACAAGAAGTCCTCCCCTCTTCTCTTAGTGGAAAACATGTTTATAAAATCCAACCATAGGTAAAGATTTAATGCATAGGTAATACTTTAGCTTATGAAACAGCAGTGGCCATGTAGGACACCCTGTTAAAAGCAGCTTTCCAGATTAGAGTTAATATCAAAATAACTTATGGATTCTTGTGATTTTGAACAGTATTGAAATCAACAACTGTCCCATTTGGTCAGGGCTTCAAAACGCATCTCACAATTTACTGTGCACTTGGCTGTTAGCATTTTACTGTGGTTGATATAAAACTAAACCTGCCACAGAGGCTGAAAGACAGACACAGCTTTCCAGAGAGGAAAAATTAAAAGGTACTGACATTTTGGAGGAAGCCATATTATTTCACTAACAGTTTCTGTATTTAAGTTATAAGGGCAATGCAATGATGGTCAGGGGAGTGGTGGAAGAACACCAGGGGGATTGGTGCTGGATGCCTGCCACCACGGAGCCCAGGATCCAAGGGGATGTACAACTGAGGGAGCCAGGTGACAACAACAGACATCAAACCAGATGCCACCTTTCCATTTCTAGGTTTTCAGAGGCATTCAGCACCTTTGATCAAACACGCTTGAGAGAGCAACACAAGGAACTTCAGAAAAGCCCGAGAACCACAGTGGATCTATTACCAACATTTACTTTTTTGCACGTCCTCAGCATTTCTGATGTGAATAATGGACAGCAATGGAAGTGGGATAAAAGCAAGTCAAAGGGGACCAGAGCAGGCTCAGGTCTATTGATAGATATACTTGAGAAAGGTTTTTTCAGTGAAAGCTGGAGCTTGCATGAAGGGAGTGACAGTATAAATGGAAGAACTAAAAAACTCACAAAACCTTTTATTGGATGAGATAAAAAGCAGAGGGGAAAGTTTAAAAAAAGCAGATGGCGAAGTTTAAGTACGTGAGAGCTTGTGGCCATGATATAAAGACAAGGATTTTGTATGATGGAGGCCCATGTGAGGCTGTCCAGAAAAGCAGCAGCAGATGCTGCTCTCTCCAGGAAACAAACACAACTCAAGTATCACCTGCATTTCAAAATGCAGCTCTACTTAGCTGAAAACATGCTCAGCTGAAGGAAAAAAAAAGGTACTTTGAACTTGAAAGGTGTATTAACCTTAAAAATGCTTTAACATTTACCCAACAATGCAACTAGGCAGTTAACTTCAAATAGTTCACTTATAAACACAAAATTTCAGTTAACTGTTACAAAAGGCATTTGCAAGCAGGATGATGATTTCCTCAGCAGCCTGGGAAATGAATCTTCCTGTTCCAAGATCAAAACCTGGGAGACCACAATGCCTCCTACTAAAGGGCAGCTGGACTCTGCACTGTGCAAGAAAGCTTGGAAAAGGGAAGTTGCAAATAAATAAGCACCTAAGGGCAGTGGAGTGCCTTTTGATAAGAAAGAAACTTTTTTTCCCTAATGTAAAAAATGGGTCCAACAAAAAGAATAAAATCTCTGCTTGAGTTAGAACATGCCTGCAGGCCTTCAGATAAGACTTCATATTTAATATTGCATAGGAGCTTTCTGCCTGTTTTTTTAACAAAGTATCAAATTCTTCAGCAGGAAGGATCTTTACAGAAACAGAGATCAGAGCTGGTTCACACTTCATCCACTGTCAGTTGAGTAGAGGGGCCTCCCTTTAATTTAAAGAGCAGTTGCTTCAATCTTGTCCTGGCTGAATACAAACCAAGGACTTCATCTCCCTGTTTCCTACTTCACATGTAAGCTTGGACCTGGATTTTCATCTTGGCCACAGACCTTCCTTTAGCATCTGCTTCACACAGATGCACTACTGCAGCAAAACAAATGCCATGCCTTTCCCACCCACTTTAAGCAGCCCTTCCTCAAGGATAGCTCCCCTGCTAGAGAAATGTGTGCACTAAATCTCTTTTCCAGCGGTAAAGCCTGTACTACTTTATAGCTACTACATGTTTCTCCCATTTCCTTCCATTGACAGCAAACAAAAGCTTGTTGCTCACTGTTATCAGAAAATATTTGCTTTCCCAGATTGTTTCTGCCCCCGCCTTGTTTCAGAAGGGTTTTTAGCAGAGTAACAGCTCACTGCCAACAATAAGCAGCAGGGGGTGATTTGAGACAAAGGCCCTTCAGAGCCCACCCAGTAAATCCAGCCCAGACCGGGCACAGCCCGGTCCTGCCCTTCCCAGCTTTGAGTCTCCAGCACCTCCTCCGTCCCCTTACAGGTTCTGTGGAGAAGATGATGTTCCAGCAGCTTGGCTTGAAGAGTCGGGGCCACTTCTGCAGCACTGACCTGGCTTCAAGCAGCTGCCCCTGTTTTCCAGATACAAACCATCCCCAGAAGATACTGTGCCCACCCTGAATATCTGCTGTACTCTAAATATGCTCCTTTGAGAACCTGCTCTTCTCACCACACACTGCACTTCCTTCCTGCCAGATCTCTTATCACCATATTTCATCCCCAAATGACACAGATGAAGCTTCCACTCTTGCTGGTACTGCTCCTGTAATCAGTAACCAAAGGAAACTTTCTCACACCAGGCACTAAGCCCGTGGCACTTCTGGTAATGAGTTATGATGAATTAAACCTAGGTGTGACATGAAAACAAGGCACCAAGGTTACAGTTCCCAAAAAAGCACTACTCAGTCACTCTTTAATTTAATCTAATCTTTTTTTAGGCAACTAGAGTATCAAATGTCAGGTCCTAAACCTAAGAAGGGCACCAAAAGTCCAAGTATTATTCAGGATATGAAAGGCTCAACTATGGCCACCCAAGCTGACACGTTGCAGACTCATGACTGAAACCTGCCCATGACTGCCAATGCCAAGCCCAAACAGCTTTCATCCACAGGTGGAGTTCCCTGCAATGAAAGGATTACCCAGATTAACCACTCTGTGTCCTGAATTTGATGTAAGGGAAAACGCACAGCTGACACCTACAGGAGCTCAGCACCAGCCCTGCACCATCTCCTGATGAAAGCTCCCAGGAGGCCTTAACTCTGGCCTTCATTTTGGCATAAGGCTCCACCAAAGACAGATTTCAAAAATATGAGCTCCAAAATACATAAGTCATTTCTTGGTCCAAGAACATGGGGGCAAGGGAGAGCAGTGCAGAAAGGACCACTTTGGCAAGTTTCTGATGCTGAATGATCCATAACCTCTTTCAAGCAACCTCTTTACTGTGGCAAGCCCTGCCCAGCCCCAGAGCAGTGTGGGACTTGCAAGCACCCCACATCACACAGCCCACTCTTCCCCAGCCAGTGGCCCAGGATGTGGGCTCTGTATTTTGTGGGGCAGCAAGCTTTTTTTTTTCCAGACTCAAGGCTAAACATGTGGACTTAACACTTTCAGTAGACTGGGCTATCATTTCTGACTGTGCCTCTGGTCATTAAAAAGGCACCACAACATAAAAGAACCCCATAAATAGCATAAAAGTATTTGCTGGAAAGCAAAACAGCCTCAGCTCATTGAATTTATTAGCAATTAGCAGAAACCACTGATCACTGATCTGGGTTCTGAAATATATATATATAAACAAATAAACAACCCCTTAAACACCTTCCTTCTCCATTCAGCCAGACACCTCCAGCCCCACCATCAGGTTCTTCCAGGAGAACTTTCCTGTTGCCCTCTGAGATGGAGCAGCACACCACAGATGCAGCACAGACAGACCACTCTTGCCTGTCCTTCCTTCAGCTTGCTTACTTTCATGTGTGTTTATTATTTACCATCAGCTTAATCGCTTTCCTCCCACAATACCACCAGAGGCAAGCCTGGGGAAACACATAACTGCTGTTCCCTTTGGAGAGCCAGACCATTTCCATGGGTAGCTACTGAGACACAGACAATGTCAGCAGCCCAACCTGAAAATGCTTCTTCTCTCCTATCTTTGAGATCACCTCTCTTTCAGAAACTTTTTCACAGCACCTTTGATGTTCACAAAAACCCATGATCAGCTCACTGGTCCCTCAAGATCTGTGCTTGCTTTTCAGTCCGTCAGCAAGAGGTGAGGAGAAGCCCAGCAGCCATTGGTTGATGAAGAACTTCAGGTTTCACACGGGAATTTACTAGCTCTCTTATCTCAGAGGCAACATTTGCAGGTAAATCCCAAGAGACTTCAGACAGCAGCCACACCCCAAACCATAAAGACCTGAAATTTAAACTGCCATTACTTACACCTGCCCTTCCATGGGATTCCTGCACTGCAGCATCTCTATCCACACATCATTCCTCTGCCCAAGATTTCTTCATTCAGCTATTTAAACCTTGATCCTGTTTTCAACTGCTTTTAAGAAGCAGGCAGTGTCAATCAGACAGCTGCTACAGCCAGAAGGAAAGCTGAAGCCAAAGCCATCTCTCTGACCTGGGAAAGGTCCTTTGCAAGGTACACCCAACTCTAATATCGCACCCCCCTTAGGCACCAATAACCCATCAGAACACAGATTTCTGTGGTTCTGCCATTGGGCTGCTGCTCCCTCTTCTTCTCCCCCATCTTTGTCTGAAAAAGCTTCTAGAACTACAAAAACTCAAAGGAAAGTGTTAAAGAAATGTATTATTAGAAGAAGGTCACAAAACAACAACTTGAGAATAGCCGGAGCTAAAAATACCCAATCCCCACACCCTATCTTTAGAGAAAATGTTATCAGATGTCACTTTTACCACACCATTTTTACCAGCGGCAAAAACATATTTGTTTTTTAATTAAAGTTGTATTTTGGACACTAGATTATTTTTCTTTTTTTTTTTTTTTTGCCAGAGACCACAACAAGAGGTCTTGGAAAGTACCAAAAGAACCCAGGTACCAAAAGAACCAAAAGAACTTTCCTTTTACCCAGGAAAGTACCCCCAAAGATCCCACTTTTCTGTGCTACCTGATTGAAAGACTTTTGGAAAGTGGCACCTGCAAATTTGTATTTTCTTCTAACACCACCTAACTTTGGAAAACAACTTTCTAAAGAGAACAAAGTATTTTGGCCACTCATACAATGTTGCAGAGTATTTGTGCAATATGGATTTATTTTGAGTTTTTATTACTTCAGAGTATCAAGGAGGTCAATATGGGAAGGACAACAAGTAGAGCAGCAGTGCAGAGCAGGTATCAGCACAGGGCTGGAAACTGCTGCTCATCTAACCCAAATTCTAGACAGGACTGGAAAAATCAGCATTATGGACACACTGAATTAGTAAGTCTACTGCTCAAAGTCTCCCAGATCTAAAGAGCAACAGTCATTATGTATGTCAACCTTAGGGCTTACTTCAACAGTAGGATGAGCAGAATCAAGAAAGTCAGTTAAACTCTCTCAGCAGAGACTTTTATACCTTTCCATTGATTAAATAAGCTCTGGTTTATTGATCACATAAAAAACCACCCAGGAGTTACTGCAGGCAGGTAAGGAAACACCTGTGATAACATTTTAACAAACTGAGCACATACAAAGGGAAGCTTAGCACACCACAGCAGGCTTTCTTCTCCAAAGATGTAAATGAAACCCAGGAACAACTTCTCCAGAAGGTCCACAAACCTTGTCCAGGTCACACTCCCTACTTTTTAACCCTTAAAAAATAGACACCTTTCCCCCACTCAGAAATACTCAAACCAATACTTTTTAAAGAAATCACTCACAAAATAATTTTGACAGTGCATTACTTCGGTGGCCAGCTCCTGCTCTGCTGCCCTCCACCATACAACAAGCAGTACATCTCATATGTGCCCATTCCTGCTGCTTTCTGCCTGTCCAGGCAGGCATTTTTTACTTTACTTCTCCTGCTTCCCTGTTGAAGTTATTTGAAATTGGCCTGATGCAAAATTTGGTAGCATCAAAGAGACTGAGTGTGCAAGCCTCCTGCTTCCCTGAGAAGTCAACTGAACACCCACCAAAGAGCACTGCAAAGGACTAACCTGGAAGTGATGAGTAAGAAGACAGACAGACCACCACAGCTATGTTCTACTGCTAAAACATTTGCTAAAGATGTGTCAGTGTGCTGAGGGGGCCTCCCTGCTCTGTCTCCGAAGGAGGAGGAAGATCGGGGTTATTTTGAAGGACAGCCACTGAACACAACCACAGGGGTGTACTGGGAAAGGGGCAGGGCTCAGATTCACAGCCACCACCTCCCTCTGTCCGCTCAGCCTGGAGGAACTTGGAAGACATGCCCTCATGATGTCATTAGTGAATTGGTGTCTAAATAAAGGAAGCTTTTTATAGAATTTCTTACTGACAAACTCATTCCGGTAAATCCTGATAGCCAAGATGTCAAGCAGAAGGGAAGGAAAAGGGAAAACAATACCCATAGCCTTGTTAGGGCCTGGACAGGTGGGTGGCATCTCAGGAAAGAAACCCAAACAACCTAAACAAGTTTACTCCCTAATACCTGCTTGTTGGATAAAAAGCACAGGGAAGAGCAGGGCACAATGTAAGGGAGATGTGCTTTTACACCATCTGCCACAAGGACCCACAGCCTGTTTTTGGCATCAGGGTAGGCAGGGGGAAAGGATGAAGATGAGGAGAGAGGATAGTGAGAGGAAAAAAAAACTTTGCTTAAAGAGAGTAAATAAAACGTACTCCTATGTCAGACGGGTTTTCCAGCTTCATAAGAATCACGTGGCAATTACTATGCTTCCTAAAAGCAAACTGCAGGGTTCTGCATAGTCAGAGGACTCTTGGCTGCAAATGCCTTAAGCTCAAATCATCAGCAAATACCATTTGCTGGAAGTTCCAAAAGAAAAGAAAAAAAAAGAAAAAGAAAAAAAAAAAACAAAAAAAACAACAACAACAACAACAAACACAACATAACCGCCCCAAACAAAAAAAAAAAATATCTAACAAAAGGAAAGCAAAGTGTTCACATATGCCCACATGTCACCCTCTTCTTCATAACTCTTCATCACTTCCACAGCGCTACGGAGCAGTTCCCCTTCCTCCCTCTGTTCTGCCGTGCATCTTCAGCCGGGCATCCACATGGAGAGCAGTTGCAATAGCCTGGTGACTCATGCGGCAGTAATGTGGGAGGGAACTGCTCCCATGCCCAGCTCCTAAGGACACAACCTTTTATGGTATTTTTAGCGTGGAAGCTTTTGTGGTTTGTAGCACTTTGCCTTTTGTCTTTCAAGAAAAGAGCTCACAGTTCTCCCCGGGGCTTCAAGGATGCAACAGTGGAGCCCAGGCAGATGATGAGCAAGTCAACCCTGGAACTTCCACACCCAGCCGCAGTAGGGACGCGCAAGGATGTCACCACCGCCAATCCGCAGGCTCTCCCATCCAGGCAGAGGGTCCTTGGGTGGCTGCATCACCCAGCAATCTCCAAAGAGTGGGGCATGTGTCACCTGTTCTGTGGACACTTTAACTACTGCAGCCTAACTTTGTAAGGAGTCATTCCCTGTATCTCCCCCGAGTCCTAGCCACCCTGGTAATACACTAACAAGCTCATCCTGGCAAGCCATCAGTCATTCAGTTTTTACCCTTGATGGGCTGCTGGCATACGAAAAGCTGGCAGGTCCCATCTGTCTTCCCTCAATTAACTTAAGACCACATCTCCCCAGAAAGTAGAAAATAAACTCTGTAGGGTTTCTACTCCATACAAATGAGGTGAAATGGGGCAAGAGGTTACTAGGAGAAAGCAGACCGGGATGTTACATCGAAACCAGATTAAAAGCATCAGGGAGAAGTACAGTGGCAGAAAAGACACTCTCTGGACCCCAGGTTTGAGGACCACAGCACATGGGACTCAAACTTGCCAAGGTAAAAAAGCAGTCTCAGCTGTGCTCTTTAAAAACTGAGAGTCACACATGAGATTAAAAGAATATCCCAACATTACCGCACAGGGCTTGAAACAGGACTCTGGCTGCAGACATGCAGTGGATTGCTTCACAGGACAGCCATCTGCTACCCCTTGCACCTGAAGCATTATCTACTGTAGAAGAGAAAGGCATGAAAGTTTTTACATCCCCAATCACAACTCCAAACAGCTACTGATTTTAGTCCTTTCAAAGTTATTAAATTCAAGAGGAAATTAAATTATAATCTGCACGTGCCTAAGAAGTCTAGGAGAAAAGCTAGCAGGATGAACGAAAAAGCAGTAACCAAACCTCCTGAAGCAAGGCCACTGACATTAAAGCAATTTTTTTATTTCTTCTGAAACTCCAGTGAGCTCAGAAGGAGTCAGCCTACCAACGGACCAGATCAATGACTGAACGACAACCCATACAGGCAGATTCCACCAAGTGGGAAGCACCAGTGAAGAGCTGCTCTGGAGTGACTTCTCAGGTATGAGAGACACAGTGAAGAAGTCTGAGGGACATTTGTGTGGGCAAGCACTGCTCAGCCCACAACATACCTTGGAGGTGAGCCAACAGCAACAGAGGGAAAACGGTCCAGCCCTAATGCTAGTTTAAAAGTCTCTCAGTGCATTGCCCTAGGCACAGCAACTCCCAGAGTTTGCCAAACAAGATGCCCCACATCACGGGGACACCAGGGCTCCCTAGACAGACCAAGATGAATCTTTTGTTCCTTGAGCAGATGAAATGTATTTCCAAATTTAGGACGCCTTCCTGCTCTTAGATAACAGATCAAGATTACAAAATTAAAGTTAAAAAAAAAAAAAAGTCACGTGAAAGGCTCCATCCTGTTCAAAGGAATACAATGCTTTTCCTGCGATCTTGCCCTAAATACCACAACATCACACTCGATTACTATCCCATCTTACTCCTAAGTCCTGCACAGCCAGTTTGCCTACATGAGAGCAAAATGAGCTCTGCCTTGCCTCATTTCTCATTAAACTGCTAACTCATGGCAGTAGCTGTGCAAGAGGCAGGCCAAGTTACTTAATTTTCATTACCCTTTACTTGAACCAACACTATGAAATTGGAGTGAAAAATAATTTTAAAAAAAAAAAAAAAAAAGGAAGGAAAAAAGGAACGGAACAGAATAATCAGGGTATACCTCCCACAGACAGAAAAGGAACATATCCAAGTCCGAACTGAGGTTTACATATCCCACACTAGACAGACCTCTCTGTACTAAGCCTTTAGTTATCAAAACCTACCATCTGCACTCCTGAGAAAGCCAGGAAAAGGAGGAAATGCCAGTTTGCCCCTACATGCTGAATTCTGCAGTTGCTGCAGGCAACCTGGTGCTGCTCTGACCTTGGTGTGCTGGCAGACCCCAGGGACCCTGCCCTGTGAGACCACCTGCCCACTCTCACCTCCAGCTGTGCACTACACACCTGCATTTAACATACTTTAGGTACCTTGGTCCACAAACAAAAAAGCTTTTCCAGTCAGCAGGTTCTCTGTAAACCTAAAAGCATTGGATGCTGATTCTTACAGAGCAACAAGTTCTCTTAATGCAGAAGCCAAGTGGTGCCAGCACAGCCTGGACATGGATGCACTGGTGCTTGGATGCATCTGGACTTTGCAGCTGATAGTATCTTCAAAGGAACAAGTTCAGACAGTCTCTAAGTGCTTGCAGCCCTCTCTTCCTCCAGTGGGTGTCCCAGTGACCATCCTGCCCTACACCTCCAGAGCTGGAATGCAGCCCCCTTTGGAGCAGGCCAGACTGTGGCTTGCTGGGACAGCTGTAGGAAGGGACGGATGCATTTCTCCCACTCTGCGTGGGGAAAAGGCTCCCGTTAAGAGCAGGCTGCAGAGGATGTGAGGCAGATGTGCCTCTCCAGGGGAAGAAGCACAGACTTAAAGCATCTGTTAGCAGGAGATTGCAACCCTGGCTCCTCTGAAATGAAAGTGAATGCTGCTAATGAATTTAGAATGCAACTCAAATTTCCACTACTCTTCACACAAGGCCCATCTGAACATGTAGTGTTTGCTGAAAAAGCTGAGTTTTACCAAGCTTCAATTCTTTATGAGTTTTCCATGCTCATCTTCTCACTTCCCCCTCTCAAATTTGCAGATGGATTTAAGCACAGGAGCTTCTGCTCTGGACTCTTCTGAAAGCAGTTTGCATCATCAAGGTTGATGTTTAATGTAATGACTACAGGAACCCATGCAGGAGAAAAAAATAATTCAAGAAATTACATCCTTCACAGGACCTGCAGATGACATGCTCCTCTCAACAGTACCAAAACTGTTTAAAGACAGTAGGAGACTTCCAGAGGGAGATGCAGATATTGCCATCACAGCCAGGTAAAAAGAAGGAGCCGATGAATCGTGACACAAGTGGCATTTAAAACAGACCACCCACTGTTTTACAGGAAGGGGCAGGGCGGGGAAAAAACCCAACCAAAAGAAGCATCCCACTGTGTGCAGACTTCACAACCTATTACCTTCACCAGTCCTTTGCAGGGCTGCAGTCTTCAGCTAAGGATCTGCTTAGCTGGAACCAGCCAGCAAATTATATAGTCGCTGGAGGCTTTAAAATCCTTGCAGGAAAATGCAATAAAATAAATAAAAATCAGCCGGGCAAGTTGTGTCTGACAACTCTTTTTTCCCCATCCAGTACTATGCCGTGTGGAGAGATGTGGTATGAATCAACCCATTTTGGCAGCACCAGACAAGCCAGGATGCATCACTGCTCCACTACATGGGGAACACCCTCATGTTGTTTCCTCATGGGGAAAGGCTCTGTTTACCCAGCAGGAGCCAATGCAATTCCTACACAAAGCCTCTAAGTACATTTAAAGCTCAAAAGTAATCTGAAACAGGTCCATTCTCCCCTCCAACTCCATAAATACAATCCAAATTGGGTCATCTCCCAACAATAAATGAATGATACTCACTTAAGCCTCCGCTACACTGCTGACACAATCTAGGTCCTTTCATTCTCCTTGTACTGCAAGTACTAAAGATGCTTTTGTACATCCTCTGAAGTACTCCATTTAAAAAACCATGGTAACTAGGGCACTGCATTCAGCTGCTCTTGGAAAGAAAAGCCATTCCCCTTCCCTCTCAATAGGCTCTTAGGAGGTTTGGATAGAAAAAAATTGCCTAATCCAAACTCAGCTCCACCAGGATGGCTGGAGTTAGATGCTGGGCGTAGGGGTGAGCACGACTACCGGGTACCACATGGGTCTGTGGTGTGACAAACACCAGTAATAGCACTGTATGGGGGGAAAGAGAGCCATTACCTGTGTTCTGCAACTAAACAGCACCCAAAAGTCCCACTTAAAGTCATCGAGTGTGACAGCACAACTGCAGCATTCAACAGGTAAGCATCATATTTTCTTTAAAAGCTAGGGTGCTCCTAAATATCTCAGGTTCTTTTTAGGGGATGACAGGATTATTCCATTTCAGTACTTTAGCATGACACGGACTACAGGAACCAAGAAGCAAGTTCTTCTGTTATTTTTGCATGGCAGTAAATGTTTAAGGGGTTTTGGTGTTGTTTTATTTCTTGCTCATTCCAAATGCGTCAGAACTGTGAACTTCCCTGCATTGCAGCTTTTGAAGTTTGCCTGCTGGCACCAGAATCCCCCTCCTTTCTGAAATGGAAACATTCAGAGATGTGGGCACAGAGATCAGATGGAAGGAGCAAGGCAGCTCCCACTAAAAAAGCCATTTACTGGGAAAAAAACTACCACCCTAAAAAAAGGACATTTGTCTAAAATGGAAGGTCCATTACTTGTATTTTTAAGAAGAAAAACATTCATTTAAAAAAACCCCAAAAGACATGCACTAGCACCAGAAAGTCTAACAACTTTAACATGACCTGTTTTACTATTCCTTATATACAATTTTAGCAGACTTTTTCCAAATACCACTACGTACTGTTATGGAGCCACATTCCAAGATTTAGGATTTTAAATATAGAAGCCTTTAACCACAACATCTGCAAAAGTACCTTAAAAAAATAACCAAAAAACTAAAAGAACCCCTTTCAAGTTCTATCCTGTTATGGAGGTAATTTCCTAACTGATGCACAGAAGCACTTTCAGCCTCTCTGGAGGAAGCAGCATCAGATTCACAACAGCACTGCTGCAGAGGACCCTATAACAAAATTCATGCTGTTTGAAAGAGATACAAACTTGAGAGAAAACAGGCAGTTTTAAAGAACACATTCTTAAATGGGGAAACTGAGGCATGCAATGATTAGCCAATTCCTTAAACAGCAAAAAATGTATTTCTTCTGGCTAACACACTGTCATCTTTGCTAACACAGGCTGTCGTGGCGAGAGATGTGAGAGAGTGAACTGAGGACAAGTGCAGCAGTTATCCTGGAGTTCCTGACTCTGCTCCTCACACTACCCATTGTTACTTTCCAGGAGGAAAACAGGAGAAAACTTAAAAAGGAAAACAAGACAACAGTGTGGGGAAATGCTCTCAACCAGATAGGTCAGCCTAGCTTGTGTGAGACACAGCCATAAAAGCAGGTACAGCACACCTGGCTGCCTTGAAAGACATGCAGAGAATGAAGGTGTTTGGAAGCTAAACCACTGTACCCTTATTTCCAAATATAATGGAATAACATTCTAAAAACTATTACAACTTACATATGAGGCAAAGAATCAAAGCTAAAATAACAAGGGGATTGCATTAGATGCTGTCACAGATGCCCCCATTGTGCTTATGGCACATATGCAACAAATAAGTAGGTTTTTTATAGCCAATGTTTAGCATTGTTTTGTTGCTATTTTTCTTGAGATTCCAAGAGCATTCTCCTCCATATGAACTTCACAAGATGAGAAAAAAAATAGGAAAAGCTACCACTCGAGGCATTGCTCTACCAGGCCTCTGCTCATTTAGGCTTTTGAAGGTGGAAATTTTTAATGGGAATCAATGAAGAGAATTAACTCTGGAGCCTGCTGCTCCCTGCCATCTCTCCTGGGATGAGTACAGCAGCTCCTGGCTGCACTCCCTTGTCTCCATTGAGGATGAGGCAACTGGGAAGTCTGCTCACAGTCAAGTTTATGAATGTTTCAGCAATTGCCTCCTCCTTCAAGTAGCTGCTCAAAAGCTTACCCAAGTCCGGGCCTTCTGCCACACCATCCGGCTGCTCGAACTAATGAGCTCCTCTGTTTGTAAACCCATGCCTTGACAGACACTCTCTGCCACGTGAGCACAGAATGCTCACACAGCCACAGATGCTCCCTGCTCCCAACCTGCTGCAAGGCTTCTCCATCCCCTGCACCTCGGGGACAGCAGCCCCTTGAATTCAGATTGACAAAGGCTGGCACTCATCTGCAGGCTCTGCTCCGGCTGAAAAGCAGAGGGTCAGCAGTAAATTCTCCAACAGCATTTTACTCTGCTTCACAAAGCCAGACTGTGCCAAATTTTATCTCATTGTGGAAAGGACACACAGGCACACCAAGCCCCACAAAACTTTAGCTCCCAGGACCACTGATGCCATATAGACTGTGGCAAGTCACCTTGTATAATACATAACATCTGTCACCTTTGGTCCAGGCTCTGTTCCTCTCTTCAGGAGAAGCATATGTCCATGGCACAAATCAACTTGAACAGCAGAATTTTGGTGCAGTGTTGCCACAAGGTTCTTCAGGAACACCAAAAACATAAAGAAAGCTACTTGCATTTGGAGCAAAAGACAGAAGTCTACAGTGCTTTCTTGTAGCATAAGAGAAAACAGCAACCAAATGGTTTTTTGAGAGCAAATGACAGCTACCTGGTTCTGTTGCTGTTATTCCTAAAGAATAATTCATAATTCATCAGTCACAGGTGAAGAACAAATCCTGCATGCACAGTGAATATAAGTCTCACAGACTGTGGGACCACTGAAAAAGCAGGAGGAGAGGAAATGTCCTGCCAAGCCATCAGCATCTGATCAGGCAAGCAGCTATTTCCTCTGCTCAGACTTATCAATTAGTCATCTTAGTGCTTGGGAGCCCTGGCCATGGACAAATGGCTCAATCTGACACAGGAACAAGCATCAGAAGATGAGGAGAGAGTTTCAAGGAAATTTTAATGGAAAGAGAAACCAAGACACACAGGACAGTTTCACCAGAACGAGTTACCACACCGTTTTTATTCTATTGTCATTGACACATCTCCAATCCTCCAATATGGACCAGCACAGAAAAAACACAAGGCTTAGCAGAGAAGAAAAGAAATCTGTAGAAATCTGCAGGCTTAACTTCTGGGCTGCTCCCTTCCACCCCTCACCTGGAGCAAGAGCTGGCATAGCTTTCCCATTGCCCTTAAAGTTCATACCAAGCAATATGCACAACTCAGAAATCCAAGACACTTAAATATAAATCTTTACTGAGGGGAGATCAGAAAAACCTACAGACAAAACAGGAAGTTAAGCTGCTGTTAAGTGTACTATCTGTTGTGGAACATGATGATCAATTTGCTGGATGCACCCTTATTTCCATCAAGCCATCTCAAGCAGTGGTGCTCCTGTATAGGAACCTCAGAGTTAGGCTTTGGATGTGTTGGATTTTTCTATGTGCATGGACATCAGCTCTGAAAATTTTTAGGAAATGGGGCTGGTATTTTCTTATCACAGCATTTGGAAAACTGAAACTAGGTCATTTGTGGCTTTCAGTACTTTAAGTGAATAAATGGAGAGAGCAGCCAACTTCTGTCTTTGTCTAGATGAATTTCTGAGATCATGTCGTTAGCTAACATCACTCTCACTTCGTTTTTGGCTGGAGAGGCAGACATTGCAAAGGGGTGTCCAGTTACAGAATGGCAACACTGATAAATTGCCTAAAATTTTAGCAAGAAAATAAATGCAAGATGTGCAACAAAAATGCCTGCTGAGTAATAGATGTGGGGTCACGTGGGCATGTTTCTAAATTACTTCTCTTCAGTATGTTCAACAGCTCTTCCAGCTAGAAGCAAAGAATGCTTTTGCAATTAAGTCTGACATACTCCATCTTCCCTTCAATTAGAGGTAAATTCTAATCCCCTTCAAAGCATCCACAAAGCATTTGCCTGAATTCAGACTCCAGAGCAGCAGTTAAAGCAGACAGTGGATCATCATGAAATATTAAGCTACAGGCACCAAAAAAAAAGGTACCTATGTACTGAGGCAAGAAAGAAAAGAACCTGCAGGACCCACTGGTGTCATGCAAACCATGTTAGGAGCAAAGAACAACTCTTCAAAGTGAAAGACCATGAGACAGCAGATAAAAAAAAGTTAACCAGAAGGAGGAAATTCTTCTTCCAAGTGACCCAAAATTGTGTTGCGGCATATTTTGCTACTCAGAGCGAGTTACAGAAAGTGTCTGCAACGTACCATGGAAACTGCAGGAGGACAACACCAGTGCAGTTGTTAAATCTTAAAGACTCCTCCTTCCCTGAGGATCCACTCTGGTTGTCACCAGGGGAGGATACTGGCCAATTTGGGCCTTGGCTGGAGCCAGTGTGCCAGGTCTTCCACTCCTGAGCTATGGGCACATAGGCATTACAGCACATGGGCATTACAGCAGAGCTGGGAAGGTTTGGGCTCCAGCATTTAAACCCTTTGACCTGGCATCTTAAAGAGACTGGCTCTGAAATACAAGCAGAGCAAGAGAGGATCACAAATACTTCCAACTGTTCTTGCAGAGAATATTTTTCCTGGACAGAGGATTAAGAGGGGAAATGTTTTCTCTGGTGCAGAGCCCCAAGCAGTAAGACACAGCATGTCCTGTCTCCTCCACAGTGTGACACTCTGAAACAGAAAGTGCAAGTGTTCAAAGAAACAAGAACAAGTGCAACCATTCATCAACCAAAAGGCAGCTCAAACTCCAGGATGGAGATCCCCAATGTGTGGCACAAAATTTATCCAGCATCTACAACCATCAGCCCATTGGAAAAGACACACACCCTCATGATGAATGGGCCACAAACTTTGTAGAGGAAATCTGAGGGCAAGAGGCATCTCCATCTGCTTGGACATTCCTGCCACACAGACCACTGCAATCTTAGATGTTGCAACAAGCAGATCATGCTTACAAACCTCTTGTGCCACCAGACATGACAAACTTCTAGGAAGACACAGCAAGATCACCTCTCTACACCACAGCTTTCTCACGCGCAGCAAACCCTCCCAAAGCCATTAATTGCTATCTGATGCTGGAAGGCTGGGAAAATCAGTGCACCCACAAGGAGCAGGGAGGCGGTGCTGTGCACACTGCTGAACTGAAGGAGCTTTAAGCCACTTTACTCCCTGCACTTCTCCTCAGGCAGCTGAAGGACCAGGGCACTGTTTTCAAGCTGTTTCACTAAGTATCTGAGTCAAAACCTGGCACAAACAAACCTGCCAGGGTGTCTTTGGGCGTGTTTTGTCTCCAAAACAAAAATATCTTTCATTAACAGTGGAAACATTCATGGCAGGGAGGAAGCTGATCCACTTGACTCTAAGGCTTCTCTGTCTGTCAGAAGATGCATGAACACAAGGTCCAGGAAACAAACTAATGGCTCACACAGAGGACACCTCTATCTCCTTGAACCAGGAGCAGATCCAAAACCAGTAACCTGAAGCAGAGATCTTTCTCCTTGTGGCAACCAACCCTCCAGAACAAGCTAACAACAAAATCAGACAGGCCTCTTCTTTTGAAGGTTTTTTAGCCACTTCTGCTTTGAGAGAGAAAATCATAAGGACTTTATGCAGATCATTCAACTTGTCCTCCAAGCCACAGCAGCTTGTCAGCATTCTGCCTGGATGTCAGACCCTGCACGCGCACATAAAAGGAATCATTTGCTCACTGCTGTAGCTACTTTCCAACCAGGCTGGCAAAATGCTTCTGATTCTTTTTGCTCCTCCTGTGCTTCCCATCCTAGGCAGCTGCTTCAAGTGTTCATGCACACTAAAAGCACTGAGGTACTCTCACACCAGGTTACTCATTTCTGACTTGAAAAAGCCAAGAATCTTAAGGAACTAAAATCATAAGTTAGCAAAATTTCATCAGGATTCTCTCACCAGTTGCTGGTTAAATAAAAAACTGAGCTTTGTGGACATTGCAGACAGTAATAATGAGAGCGATGATCACAATTAGAAACTGCAGGCCTGTCGTCTCTCGCTCCACAGAGAGATGCAGATAAGCAATATGGCACTAACCAGCTCTGGGACTGGAAGGGACCACTCAGCAAAGGGTGTGAAACCCTTTGCTACTGGAAAGGTGCACACAGAAATGTTATGCTTTAGGGCCGACAAATCCCTCCACTGAGAAGGTTAAAACCAGGACATCCCATCAATGGGGTCTATGCATTCATGGTCCCCCAGCTGTGAGAAAATGAGAGCTGACAGCAGTGCCAATACAAGCAGTCTGTCCTCTCTCCTGTTCACTAGGTTTATGTGCCGACAATGCAGCCTGTGGGCACATTACAATCCCTCTTTGTATTTGGCATCCAGCTAAAACAACCCTTTCTCTTTCTTCTCTCACCTTGAACCAGTTGGGCTTCTGGCAACTAGGAGAGTAACCAGAACAGTCCTCCTCCTCATGTGCTTGCAGGGATGCATCCTTAACCCAGCATTACAAATGCTATGGTAATAAAAACAGTAACCTAAGCATCACTGCCTTGTGTCAGACTTTCAAATGAAACAACCCACCTCAGCCTGAAGTGGACCAGGGCTCCTCTCCTGTTGTCATGGAGAGATGCTCATTCAGAATGGGCAAACAAGTCCCTCACACTGCCACAAACCAGTGCCACACCCTGCTTTAATATGCAAAGTGAAAATAGAGGCCAATGCTGGGACAAGTTTCCTTCCTTCCTTCCTGCCATCAACAGAACCAAAGCTGCCCTGGAGAGGCACATCTCAACTCTCCTGAACAGAGCAAGACCAGAGTCTTGGCCTTCCTACATCCTAGCTCAGCATCATCAGCCACTCCTCATCACCCAGCCTGCTTCTGCCTAGGATAGCACCACAGAACCATCTGCATCACCATCATACCATAAAGTGCCGGCCATCTCCAAGTTGCAGATTCCTGGCCAAAGCAGCAAGCCTTTGGAAGTCTCTGATGACTTGTTTTTTCCGCCCTCACCTATATCAGTTCATCTGAATAGAAGACGCTTCCTTTGTTAGTTTTGGTTTCTGTTTTGTTCGGAGGTTTGTGTGCTTTTCTTATTTGAACTGCTCTTAACAAAAAGCTCAGCTCCAGGCATGGTGTGACCTGTGCTTTAGGAAGGCTGGCAGATTGCTCTTTTTTGATCTGCTAATACAGCTGATTTTTTTCCTCTTCATTTCCAGGGAAGGTGAATAGCTCAGCCCCCAGGAAAGAGAGACGGCAATTACACTTACCTCAGACCAGAAGAGCATTTAAGTGCAGAGCTTGCATTGTGCTGGTGCCCTCCAGCATCTGCTCTGTAGACAAGAGCACACCAGTGGACAAGCAAATGGGGAAAGCTGACAGCTCCTTGCCTCTTTGCTGCAAAGGGTATCCCAAAAATCCTCTCAAGAACATGCAATGACTCTCTGTTCCCCTGTTACTTTCATAAATTGAAATTCTAGATTTGGAAGGAAAACAGTATGTAACTGAAATTAATCTAAAGACTTCTCTTTGTTAGGGTCACATTTCCACAAAAAAAGGAGTGACCACCCAATTTACAGATCAATGTAGCTTTATAGAGTTCTCAGTAAACACAACCATTGTGACTTTTCAATTGCAGTCCAATATCTAATCCTTCATTAGATAAATTCATAGTTAGGTATAAATATGAACAGTTACATCTACAAGTGAGCCTTTACACAGGCAAAAATTCACACTGTATACCTTTTGCAGGGTGTTCTTATCAATACATGGATCCTATTTTCATGTGTACAACTACAACTATTAAGAAAGCATTAGGCATCTTATACCTGGTCTAGTGGAAGGTGCTCCTGCTTATGGCAGGGGAGTTGAATGAGATGATCTTTAAGGTCTTTTCCAACTCAAACTGCTCTGATTCTATGATCTAGCTGCTAAATTATTAACACCAAATCTGTTTTCCCATGCATCATCCTTGCAGCTTTTGCAAGCTGGTTAAGAACAGCAGGGGATTATTTTATCACAGATACCAATACATACATGAGGGAGGAAGTACAGAAGAACAGAACTGCCGGGTACCTTTGCAGCATGCCAAACTGGAAGGATAGAACCAAAGTGAACTTTGGTTTGTGTTTGTATAGGAGTTGTTTTAGCTAGACTAGTATACCACTATCATTACCTCAACAGCATAATTAATAAGTTATGGCAAGATTATAATAACAGGCTCTTTAAAAGGTGTGCCAGCTGCCAACCCTATCTGTATCACATTGCATGACAAAGTATGCCAAGCCTGATATTCTGCTCAAGCAATGGAAAATACAGCCTTTCAGGCAGATCCCCAGGACAAACACCAATAAGCAGACACAGCAGCTGGTTTTTCCACAAATGCCAAGAGATGAGTATGCTCGCAGGCTATTCCATACATACAGATATACAAAGCCCCTTGACTCAAAGAAAGTTTAATTCAAAGGGCTTCCATCAGGAAAGAGGAGTCTCTTTCACAACATGCCTGCCAAACCTCCAAGGCTGGAAAGCTCAAGCATATCGTCCATAGACTTTTTTTTCTTCTTTTTTTTTTACCCACAATTAACATACCGATAGCATTGCCATCAGGCTACTTACAGAATTCAACACTAACAGTAAAAAATATACAAGAGAGCTTTGTAGTTAAGGTAGAGGATAATCTAATTTAAACACAACCCCGCCTATCTGGAGGGATTTTAATACCCCAGGCAAGAAGAGTCAAAGAGAGAAATTACTGCAGCATGGAGATGTCTACTGCTCCTCTTGCCTTGGATGCTTGAAGGCAATCTCCCTCTCGGTGCCAGGAACAGAAGGAAACAGCATTTTCACTCACAAATAATACTCAAAATATAAAATATGAGTCCTTCTGAAAATTACATTTTTTAAATTGATCTCTAATTCTAACCAGATTTTTCAAGGAGGTGTAATGATGACTACACCCACCTAAAGGATGCTGCAGTGCCAGGGTTAGGTCCTTTAGTAAATTACACCTTCATTTAACCTACACATAAAGCCTTCTGAAGGCTGAACACCAGTATTTTTGGCTGGTATCTGAAAACAGCCAAAGGAACAGCTGCTTCAAGTAACCTTAAGGGAAACTGAATTAAAGAAGGAAAGAAAATGCGTATTTTCCTATGGAAAAAAAAGTCATCACCATGCTTGGAGTATTACTCCAGGTCAATATAAGCAAACAGTTGTGAAGAAAATGGTCTTCTTTGTACTTCATACTTCAACATTGTTTTGAAGATAAATAACTACTATACCTCCAGACCTATCACCAATCTCCTCAGAGGGGCTGATGCAGCATGACATGACTTGAAAGGAAAGCAAGGGCTGAAAAAGGAAGACAAGCTCCTCTGTTCTGAGACCAACCCATTGCCAGCAGCAAGCACATATTGCTGTCCCACCACAAAACCCAACCAACAAAAAACATTTCCCAAAAAAACCCCAATGGTTTTAACTGAGATTAAAAGGACTTGAGTTTGCAGTTTATACACATGAACTCAGAAGAGATGCTCTGAGAAATGTTCTTCTTTTGTGGTTTCTCTAACAGCATCACCATTACATCATTAAAGGGGAGAAGCTAATTCATTCAACATGTATTCAGCCTCTAGTCTCTTAATCCAAAGTCTTCTCTATTGCCATTTGAACAGTCAGGTGACATGGAGGCTGTTTTGACTAGAAAACACACCACTGGTTTCTCCCATGTGGATTTTATTACAAAATTCTGTTGTCACACTAGGTGGAAAAAAGCTAATTCAAAGGATGAGAGAGAACAAGGACTTGAGAAGAGGTAATTAACCTCTACATGTGCCCCATTCTCTGCCTCCACCCTCTTTTTTTCCCCTGCCATCTTAATGGGAACTATAGCCAAAGAAGCACATTGCTTGTCAGTATATCCAACTTGGCTGGTCAGCTGCAACAAGTACTGGGATTGCATATTCAGATAGTTACCACTCAGGAAACCTATCTCCTGAGCAGCAGATCACACACTGCAAATGCTGCAAGGTCATGGTAACAAGTATCAGCAGAGAATATCATAGTGACTTGCTGTGGTTGGTGCCTCACATCCTGTCCCTGCAGCTGGCTCATCACAGCCCTCTCACTGCTGGATCAGCAGACTCCTGGGACCCAACAGGCCAGGAGACCTTGTGCCTGCTCAACAAGACCAATGATCATTAGAAGAGAGGGGAAGAAGTCAGACACATCCTAGGAAACATCATTGCTATGCTACAAGTACCCTAGACCTGGGCTGATGTAACCCAAAGCTGTTCACTGCTGTTGCAGTGGGGAAAACCCAAAAATGCAAACCAACCCCCATCTCAAATAAACTATATTTAGTTCCATAAGAACCTGAGTGGATATATTCTTTACTGCAACTCATTTTAAATTAGGGAAGCAAATTTAAGTATTTGCACAGCCACATCATCATGCTTTGAACAAACCAAGGGAGGTTTGCAGATGTACACCATGTTGACCACAGAGTTCAGCTTCTGAGTGCAATGTAGGTAAAGAGACATTTTGGTGCAAAGCTGTGTCAAGCCTGGTAAACACATATGCATAAAGATCCTATTAATAACCTGTTCTTTCTGTAGGGAATTGGGGGAGTTTGAAAACAGGCATTGGTCTGGAAGAGTAGAGCAGGTTTAACTTGTGGGACACTCTGTAGAAAACAGTAGTAGTAGGTTACATCGCTAGAAATGTTTCAACCAAAGTTAACTCTGACAAGGTTATGAAGTCCTGCTCAAAGGTGAATTCAGCACAACCTTAACTGAAACTGGCCAAAACCAAGAAAAAGCTGTGCAAGAATCACGCTTTCAGAAACTCCAATGTGAGTGCTGCAAACAGCTTTCCTGCCTGGAGCTTTTGAATATGAGGCCTTCTATAACAGGAAAGAAATATTTTCTGCAAAGTGACCCAAAAGACTCCAGAAATATTTAGGAGACTGCTTTCCTATTTTGTCAAAGTCCAAAGGGGAAAAAAAAAGCCCATAAAAGTGGAATACAATGTGAACAATGCTGAGCCATTCATTCCAAAACGAAAGCTGTTTCTCAGAGAGAAGGGGAAATACCCACCACAGTAGCTTTGGAAAACACTGCCCAAAACCCTCAGGAAAAGAATCAAAAGGAAAACATACTTTCAGAAATCAAAAATTATGAAAGTAACACAGAAGAATTACAGCAATTGCATGCTAGGAAATAAAGACCAAAAAGAAAATCACCATGGTCAAGCCATTTATCCTGGCTCCCATAAGCCTGGTTTTTATTTCCTTTAATCCAGGACTGAGTAGAAAACTGGCACAGGGGTTTTGGCAGCTGCTGGCACTTACACCATGCAGGGTTCTACCCCCTGATCCTCCCCACTCCAGTTCTCCCACAGCTTCCACCTGGATGTGGGACAAGCCCAGCCACCACACCTGGGCTGCTGGCACTATGCCAGGGCAAAAAAAAAACCAAAAACCAAGGAGCGGAGGATTGTCAATCCCTTTAAAAAATCCTCTTTGATATAGATGCAACCTGCTAAATCCCTGGGGGACTATGCTTCCTCTTGGTGTGCTCCTCACCATGCAACATGGAGGTCTGGAAACATGTGGGGCTGATGGCAGCACTGTCAGCATCATTGAAGGCTATGCATGTGCCTGCCCTCCTGAAGAACCCTTTGAAAAACCCATTTCCACTCAAAGCATGATCACTGAGGCCCCACAACCAGCTATCCTAGAATTTTTTTCTTAGAAGAAATGCATATTTCAGGAATGAGTTAACACACTTGGAAGGAAGCACTAGCCATCTCCTTGTACTGGCATCTTTCCGCCTCCCAAAGCCTACCACCAGCCCTGCCACAGCAATTTTGCAGGGCTAGATAAATAAAGAAGGAAATGGACAGCAAGCCACAATTCTAGAAACTTACCAGAAACCTTTGTAATTTCAGGTTGCCATTTCCACCTTTTTTCTCAGCCTCCTCTTCCTGCACCCTGGCACCCTGATGTGGGACCCTCCAGCATCCTCTCCAGGGCACTTGAAGTCCAACCACAGCTGCACAATGAGTCTGCAGCTCAGACTTAACTCTGCTCCTTCTCTACAGCTAAAAGCAATGCAAGGAGCAATGCAAGACCACTCAGGTTTTATGCAATGCACTATCCACAGCATCCTGGAATCCAGCAAGAGGTCCAAGCAAGAGGCTGTAACTTCAGTCTCACAAACCATCAGCATACCAAACCCATGTTTTCCAGCAATGCTATTGTTCTCCTCCCGGTCCCCTCTGCCACAATATCTCAAAGACCTAAAAATATTTATTATTTATCAATCCAGCAATTCAATGAGCCACTTAGGAAGGAAAACACCCCAACCCTTATCAGATGAGACCAGCAGGACTCCAAAGCAGAGCATTGGCACTTGTCTGGAAAAAGTGGAACCACTCAGACAGTCTCAAGGAAGGAGCAAAACATAGCCAAAACCACTCTTAATGAAAGCTGTACCTTTTCTCTGAGGAAAACTAACAAGTGAACTACAAGGAAACTCAGGCAAAAAGAAAAAGTAACACAATTTCTTGTGAAATGATAAAATATGATACAGCGCACTGCATTCCCAGCTTAGAGAGAAGAAGCAAAATATTCTTACTGTTTAGTTTCTTTCTAAATCTGGATATGTTTTTTAGGCAAGCCTGGATTTCACCTGAGGGTAATGCAAAAAGGAACATAAAAAATCCCAACATGAATGACAACTGAAGAGCAGCCACCTGTGTGGGCGTCCCTCTTTCCAAACAAAACTTGGAGTGAAAAGTGTTTTCCAATGAGTCAGCCAAGAAAAGGGAAACTTCATCAAGAATCACAGTGGGATCTGCCTGGAGAGTATGCTGCATGCAAGTACGAGGGCTAAAACCCTTCCCCCTGCCCATGACCAGCAGTCCTCCCAGATGTCCATCTGTCCACTGTTCCTTAGCCTCCCTTTTAAAAACCGTGGTGAAAGCTGCTGGGGAGGACACAACGCGTGGCAAATAATTACAGAGCAAAGCAGAGCAGAAGCACCTTTGGGGATAAGCAGCAATTCAGGCAGTCACCAAATGCTGACCCTCCATGAGGGCTGCATGAGGTCTCTGCTTGGGAAACCAAGTTGAGGAATGCTGGCACAGTTGTGCTGGGAGGGCTGGGAAAGCACAAACTATGGAATGCCCACAGAACTGCTCACCTGCACTAAAGGTTTTAAAAATGGCAATCTGAAGTCAGCTCCGTTCTTTGCTGCAGGTAACCCAGAGACTGCTGGGATTCCCACTGCTGCACCCCCCCATGCAGACGTGGGTTCCAGCACTCAGCCACCAATGCAGCAGCTCCTCACCTGCCCCAGTACCTGGGACTGAAGGCTGCCAGCCAAGTTCAGCTCTCAGCCTACTTAAAACCCAGCACTTTTGCAAGGCACAGGGTTAAGCTAGAGCAGATGGAATGCTGAATTAGGCTTCTCAGCCTCTATCCAACTCCTTCCAGAGCAGCTCGTGTTACACCACTGGAGACAGGGTATTGATTCAGACATTAGCAGTTTACCTGAACCTTTGGGCCAATCCAGGACAGTGATTTTCAGTGTCTTTGCCAGCAGATTACAACATCTGCCCACATACTTTAAGCATAGTTCAATGATATCAGCATAAATTCACTGATAGAAAAAATATTTTCCTATCAGAGTACACAAAACTCGAGGTGGATATCTCCTCCCCCATGAACTCACACGTCTGGAACAAAACCCTCCTAAGTATCACAAAAAAAGCTGACCCAGGGATGCCCTGAGATTCCTGCTCATTTTGTAGCTAGCCACTGTAAGAGGAAATTGAGCTGAATATTGACATGCTTAAGGCCATTTAAAACAGAGACTGGCTTTCCTAACATATCAGTGTTCTTCCAGCCTCTGAGGGCAAGAGACAGAGAGGAAGAGAATTGCTTTTGCGGAGAAAGCACTAATAAGATAGGAATTTTCCTGAAATAATTAGCAATGTAAGGAAAAACCACAAAACCCAACCACCCACAAACTTTCCCTAAGGAACAGCTTCAAACTTATGAAGTCTCTACATCCGCAGGCCACCAGGTGTGTGGCAAGCATGGGGCTGACTGCTGCATCGACACTGGGGCAACAAGATCGTCTGCATCCCAGATGGACACGGGATTTGCAAATAGGTTTGCAACTAGGGAGTCCCCGGGGAACTAGGGAAAATTGAATAGCTAACACAATCCTGATTTGACAGCTAATACAGATGGTTTTTAACAAAAAGATAACAACAGGCCTTAGGAAGACATAAGCCCTCTCCCCCATAGAGAGAAGAGTGTCATTTTGGCACTTATTTTTTCCTAGTCTTCTCAGGAAGCTTGGCAGGAAATGGCAGAGACTTCCCCCACTGCCTAAATTCTTTTATCAGGTTAAATTAGATTAATTCCTTCAGGAAGATTACTGCTCTAGGCAGCTGATGAGTGCTTCTACCTTGATTCTCATGGTACTTCTACCCCAATGACTGAAATAGCACTTAAAATTTTGTTTCATCCCAAATCCTTTCACAAAGATGCAAGTCTGATACCTGCAGGCAACATATACCCATTGGGACCAAATGCAGAATACACCTAAATTCCTAGTGTTACTTCCTCTCTTTTTTCTGGCTTCCAAACATTCAGAAAAAATTGGAATGGAAGGATTTCTCCTTGTTTTCTTAATGGAACCATGACAAAGTTGCTGTGCAACTGTCTCTTGGGGAATTGGGGCAGGGAGAAAAAGAAAGATCAAGCAAACTGCTGGATTTAACCAGCAGCAGGAAACAAATAATTTACATGCCCTCATGTGGAATCAACTCTCATTTTTTCAGAGAAGTAAGTACCAAAGGGTTTGGACACTCTCTGGTGTCATTCTCCAATGTCTGGTGCTTGCAGCACTACCAGCTAATGGTAACAAAGATTACTCTGTAAAAGGAGTGGTGGAAATGTCTCAGGAGATGCAAGACCAAGCATAAAATATCTCTGCACCCCTTAAAGGTTGCTGCTCATGTGAGAAACCAGTACAAGACCCAGAGTAGTTAGAAACAGTTGGTGAAAGCAATGAGGCATGTGAAGACAGTTTGTCCCTGGAGCAGCAGCTGGGGAAGAGAGAAGACAGCTGCAGCACTGCCCCAGGACATCCCATGTGCCACCCTATTCGTTTCAGGGTATCTGACAAGGGTATTCAAACATGGACATAATACATTCCATATCATCAAAAAGCTCAACCCTTGGTGAGCCTCCAGTGGCCCCAAACACGGCTGCAACAGGACAGTGCAATGATGGATGCTGCGGTTAAGGTGACTTTGCTAATTCACTGCTCAAGGTCAGGTCAAAAGGTTGGCTCACTGATCACCTGCCCCTGAGCAGCACTTCCCACCCACTGCTGGTAAACCTCTGTGGCAAATGTCAAAAGGAAAAGCAAGAGCAACCCAGACTGAGTTATCCGCTGAAGTAACTCAACACTGTTCTCAACTTGCATTACCCAACCCTTATGCTCTCACAACAGCGTCCTAAACTGTTTTTCAAGTCAGCATTTAGCTTTTTTGCTAGCTAATATAGCATTTCCTCTCCCTTCCCCCAGTTCAAGGATTTGGCAAAATTGCTTCTTCTGCAAATCCCGCTGCAAATGCTGAACTTTTGCCAGTTAGACAGGGAAAATCTTGACTAAAAATAAACCATGTTTCGAAAATAGATCTCCTTCCAGTACAATGAAGTAGTGGATAATGCATGCAAGCAGATCTTCCAGGAGAACACAGCCTCCAGATTTGCATAACAATCTCCTCAAGCTCAACAGACAGCCACAACTCCTGTGACTTATCCTATCTTAACAAAAAACAAGGTGAAAGGGGAAAGGAGCGAGGAAAGGTTGAGGGTGCTGAGATAAATCAACTTTCTGCCTGTGGTAGCAGGAAGAGAAGTGCCACCACCACCACTTGCCTGCATCCCCAGTGAACTAAGGCATAACCCATATGGGAGGGAGAGGATGGCATTCCCTACATGGTCACTACAGAAGGTGAGAGTTTGTTACAGGAAATCCACTGCAATTCAGGCATGAGAAGGGAATGATTTTGGGATTTTGCCACCTGAGTCACCAGTAGTCTGGGACACTGACTCAGTGCTGGCTCCCCTGACTCAGACACACCTGCAACAGCTTGCTAGCAAATGGAGGCACTCCTACCTTTGCTGTTCCCCTTCTTATTGTGGTTTTCCCTTTAAGAAGAGGCCTTTTACAGCAGAAAATTAACTAAGAAAATGAAAGCATAAGGAAAAGACTGCAACAGGAAGCACAGGCAGTGCTTAACTAACCAGCTGTGCTTTTAGATCCAAAGTGGAGGGCATGTTTGCTTGCATGCTGTGATAAACCCCAGGAAATACAGGAGAATCAGATGGAAACAGCTCCACCCTGACTCCTACTCCTCTACACATCTGCAGCACCGCCCAGATGAACCAGGTTTTCAAGAAAGATCTCTTTCCATAATGAATCCATTTCACTTTTTTAGAGATCAAGAAAGCTCTATGCAGCAAGTTGTGATTATATACTTATACAATCAAATGGGCCATTCAGGCAAGCTAAATGCAAGACAATGCCATTTTTATGAGATTCATCAGGGACAGATGTTTGCCGAAGGAGCTTCTTTTGCTTCTAGGGCAAGCTGAAGGTTTGAGCTCAGTGTGCCAGGCCAACCCTCCTTGTCCATTTACACTCCAACAGCAGGATCATGCACCTGCTTTTCAGACCTCCCCCAAGCAACCACAGATGGCAAAATATTCCACTCCAATTCCAGTTGCACACACACCTCTGATCAGCTGTCAACACAATTCCAGGTAATATAATAGTAGACTGCAACCCAGCCCTATATTTTCCCCTCCTCAAAGTAATCCAGAAATTGAAATTGATATGCAAGCAGACCTGCTGATAGCATAGCAAGGGGCAACACTGAAAGCATGTTTGGCATCTCAGGGACTTCAACTGACTTAGGCAATGCACTTAGAATGTCAAACAGTTGCAAAGAGCACAGATTAGATTTTTCATTTGAGCACTGATGCCTTAAAGCAATAACAAACCAAATAACTCAGGCAAAAGGAGGCACAGGGCAGCGCAGGGGAGGCACTACTCCACCGCCCCTGAGAACAATCAGTGGCAGAGCAGAGCAGTAATTATCCAGGGAGGAATAAGCTGCTACAGGCTGTTCTTGCCATACATTAAGAAAACAACAGCAGATTTGTTCATGGTTGGATACCAACACGCACACAGCTCCCCTCCCACCCCGCGGACGCTCGCCATGGGGGAGCTGCCAAAGGCCAGCTGAGCAGGAGGGCGCAGCAGCCGCCTGCGCAGTCGAGAGCTCGGCCGGGATTCCCCAGCTGGTGCTCTGGGAAGGAAAAGGCAGTGCCTGTGTTAGCAAGGAGCATGGCCTCCCAGGGGCTGCTCTGCAGCAATGCTGTTTTCCAGCCCTCTCCTCAGAAGGTTGTCAGCAAGGCTAAATGCAAGCCTTATCTTCTGCCTGGGTGTTTTTATAAAATCTCTGGATGGAAAAAATAACTATTCACTGCAGAGCAGGCTGCATCACAGGATCCATTCCACACCCCTGAGGCAGACTCTGCACACATTTCACCCTTGGCTATATGCAGCCCCCTCTTCCCCTCACCAGGAATATGACAAACATACCTGTTCAGAGCATCAGTTTCTCCTATAGCACTGACAAAGAGCCAGAACACAATTCCCATCGGCATACAGGAACTGGCAAATCCTGTAAGCATTAGAGAAAATAGTAATTAGTGACATTAATGAGCTGGCTGGTGAAAAGGAAGGATGCCCAAGGAATCTCACGAGAATCAGGAGGGTGTTAGATCCCTGCCCTAAACACACTCCTGTCTAGCCCTGGCATCATAGCAGAGATACGTGGCACGAGGCTGTCAGGGGACTTCTCCAAAATCACAGATGGAAGCCAAAGTAAAGGGCAAGATGATGAGTCCCAAACCAAGGCTGTTCATCCAGTAAAGCCTCCTCAACAGCCATTGCAATGAAGATAACATTTACATGCAGGTGCAGAAAAGAGGCTGGTAAATGGGATGGAAGGGATCACCTACAATGCCCCTACTGTGCTCCCTGAGATGCTGCTGAAGATCTGCTTCACAGCACCTGTGCAATTCCTTCTAGTTTGCGGAGGAGGCAAATCCCACATGATGTCAGAGCCAGGCTGCTTCCATTTTTTCATCATCATTATAGTTTCATAATAAAAAAGGTTTTATATTTTCCACTGATGGCTGTATAAAGCTTTTGTACCTTAGTTACACAGAAGACATTTAACCAGCACTGAGCAGGAGCTGTGACAAAAGTCACCTCTACAGCCTACAAAAACACCTCACTTCAGGCATTTGAAGTGCTTGCTGCATGCCAAAGAAAAGATAGCAGAAATGTTTTACTGGAAACAATTCTAAGCAGCCACAAGGAGAAGTTTTTATGATGATATAACTGAAGCAAAGGTCACCACATCTAATGTAATTTTACTTTTCCCACCCTGTTCATGCAATTGTTCGGGGATAGCAAGGAACACGGTGGATGAGGGACCATCCTCAGATACACTGTAACATAGAGAGGATCTGGAAGCTGAGGGAGGTAAGGAAACAGTGAGACAACGTCTCTAGTCAAAACACCAAACCAGCAAGAGGAAGGTATAGAATCAGCCTGACAATGTCTCATGCACTTCCTGACAACTGGACCTCATTATGCACCGTGAGAATACTTACTCATGCAGCACATTGGTTTACCTTGGACTAAGAGAGAGAGACCTGCTTGCTTTCCCCAGTCTCTGCAGGTGATTCAGAGAACTGTCATTGCCAGCCGGTATTTAAAGAACTGAGAAAAGTCTAATCCATTTGTGGTTCCCTCTCACTCATTTCCCCCTTTCTCCTTTCCCATTATGGAAGGGCTGAAGGCATTTCTAAGGATGAAAAAAATGCTGAAGGCCACAAGACCACAGCACAGACCCTAGACTCCAGCCTCAATCACAAATTTTCCATCACACTGTTGCTCTACATTAACCAAAACATAAGAGTTATTTACTTTGGTTATGTACCTCCAGGAGGGTCTTCTGTTGTTCTTTTGAAGCCAGTAACTGAACACTGTTCAGCAGCTTTACAAGGACAGAAATAACACAACAAATCCAACCTGGCCAATAATCTTCAGTGGTAGCTTATGTATAAAGGTAAGGAAAGCAAGGAAATTCATACCTTAACTTCACATGGCTTAAATCTGAAGGGGGGCTGCTTTAGCTTTGTAGAACTTCATCTGTACTGGTACTGACCCATGCCTGCACCACCCTTCAGCATATGGGGAATATCTACATAGCTGCCATACAGACAACCTTTTCTCCCTTCCTCCTTCAGTTCCTTTTCCATTTAACAACTTTCTCAATGCGACTCCTACTCTTAGACAACACTGCAGAAACATCACTGGCAAAGTTCTAAGTCCTTGCTTCCCAGTACTGCCAAGCAAGGCAAAAAGAGATGCCTGAAGCTTTCTTCAGTGCTGCTGGATTTAAAGAAAGCCATATGAAGGTGGCCTGGCTTGTCTTCCCAAAGTAACTGCAGCTCTCTGACGAAGCATGTTGTCCCACAACAGATAAATATACTGGAAACACAGCGGAGTGCCAGAGAATCAGTGCTCAGCCTCCCCCTTGGTTCCCAAACTTCCTTCTCACAGTGCCCAGCAGAGTCACTTGTCCTAGGGCTGCTCCTCCCCAAGACTCCACCAGGCTCCAGGCAATGCAGAGCATGGATGACATATGACAGCTCAGCTCCTCTGCCGCTTTCCTGCGGCTCCAACTTGTCCATCAAAATACGTATTCCTCAGTGTCACCACCCCAGGAGACTCTCTCTGTCCTTGGCCAAGACAACTCCTTCCTTGTTGCAGACTGAAGTAGTGCTGCAGAAACACGATAACCTTTTGTTTCATCTAATGCAGCAAACAAAGATTCACCAGAGTTTATGAAAAGGTTATGAAGCAAGGCAGCACAGGACTGAGTGATACCGGGTGACTACAAAGATGGAGCATCCACAACTTTTGGGGGCAACCTGTTCCAGTGCCTCACCACCCTCATCACAGAAAACTTCTCCCTTATGTTCAATCTAATATTCTCCTTGATACATGCATCAGGAAGCTTTATTTAAAAGCTGTGCTCGAAGTCCTCCCAGAGGAAAACCTGCCCTGGGTGAAGCAGGAAGCCAAACTCTGGCAGCATGTACACAAAACCATCAGTCAGCAGTGCCCCACAAAGGGCTCTTCCAACACTGTAGCCTCCCAGAAACATTAACACACTTGGCAATCCTTACCACCCTTTTTCATGGAAGGAAACTGGAGCAGAAGCAGGACATGTTCTACCAGAGTCTACACAGCTGCTCTTCAGCAAGCTATGCTCACTCCCACATGCTCATCAGCTCAACCGATCCAAAACTACCCTCTGCTGCCACAACAGGCAGTCCTGCCTTTTCCCTCCCCCCACTTCTACACATCCCAGTCATCTCTACACTAGAGGTAGCAACCATTGTTTGCTTGATTCAACTGGAAGCAATCTCAGAAATAAGAAAATAAAGGGGAAGAATTTCTGGCAGGAGAATAGCCTGAGATCAGCTAAAGCTGATGAGAAACATGACCTCAGGAAGATGGTACAGTGGTACATTTGGAAACCCAGATGAGGCTTCAACCCATCATATATTTCTCTTTGCACATAGGTAAGTCATGTAAAATCAGTTTAACAACTCCATTCACTACTGAGTGTGCTCAGTCACTTTTCTAAAGACCCATCCGAAACAGCCCAGTGATTTGGTCTCTGAGGTCTCCAA
>WBNO01004075.1:198889-250510 GCA_013400575.1 Peucedramus taeniatus
GGGAGCAGGGAGGAAGAAAGCCTGGGAGGGAAGAGCGCTGCCTGCGGTGCGGGAGGCGGCGCGGGAGGCGGTGAGCACCGGGGCGGGGGGGACCCGGCAGGGACGGCAGCGGTGGCGACAGCGCCTCGGGACAGGACCGGGCCGCTGCCCGGGACTCCGAACGGGATCTCCCCTCGGCTCGCAGGAAGGTGCAGAACTCGGGGCTGCGGGGAGAGCTCTTTCTCGATCCGGGCGGGGGTAAAACGGGAGAGTGCCCGAGCGGCGCGGGGAGGTCTGTGACAGTCCGGCTGCCGCTGTCTCCTCGCGTGTCGCCGCTGGCTCCGATCCCCATCACCTCGCGACACGTGGGGCTGTGGTGCGATCCCACGGAGGCCGTGGGCCGGGATTCCCGGCAGCATTCGCGTTGGGAAGGGAAGGGCAGAGGCCGAGCCCGTCAGTGAGCTTACGATGCCGCTGGGGCCGTGTCCCGGTCCGGCCGCGGTTCCCGAGCGCCGCCCCGCGCTCGGGCGCGCCCCTCCCCACGTGGGTGCCGGGCTTGTTGTGGGCACGACCTGACGGCAGCGCTGCTCCCGAGCTGGCCTCTGGGAAAAGCCAGTTCGGGGTCCCCGCGATGTTACGGCGGCAGGAGGGGACTGCAGTGAGGGAAGGCGATGGCTGCCTGCAGCTCACATTCCGATGGGATAGCTCAGGGATTATTTTTTTTACAAATGCCCGGTAGTCTGAGTCATGCTGGCCAAACCCGGAGACCAAGGCTGCATTTTGTCACCTACTACAGCGCTGCCTTTAACCCCATCCCTTGTAGACTAAACCTAGAGCTCAGCTCAGCTCAGCCTTGGCATGTTTTTGTGCACGTTTATCTGGAGCCGTTCTGCACAGCACTGTGTTTGTCACTTCAGAAATGCAGTTTGACTGCAGAACAACAAAAAAAACCCCAAAAAACCCAAAAAACAACAACAACAACAAAACAAACAAACAAAAAACCCCCCAAAAAAAGGAGAAGAAATTCTGCTTACCAGCTTCTCTGTACTTGGATTTGCCCAACCAGAGCGATCTTTCAAACCTTGGATATCGAATTGTGGAGGAACACTTCTTCCATCCACGCAAGTTCCACTTCTCACATACAGACATATGTCCAGCAGGATTTTTAATTTGAGCCCAGGCAGTTCTCATGCTCATCATCCTCATTCACCCAAATTATCTGAAAAATACCCAAATTTTAAGTACATCTTGAGCTTCCACAATGGGTCAGGTGTGCCTCGCTGGTAGAACTTGGTGTCTGTGTGGCTCAGCAGTGCCATAGTGAATAGCACGAGTACCCCTATAAAGCTCCTTCTGGTTAAGCTCCCGTGGAGGGGGAAGGAGAACTTATTCTCACACAAGCAGCCTCCAGATAACAGGCTTTTGCCATATCTCTTCAGGGTTCCTGTGCTTTTTTCCTCTCAGAGGAAGGCTTCCCACGTCCCAGACAAAACCATTCCAACTCTCCTGGCCTTATACTGGTGTTTGCAGGTTTTGGAAAATTATAATCTGTCCCCTTTGCACAGTATGACTCATGGCTAAGAGCTGGGGGGATTGAAGAACATTGTTGCTTCTCAATCAATTTTAAAAAAAGGTGATTTTATTTTGTTTTAATTTCAGATCTTATCTCAACTGTCAAAATGGAGCTTGACATCCAGTGTGAAGAGATGAGCCCATCTAGATGGGCTGAACTTCTGACCACAATGAAATCCTGCAAAACCATCAGGTAGTAACTAGTTGTATATCCTCTCTTTTGAGTAAGAACTGTTGCATTTCTCTCCCGTGCTTTTCATCTTCAGAACTGTTTGACCCGGGACTTAGGAGTTGCACAGCAACAGGAATGAGTCTACCTGTTTTTATCCAGAAAGGTAATTTAAAGCGGGGATAAACCCCCACCCTCATGGAAAGCTTTTTAAACTACGGATAAATATCCTCTGGTATGAAGTAATGTTGCCCTGTTTCTTGGTGTGGTAGGTAGTGTGATTTAAATATTAGACCACCATTTTGGTTATTCTGCCTTTGTCTCTCAAGAGGAGGAAGACATCTCTATGTGCTTATTAGGCTGCACACTCTTTGGGTTGCAGGCTCAATGTTGTCAAGTGATTTTGGCTTCAGTAGTCAGGTACGAGCCATGTGCCATCAGCTTTTAATTCTTCCCTTGACCTTCAGAAGTACCAGCCTTGTTTGTTGAGCAAACAGTGGGAGGGAACCATCTCCTGGGGTGTAAGGTGTAGGTCAGGGCCCAGAAGAGTTGCTACTGCAGTCTTTCCCCTCTGTTGTTTGGGAATTCACACGTCATGGGACAGCATCATCCTGCTGGGGCTGGAGAGCATGGGCCACTTCATGCTAGCAGTGCCTCACAGGGCATCAGACCTGGTGAGGGCAACTTCCTTTAGTTTTGCAAAGGAGCCTTTTGCAGGCAAAGCTTCACGGTCCTGGCCTTGACTTCCCAAGGCCTGCCTTGGGTGGCAGAAGGCAATGGGATGGTTGTCTCCAGGCAGAGGCTGGGCTACTCCAGAGGCAATGGATAAGGGTGACTGCTGCAGAGATTTTTTCATCAGTGTTGAACATAATCCCATTAGAAGTCTTGTCTTCTTGCTGGGGGAGGGAAGGAGAACCCTCCTAGAGCCTCAGTTTCATACTGTTGTCTAAGGAGAAATGGCCAGGCAGCTTTTGGCACTCCTGGCTGTGGCTGTGCCTGGGGCTGTATGGTTCTTAAGGACACCTTCTTTTTGCTCTGTGTCTTTTCTGCCTCTCTCTATACCTCCCTGGCTGTCCTGTGCTCCTAATCCTTTCCTTGGCTTTCCTTTCAATTAAATCATCCTCACTTAGAATGCTGATGTCCAGTGGGAGAAGCCGCTGCGGAACTGTAAACTCAGAGTTTGTGTGCTGAGATTCCTGCTGGAGGGAGATGGAGCAAACAGCATGACTCACCTGCAAGACACCAACCTGCTGATGAGTGTCTCTGGGGCTGGCTGCATTTCACAGTGCAGAACCAGTCTGACAGCCTGTAAGCTGGCAGGTGGTTTGTCACTGTCACTGTTAAAGTGGAGGCGCTTCCTCCAGCTGTAAGGGGATGACTTGTGCCCTCTTCTGTGCAGCACAGAGGAGGAGCAAGGCTTGGGAAGCTGCCATCCAGCCCATCCTGTGGTGCAGCCCAGAACACACCTTGGTTTGGGCCATGCAACCAGCAGGTCCTGCACGTAATTATGGAGGCATCCCAGGAACTGCAGGAACATTGCCCACTCTGCTTTCATTGAGCAGTGCTCCAGCCAGGGAGAGCAGAGCAACTCTGAGGACTAAAGTGCTCCTTCTCTCCTTGTCTTTCAGGTTGGATGACTGCAATCTCTCCAGCAGTAACTGCGAGGATCTCTCTTCCATCATCAACACAAATCCATCCCTCACAGAGCTGAAGCTGAACAACAATGAGCTGGGAGACGCAGGTGTTGAACACCTGTGTAAAGGGTTGCTGACTCCAAGCTGTAGACTACAGAAGTTATGGTAAAGCTCTGCTGATTGTCTTTCTCTATCCTGCCATCACAAATGAATGTTTTGAGGTCTCTTAAAGAATCACTGGCAAAGGCAGGTTTAATATAAAAGTGAAAGCACAAAAATTTGTTGACAAGGTCCACTCTACTACTTACTAGGTGGTTAAAGCACAGAGAAAAAGCAAACAAAATCTAAAGGAAATAACCAATGTCAATTGAACAATTATGTACATGGAGGCTGGGATAAGGGGTAAGGGTCAGAACAGGAAAGGGTGAATAAAGAAGACAGTCCTTTTGAATTCCAAGGTTCAGAATCCTTTCTAAACTGAGTCCTGGACTGGACCAACACTTTAGGCCTAGAAGTTTTAACAGCACTGAAACTTAACAGCACTTGATTAATAGCTTGGGTTAAACAGTTTGACAAAGATTCATATAGAATTTACTATAATGCAGCAGTAACTCACAGGCCTAACTTACATGTCTAAAGTACTTAATAATCTAGGACAGTACTAGATTATTATCTAAAGTACTTAATAATCTAGCAACAGTCACAGTCCATTTGCTGTAGTATATTCCCATTCACAAGCACACAGACCTAAAGAATATGTACCAGGTGCTCACCTGTGGAAAATTCCCCTCAGATTCAGTGAAGGACTCATACCAGATGCCTTTGAGGTTGAGCTTCAGGGGATGGGGGTGCCAGCCCAGGATCCCTCATCATTCAGTGATCCTCAGAGTGCAGCAAACTGGAGAGTTCCCTGGCTCTGGGAGGCATTTTATAGAGGCACCCCACCACATTATAGCATATGGGGCCTTCCCTCAGCAGCCCTGGTGCAGGAGCTTTAGTCAGAGCCAGTGGCTGCTGCCTCTGCTCCTCAGAACCCCTGAAAGAGGGCTTCTGTCTTTTCTGTCCAGCATCTATTCTGCAGGGTACAGGAGTCCTCCAGCTCCTGAGGGGAATCTGGGTTCCTCAGGACACTACCTTTTAAAAATAATATGCCTTTTAGATCAGATATTAAGGTCCCTGTGCCCCCTGTAATGAGGACTCAGGCAAATTGAAAGAAAGTTGGCTGTGAAGTTGATGAAAATGCAGCTCTCTGATGGGCCTTTAAGAAGTAACTGTGATACTCTGTACTGGAAGACTTAAGTAATTTTTCAGAGAGTTTGCCCTAGGCTTCAGACTTCTCCACATGCTCAAGTAACAGCCTAGATTAGTTCAGTTCTGTAGAAATAAAATTGTCCATTTTTGGGGTTCTGGTAAGGTGCCTTAAGTAAAAGAGAAACCAAATAAAAAGGAAATAAAATGAAGAGGAATATAAAGAAGAATAAATAAGAGGAATAAGAGGAAATTAAAGAGCAACCAAACCGAAGTCAAACCTCCCTGCTCAAGACCTCTCCATTGCCCCAAAATCTTATCCCATAACTCTAAACACCCCATAGCAATACTAGAACAGTTCCTATGCTACTTCTCCAAGCCTGAGTGCTGAAGGATCAACTTTATAGATCCTTCTTGTACTATACCATTAAACTAAATTATATCCATGGTTGGATGAGATTTTAAATTCTACCTACTCTGGATCACATTTCTAGAGGGGACAAGAAATCATGAGATGCCTTTGCTTTATCTCTGGGGTCAGCCTCCTGATATTTAAACCACTTCTATAAACCAGTTGTGGGGCTACTTGTAGGGTGAATCCTCATTCTGCTGGAGATGCTTTATGAGTGATCACACTGAAGGAAGCATGCAAGCTATTGTTTGTGGCACAGGTGTAATTGATAAAATATTATGGCACACCTGTAAAATAATGGTACTAACCTGGACTAAACCACTTCCTGGAGGGTTATGCTCCATCAGAGCTGTGGAGTCCTTTCCAAGCTCCAGCCTTAGCAGATAAACCTCGCTGAGAAGAGCCTCTGTAATTCTGGGAGTGCATTTCCCTCACCCCTGTTTGCCTCTCTCCTGCAGGCTGCAAAACTGCAATCTGACGAGTGCCAGCTGTGAGACGCTGCGCTCCGTCCTCAGTGCCCAGCCATCCCTGACAGAGCTGCATGTGGGGGATAACAGGCTGGGAACTGCTGGAGTGAAGGTGCTGTGCCAAGGGATGATGAACCCTAGCTGTAAGCTGCAGAAGCTGCAGTAAGTAGTCACTGGGTTTTTTTGGCCATCAGACAGGCCATACTTGCTTTTCTCTTGACACAAGCAGGAGTTTTGTTGTCAGGTGTTCTTGTTTTACCTGAAATTATCTTGTTCTTGTTTTACCTGAAATTGTTGTGTTTATTCATGCTGGTGGATCTTGTGGGTTTTGAAGTCAGGTGTCTGTTCCCATAGGCTTTGTTTATCCCTCCTGTCAATGGTGGGTGTAAATGTAAGACCTTTCAGATGCCCAGGAAACATTAGATTCTGCTGCCCTGGGTCCTTGTTTCATGACTGAGCAGGACCCGGGTGAATTTGCAGCCCCCAGCTCCCCCTGGGCAGGCCCAGAGCTGAGGCTTGTGATGGTGTTGCAGTGCAGAGCTCAGCCCTGTGCCCCAAGCTGCCTGCACACTGGTTTAATGGAGGCCTAGTGTAAAAATTGGTCTTTTTAGGGTCCTCTGGGATCTAGTTTAAGAATTAATGCTTCCTGAAATGAGCAGGGAGATGCCGTTAAAACCTTACAGTTATCTCTGGTTTTATGCATTGCCTGATCTCAACTCACATTGGCATGTTTTCTGTCCTGGCTAACACACACCAGGCTCAGCTGATTCTTGTGGTAGCATGATGTGTAAGGAGGGATGTCTTTTTGTGTGGACTTCTTTTCTTCTTGCAGGCTGGAGTACTGTGAACTCACAGCTGATATTGTGGAAGCTCTCAATGCTGCTCTGCAAAGCAAGCCCACCCTGAAGGAGCTCAGCCTGAGCAACAACACACTGGGAGATACAGCTGTAAAGCAGCTGTGCCGGGGGCTGGTGGAGGCAAGCTGCAACCTAGAGCTACTACAGTAAGGAAGAGCTGCTCATCTCTAATGCAACTAGTGCTGCTGCTAGTCGTACCATCCATAGGACAGGAAAAATTGTTGTCAGGAATGCTTGAAATGTAGGCCAGATTTTTTGCTGGCTCAGATTTATGTAACTGGAAACTGCACACAAATGTCTGGGGCTTTCAGTTTTGGAGCTTTTGGCACCCCAGGTTAAACCACCACTTACTAAGGGAGACTGCTCACCTGTGTCTCAGAGCAGAGGAACAATCACCCTCAGTGGCTCTAGTTCTTAAACTGGAATTACCAGCCCGTTGAGTATACTTATTCAGAGCCCTTTTTTGCTACAAAACAAAGGTTCTGGGTTTGGCCTCATTTCTGTGGTAAAGCCCATGACGGGCTTTCTGGAAAAAGTACAATTCATTTTATCTTACCCCTGAGGTTCAGCAGGGGTTGGCTCAGCAGGGACTCACTGTGTGATGCTGCCAAAAATTCCTCTTAAAAAGGATAACTGATAAAAAGGGAAGTTTGGCAAGAATGATCCTTGCATTAATGCATATGAATGGCTGGGTCAAAGTGCCCTGCAGCCTCATTAAATGCAGGAGCAGTGTCTTGCCTCACCCAGAGTCCCATCTTGGACACCTTTATCTTCTCTGAACCTTGCAGGATGTAGCAGTGCCTGGCTGAGCTGCAGTGGTTTGCAGCAAGGAACCAGCCGATAGACCCTTCTCAGTCTGATCTGGAGTATTGGGGTGTACCTAACATAGTGAGTCTGGAGCAGCAACTCCAACTGTGCTTTTTCCTGCAGCCTGGAGAACTGTGGCATAACCAGCGACAGCTGTATGGAGATCAGTGCTGTTCTCAGGAACAAGTCCTCTCTGATGGATCTTTCTGTGGGGGACAACAAGATCGGGGACTCCGGTCTGGCTTTGCTGTGCCAGGGACTGATGCATCCCAGCTGCAAAATCCAGAAATTGTGGTAAGGGTGGGCAGAGGTTCCTTATATCCCTTCTGCAGCCTCTGAGGTGTTTAGGTTTTGCTGCTGGTTTGCTCCTAAGTGGAAATTTCTCATTTACCCTTAATGGTCAAAAAAGTGTCTCAGCTGCAAATCAGTTAATTCCCAAAAACTGGGTGGAGAACACTGTGAACAAGTAGGGGCACACTGAAATTGCTTGGATCAAATTCTGGGGAGAGGGCGAATGGAAGTTTATGATGGCATTGTCTTAGCTTCCAGTTGAGTTAGCTGTCTACTAGAATTGCATGTTTCTGTTTCTTTTTTTTTTGTGTGTTACAAGCAGAGCTTTTGGTGCAAAAAAAGTGGAAAGTAAGGAAAGGAGGAAGCTGTGTGCTATGATGTATGAAAGGATACAAGACAATGAGACAGCGTAACCAGAAATTCAGTATACTAGAACAGGACTCTGTTTCCTAATCTAAGTCATTATTGGGAGAAAATAACATTTTGTTCTTCCCTGCAGGTTATGGGATTGTGATCTCACAAGTGCTAGCTGTAAAGATCTCTCCAGACTCATCAGTACAAAGGAGACCCTCACAGAGATCAGTCTGATAGACAATAACCTGAGAGACTCAGGGATGGAAATGCTGTGTCAGGCACTCAAGGATCCCAAATCTAAACTTCAGGAACTATGGTGAGCTGCTGTCATGTTTCACATACCTACTGCCTTCTTTGGAGGCCTCCACTGAAGAAATATGTAAGGTGAAGTAACGCCCACCCAGATAGATCCTCAGTTGCAATGGTTCTATAAGCAACTCCTGCTGGTTGTTACTTTACTGAAAGGATTTATAGAGTTAAAAAGGGCTTTTCTACACTTAAAGACTTTAAAGGGATTTGTATTTCTAAACTTGTAGACATTTTGAATATGTGCCCCATAACAGTTATCCTGTTACAAGCAAAAGGAGACCAAGCATCACTTTGCAGAGCTTCTAATTAATTGTTTTATCATGCAACAAATGGCAGTTAAGAGATTTTTGAAGTTTGAAAGGCCTGATGGAATAGCAAAATGAGTGCAGTGATCAGATATCTCAGGTTCTCCGCTGGAGCTAAACTCTCTCACTGAAGAGACAAAAGAAAGTTCTAGTGACATTAAACATTTCTCAGTATCCTGTCCTGTTGACTCTTACCATTTAGGCTGGGATGGTCTGGTGGCTGGGAGAGGAAATTTGTTCTTTCACTTAGAACTTGAATTTTCCTACATTGCAGATTCAGCTCCTGCCCCTAGCTGGGTTCTTCCCCTGCCCTGGTGGCCTGGAAGTCAATGGGGTGCCTCAGGAGTGCACAGTGGAGTGACTGTTAGAGCAGCACACTTCATCTTCCTTTGTTCCTGTGCTTCTTGGGGCAGGTGCCTTTCCCAGGTGCATGCTCCAAGACAAACATCCCACATAATGAGTGGGAAAGGTGTTGCCTAGAAAGGACTGAGCAGACAGGCATTGAGAGGAGTACAGTGATTGCAGGAAAGCCCTGGTTCCTCTGTTCCTACTGTCTGGGCTCCTGTTAAAATTAATGTAAAGAAGTGAACGGTGCCTGATAGTCTCTAGGTGTTCCACCCTGATCTCATCTCACTTTTGCCTTGCAGGGTTAGGGAGTGTGGGCTCACCACTGGTTGCTGCAAGGCTGTCAGCTCTGCTCTCAGCACCAACAAGCACCTGAAAGTGCTGCACATAGGCGAGAACAAGCTGGGAGATGCAGGTGTGGAGCTCCTGTGTGAAGGGCTGATGCACCCCAACTGCAACATCCAGTCCCTATGGTAAGGTGCTTCTTCTAAGTCATCTTCTCTCACTGTCTGAATTCATCCTTTGTCTTCTACTTCCATGGTCCTTATGGGTGCCAGCAAAAGTGCTGGTCCAGCATCATTAGAAGGAGCTGGCAGCCAGCTGCAGCATCACCTCCAGCCCTGGGGTGGGATTTGCCTTCCCCATGAGCGTGTTCCTTTCCCAGCTGGACCCAGCTCTGGGCTGTGTGATGCTCAGGGCCCCGTGCTTGTTCTCTCCATGCTGTTGGACAGAAGCTGGAGCTGTGCTCTGATGCCTAAATTCACAGTGAGTGAGTGAAGCAGACGGGTCATGGGAGACATCAGTAAGACTTGCAAGTCTGTCCCAGAAAGATATGTCTTTTGACCACTTAAAGCTACTTGGTCATCAACTGAGAGGCCTCAGTTGCCCTCTAGAGAGGTGGTTGGAAGTCTCAAGTATAAGAGAAGATGATGCATGATGGTGAAATTTGGAATAACTTCAATTGGTTCTTTCTGTGCCCATAGCCACACACTGTTATGCTTTGGGGAGGCCTTTGAGGTGTTCAGCAGTCACCATGAGGGCAGCTGTCTCTGTGGAAAGACCACAGGCCAGCCCCTGCTGATGTCTCAGAGATGCCATCTTCGCTGGGATCTCTGGTCCATGCTGGGGATGTCCACACCTGCTGCTGGGTGGGGGCAGGGTTTCCTGGAGCCAGGGCTCACTGCGCTGGCCTCGCCCTCCTCTCCCTGCAGGCTGGGGAACTGTGACCTGACAGCAGGCTGCTGTGCCACCCTTGCCACTGTCATGGCCACCAAGCAGTGCCTCACCGAGCTGGACCTGAGCTACAACCCTCTGGAAGATGAAGGCATCAGGAAGATCTGTGAAGCCTTGAAGAAGCCCAGCTGCAACGTGCAGCAGTTAATGTGAGAGATGGTGGTAGCCCTGGCAGGGGTGGGAGGCTGGTGCTGGTGAGGGACTAAGAGGGTCCTGGGCTGTAAAGCCAGCTTCTGGGTGCTCTCAGAGCTAGATTAGATGGGGCCCTTCCTGGGATATGACCTTCCTTTACTGGCAAGTTGTGCATCTTTCTCTTCCCTTAATGGGAGTATGCTCACTAAATCTCACTTGCCTTTTTGTTTTGGTGTAGTTTGTACGACATTTTGTGGAGTTCTGAAGTGGATGATGAACTGAGAGCCTTGGAAGAGTCCAAGCCTGAAGTGAAGATCATTTCATGAGTGGTGACTGCCTGCAGAACGTCAAAGCAATGTCCTCTTCTTAATCTGAACTTTTCATACGTAAAACTAATTAACTTAATAGGGAATTTTCTTGTACCAAAACCATTTGTGGATTCCCTGAGTGTGTGTCTGGGGAGCTGATCGACCTTCTCTGTGTCTCTGGATGTACTAACTCTGAGACTCATGAAAGCTGCAGCATCACTATCCTTGAAATAAACAATTACTGTCTTGTAGAAGTGGGTCTCTAGCCTTTAGGAGCTCTTTAATCCTATAATCCCTTCTAACAAATTAGTTGGGCTTTAAAGAGAGCTCCTTTCCCAAGGCAAGAGAACTACCCACTGTATTGTTACTGGGTGGTGCTTTTGATAGGTCTCTGGGGAAGGCTTTCAAAAAAACCTAAATGTTTTTAATCTAAATTTGAGCTCTCCTCTGTCTTTCCCTAAAAGAGTTCTTGGAAAAGCAGTGGTGGCCAAGGCACTAGAGAAGAAAGAAATGAGCAGCTGTTCAGCTGTGTAATGTCAAAATCATGTCCTTTGAAAAGTGATTTTCCTACAAACAAAAGATGCTGTGTGCATTTCTGCTAGTATGGGAAATGATTAAATGATTGATATGTTTGATCTGGCAAAGAGTAGTTCTACAGGAACTTTATACTTAATTTTTCTACTTATAAAAATAAAATATATCTGTATATTTCTCCTTTAAGACCACTGTAGTTATTTGAACTGCAACACTACTAACACCTTGTTTTACTTGTTTGTTTTTGGTAGAGTCCCTAGCTGAAACATGCCAGGAGAAGATCTTAGTCAAGATTTTAGGTAAAGAACAAGCCTAGAAGACATTTCCGTTTTCAGGGGACACTGGGGTTTCATGCCCAGAGTTGTAACAAACCCTTGTTCCAGCAGAAAATGAAACTGCTGCACACCTAAACCACAAAAGAATGAATATAGCCTTAAAAATCTAGAAGGCAAGCCTGGCATTGTCCTTGGCTGGCCTTGCAGGATGAATGCCAAAAAAATCACACTCCCCAACGTGTCTTCCTGGAGTGGTCACTTGGCAAATTCCGTGTGGCACCCATGGTAAAGGTGTTCTCTAGGCTTTGCTTTTTGCTGCTCACATTCATCCTGCAGAAGCCACAACTGGCTTTTCTTTGTCCTAGAAGATTTGACCAAAGCAGTTTCTACAGTAGCCTTCACAAACCTAAAACAGTGCAGGAGAAATAGCTCAGTTGTGTCTTCAGGCAGGTGTGAAGGATAGGATTTGGTTTTTTCCCTCAAGGCACATCTCTCATAGCTGCCCAAAATGCTAAAACCCCACTCCCTTTGGCTTTAGTCTTCTCCATGAAAAAAACTTACCCATTCTAAGGGGCTCATAAACAGGCTTTTCAGTTCATGGTCACTCCTGGATGCACAGATGCCCAAATTAATTTCATGCTGGGGGAGAAGACAGGGCTCCAGAGGGTAAAGGGATGTGTTGGGAGAGCCAGAAAAATCAGGCATCTGGGAGGGTGTAAAAACAGCCCTCTAAAACGACACAGCAAACAGAAGTGGATTTTCCGTATCCTGGCTGCCGAGGGGGGCACTCTGCTCTTGCACTGCAGCTGCACTGCCTGGAAAATGCCTCCTGTTCCTCCCCCACAGGCAGATGAGCACTGGGAAGGGTCTGCCACCATGGCTGCACTGGGGGCGTTCGGCCTGGGACAGCCTGCTCCCACCAGGGATGAAGTCCATGCCTACCTTTGATCCCAGAGTGGCTTTGCATTTCCTCCAAGAATGCAGACAGAATTTGGAAAAGTCTCTGCAGCAAATGCCACGTGTCCAGCTGCCAGCCACAGCAAGGAAAACCACAAGAGCCATATTTTGCCTCCTCATGAGATCAGGGCATCTCAGGCCAGGCCGGCCTGGTAGAGCTCTACAGTTCCCCCAGGATGGGGATAAATCTGTGCACTCAGAACCTGTGCTGTGCTTTAGGACAATGTCAAGTCCTATGCTTGGCTCCAAAATGCAGGTAGAAGTCCCAGGATCCAGGAGCAAGCCACTTTAGCAAGAGACACTTGTGCTCATGAACAAGACTCAAGCAAGGATTTCTATTCCTAAAAACTCATTTGTTTTTGTTCATCTATTTGTTGGTCCAGCTCACTTCCCTGACAAACCTTGTCACACTGTGAACTTGGGAGAGCTGAAAGATACAGGAACTTGCTTCTGCAGTTTAGATGTGTGGGTAGTCAGCATTTTAAGCTAAAGTAGTCTGGAACTGAGTCACAAACCTTTCATGTGGATTGGTAGTAGGCTGGCAGGCAAAGCCTTATTCATACCAAGATCACAGCTGGAGAACTCTGCAGTTCCTGGGACCTTGCAGTCACACTCTGTTTCTCAGGGTAAATGCCCTGATACAGTGGTTTGCAACTACTGACTTTCTACCAGTAAGGGCTGAGTTTCACCTCATATAATGAAGCTTTAGGACAAAATTATGCAGCCAAAATAGAAGATCAAGAAATACAAGTATGACTTTCACTTTAAGCAAATACTAGAACTTTAAAAGACATGTCCCAGAGGTCTTCAATTCAGAGAAAACAGGTCTGTAATTTGGACCTCAGTAACAGCAACAGTGGTTTAGGGTATAGTAAAACTTCAGGTTTCTGCCAGTAGTTTCAGATTCTGCAATAAATTTAACTTTTTATTCATCACAGCATATGATCTTGAGCTGGGAGGTCACAGCATTCCAATTAACATTGCCAGAAGCAGTTAAACAAATATTACTGTCCTCACAGTTTACACCCCAACCAAACCTCCTACTTTGGAATATCAAGTCATGGCTGCCCTGGTATGACTGCTCTCTTGATACCTGGACATTTTGGAAAGGAGTTCCAGCACAAGAAGGCCCCGGGTACCAGCTTCAAATAATAATGATGCTACCAGCAATTACAGTGCTCCAATTGAATCTGAAAGGGGAAGTCAAGCCCACTGTGTTTGAAGAGTTAACCACACACAGCTCCCTGCTTTGCAAACAGTGCTTGCCATCTGAGTCACTCCCAAACCTCTACTAAAACAGTCTAAAAGGGACTTACTTGTTGCCTGAATTTCTCTTTTGCACAGATCATTGTGATTTTCAACTATAATTTAAAATATATCTCCTCCTTTCTGTGTGCTGATTTCATCCGTTGCCCCCTCCTCCACTACACCTCTATTTCATCTTTTACTAAAGGGGAAAAAACATGGGAAAAAAACCCCAAACAAACCACTAGGCAGGAAAGTCCCTCTCCCCATAAGGTAAGAAGAATTTTGATCTACTTGACCCATTCCCCTCCTCACAGCTGCAAATGAACCATGGACATTTCTCCTCTTGGGGCACAGCATCACAGCCCCCTCCTGACGGAGTGATGCCCACTCCTCTGGCACTCACACCATAAACACCAGCCAGTCCAGTGCACTCCCAGCTTGGCAAGGACTTGCAAACTGGCAGGTTGATGAATATGTGGGTTAATCTTGCCTCTCTCAGCTAAAGCCAGCTGCATCCACTATGAGAGGAAATGCAGCCCCCAGCCAGAGGAAGAAACTGTGCTGGGTCAGATGACTGCACAGATGATAAGCCTTTCCAAGCTAGAGGGCAAATCGGTGGCATGTGGGATGCAGGACCATGTGGCTGGGGGGTATGGAAACTTTAATTGGCCAATGTTGTGTCAGAGCCTATCTGGTTTGCAATTAGAGGCAGGTATGCAGTGGGAGAGGTGAATTGTTGGCACTTCCTCAAGCCCTTGAAGATGTTCCAGAGCAAGCACTCAGGAAAAGTCCTAAGCCAGGCTGTGCTGCCTTCAGGCTGGCGCACAGCAGCCCATAATATCTGCAGAGGGAAATAAAGTACCAGCACAGCTGTCACTTGCACAGGCACCCTACATGCAGCTCAGGCAAATCCTCCTCTGCTGCTCCATTTCCTACTTCACTGGTGACTATCACATGGCAGGAACAGCCCAGTGCCATCGGACAGTGCACAGACCCAGCACTGCCCACCACAACTTCTCTACATCCCCTCTGCGTTGCTTCTGCCTTGTCTGCCCTTCACAGAAACATTTAGTTCAGACCCCAATTATGCTTGGCAGATGATTAAAGCACCTCTTTACTCATGGATAAAGAAGTGCTCTGCAGGCCATAGTGGGATTGTCTGGGAAGTGCTGCCTGCCTCCATGACTTCTGGGGGCAGCTCAGCTGAACCAGCTCCTCGTAGCCCAGTTAGAGGTGTCAGCTCACCTCTCCCGTGCCACAACTGCAAACCAAGGCATGAGGCTGCACTCAGAGGTAATCAGAATATAAAGCACCAGGGAGTTTGCTCCGTGGCACTTCCCACAAAGAGGGAAAAGAAGACTGTTTTGTTCACCCCTGACTCCAGTGGGGACTTGTTGCTTTCTACACATCAGGCTCCCAGAGGATCCATTCCCTGCTTTGTGCGACAGGATGCAAAGCAATTCTAAATTAGACACACTACTCAGCATGCAGCCCTGTCTCCTAACTACAGCAGGATCAAAGATAGCTGTAATTCCACCGACATGGGTTAGAGCCACCTAATGAATGCTCTGGGGAGGAAATCTGGCTGGATTTGGATCACTTGAGAGAAAGTAAGCAGAGCTTCCAAGGCTGGAGAGAGAAAATGGGACCGATCCAGGACTTCCCAGGGAAGTTCATCAAAGCTCAGGTGGGATAAGGAGTGAAACTCAGATGAGGGAGGAAGGAAAGCACTAGAGGATGGTGTTCTACATCCTTTCTCACCTCCCTCCAGAGTTCTTGGCCCTGTAATCTCCATGTAATTTAGCATCATCTTCTGAAAGAGAGAACCACTCCTGCTCTTCAGATGGTTCGTTGCTGCTAAGTGTTTCAAGCCTTTCTAGGTTCCTGGATTTTAGGCCTGGCAGAACTGAAGGGGTATGAGATGGCTTTGGTGCATCTGAGACTATGGATCCACCTCCAGAAGTGTGTGCAAAGATTAAAGAGTATTCACTGCTAGCATCAAGCTGCTACATGATAAGTTTGTCCAAAAAATAAAAAATTCTACTGCTTTGGATAGAGAAAGTAGATTTAAAACAACTGCAAAGCAAAAGCAGGTGGAAAGCACATACTCTTGGACCATTCATTTATTGCTGTGCCCATGAAGGGCCTGCAGCGCTGGAAAGACTTCACAAGTCAATATGGATTGGTGTCACCAAGTCCAGCAAGGGGTTAGAATTACTCTCCTGCAAGCCCCTCAAGAGCTCAGCCTTTTCCTTCATGTCCTGCCTGGTGCCTGCTGGGCCTCTCCCAGGACCTGCAAGGGAGCAGGTAGGGAGCAGCTCTCATTGTGACTCCAACAGCTGGATTTTCCAAGCAGGCACCCAAAACACCAGTCCTCCAGAGTTATGCTGGAGTTAATGAAGCAGCAGCCTCTCCACCTTGCTCCTTCTCCATGTTTGCCCTGTTCTGGCTTTTCCAATATTGGCTCCCTTGCTGAGTGATTTCTCTTTGGTGAATGACAGTGAGTTTGTTTGGAATGAGAGTGTCTGCTGCAGAGATGGAGATGGAAACGTACATCCTACACTGCAGCCAGGGAGCAGGGGCTTACCTGGAGCCTTTGGCAAAGGATCTCAGGAGAAACCCAAGGTCAACCATTACGGCTTTGGAGCTGGAGTTATCGAGGACCAGAAGCCCACTATACTCCCACTGAAAAAGAGAAATTAGCAGCCTATGAGGGAATAGGCTTCTATTGACTCCTTCAAGTCAAACAGTGCCTGAGAAGGACAGAAGCATCTCCTTTTGGCACCACAGTTGCCTTTCCCAGATTGGATGCTCCAAGGAAACATCCCCTCAATACATCACATAACCAGCACTAGATGGAGTAAGTGGGTAGCACTGATTACACAAGAAGCCTAAATGGGAAGACCCTATTTCCTAGGAATCCTAAAAGAGATTATGAACTGGCCAGAAGGCAGAGATTTTGGAACAGTGCCTGAGAAGGGGACTTGTGCCCAAGAAGCACCACCATATGAGTTACCAGAAAAGGAAAGAGGCTATGGTAGCTGGGAGTGTTGATAACACACCGGCATTTTGGCTGCTGCTGAGCAGTGCTGCCCCTTTGGCATTCCTTCTCCCCCATGAAGGGCCTGGGAGTGGGCAAGGTCCTGGGAGAGGACACATCCAGGCCAGCTGACCCAAAAAACTAAAGGGATATTCCATACCTACATGACATCAGCTCAGATATAAAAGCTAAGGTAGGGAGAAGGAATAGGAGGCATTTGTTATTCTACAGTGTTTGCCTTCCAGAGCATCCACACTGATGGGAATTAAAGATGAATGTTTCTCTTTGCTTATGTACGAGAAAACTTTTTGTTTCCCTTTTTTTGCTTAACTAAATTACCTTATCACAACCCAATAGTTCCCATCTTATTTGGCACACAGCCAAATGGCAGGCCTTTTTTGGAATTTATTCTCAAAAGAGAGAGGAACCCAAGACAATATATTTTCTACAGAACATTTCACTTCCATTTTTATCCCAGTAATATAAAATCCTACTCTTTCCCTCAAACATAAGCCATTCCTACATTCCATTTATATCACAGTAATATTCCTCTTTCACTCCAGCTGAAGGTCCTCCCAGGTGTGCACCTCATGTGCAACAGAATCCACAAATACTAGAGATGCAAGGTAGAATAGAATAACCTAGAACAGAATGGAGCAAAACACAACACAAGATATTTTACATGCAACATTGCACTTCCATTTTTATCCAAGTATCAGAAAATCTTGTTTTTTCACTCCAACAGAAGCTCTTCCCATGTGTGCACCAGGGCCACGACTAGACCAGTCAGAGAAATGCACAACAGGGAAGTGAGGAGATGAGCTCTTTGGGATGCAAGCAAAACATGGTGGAGAGCTATCACAGAGTGGTAGAGGGACCTTGGTTTCTTTCCTTGTGCATTAAGGGGAGCTCCAGAGCTTTTGAAGTACGAGACTAAGAGAAGTGAAAACACTGGCAGATTATTTCCTGGGGAAACTGTTGCAAAATCTCTCCTCTCACCTAATCAATAGTTTTAATTTACTTCCTTCTCCTTTATCCATGTCTTAACTTTTCACGGAAAAAAAGCAGTTGCAAACCTTTCCCATACTATTTTCTTCCCCTATGACCAAATGGATCCAGTTTCTTTTTCCATTCCAGCCCTTATCTTGGTTACTGGATGTGGTTTCCAGTAAAATTAATTCCTCAAGTTCCCAGTGATCTCCCTGCAGCTGGCCATGGCTCACTGGGGAGGAGAGAGCCCATGCAGGCAGCTCTGCAGTGGGGAAATAGTCACCTCATCAACAGCAGAGAGGAGGCAGCACCAAAATACCACCGACAGCTGCTAAGAACTATTAGAGGCTATTAGAGGGTTGCAGCTGCTCCTCTCTGATTAAGGGACAGGGGCTGAAAGAAAAGCACAGCAAGAGGGGGATTAAAATCGGAAAGAGCCTGTCCTGCATGGCCAGGGGTGAGGGAAGTAGCCTATGCTTATTCTCCCTCTTGCAGCACAGGCTGAGCTGTGCATTTTATTCATTGTCCAGCCTCAGCTAACACAAAGCTCCTGAGCAAGGCCATGCTCCTTTCAGCTCTTTCTTCCCACTGCCTGAATCAGGACTAGATGCTCATGTTATGCCAGGGGTCCTGGCTGTACCGCACAACCCCTCATGGGCCCCCTGGCTCTACTGCAAAGGCACCAGGTCTAAACATACCTTCTTTTCTTATTGCCACTGTAGGAACAGGAGAGAAGTTCAAAACGACCAGACTACAAAAGATCCATACCTCTCTTTTCCTCTTGTCTTCATTTTCCTTAGGTGGAGTTGTTACAAACTGAGTTGAACAAGCCATGCTCCTGATCCATCTCCTCCTTCAACAGGACCAAGAACCTCAGCAGCATGAATTCAGGACTCCTGCCCTACTACCAGAACCAGCCCACCCTTCCTTGTTCCTTCCTGCCTCCCTTCCTGCCTGCCTTCCCATCTGGACCCAGCTGCTGAGGCAGGTCTCATCCCACATCCCCAGATCCCCACACCTCCAGTGTGTGGTCCAGGAGGGCAACAATGAGTGGTGACGAACTGCAGCAGTCTTTGGGATCCCTCTGCTCCCTGCAGGATGGTAAGATAGAAAAAAACAACCTGAAGTGGGAAGTGAGACAGGGGTGAGCTCAGTAGCCATAAAGAATGGTGCCTTGCCCAGAGAAGAAATGTGTAGTGGCTTCTGGAGATGACTCCTTCTCTTGCCCCTCTGAGGAAAAGAGTGAGGCAGTCACCAGGCCCCATGCTACAGCCAGATGAGAGGCTGGCCCTTTGCAACATGAATAAGACCCCAAAATTGCCATCAGCAATTAAAAAGGTCAGAAAGCCCAAAACCCCCAAGTTTTTAGCTTTCAAACAGGTGCCCTACCAATTTCTTGGACACTTTATTTTTGGGCTCTGCATTATTGATGTAGTGGGGGGGAACTGATCTCCCCAAAATCTGTGTTTCATTTTTTAACCAACTATTCCCTGCACACGATCTGCAGACATCATGGGCTAGCAGTAAGAAAGTGCATGAAACTGAAGGCTTTGTACTTTGAACCCCTTTTCACATTATGCCATGGTGCCCAGGAGCTCAGCTGGAGGTAGAGGGAAGGGGTCACCCAGAAATATAGAGCTGCACCACCAGCAGGATAAAGACAGGCCGGTGCTACAGAGCTGGTGCAAGCTCGCAGTTCTCCAGGTGTTAGCTAGGGGTGTAACCAGCCAAGGATTGAAGGCTTTCCTGGAGCACAAAACCCTTTTCTGATCTTAGGCATGTTTGCACCTTGTAGGAGCAGCCAGCAATTGCTGGCAATTTTGGAGTAAATGCTGCTCCTAAAAGCACTGCTGGACTAAATGGCTTGAGGCTCTGAACCTGAGTGGCAGTTCCCACTTGTTGCTACAGATATCATGTTCCTTGACAAGTGTTCAGTTGCACATTATTTCAAATCCCCTTTGATTTGGCCCCTACTTTTTCCTGGGGTAGGAAGCAGAAACCCAGGGAGCTTGGACTGGATGTGGGAAATGGCTGCATGCTGGAGAAACAGCTGTGGAGGGGGGACACAAAGAGGGGACTGAGGGCTGAAGCCATGTGTGAGCACGTGCAGTGACAGCCCCAAGCCGCCATGGAGCAAATGTGGGCAGCTGGCGGAGTTCGTGCCCTTGTGCAAGGGGATTCCAGCATTCCTGGCCCTCCACACAGCCCTGGCATGGAGGAAGGGCAGGACTCAGCAAGGTCAGAGGGGTCATGGCCTCCACACAGCCTGTTCAAGGTGGTCTGAGAAAGGGGACAGGGTGACTTAATGCTGCTTGATGTTCAAGAGCCCTAGGTCATTAGCTGGCTGGAACCATAACAGAAGAGGGTGATATAACTGAAAGACAGCACCTGAATTTACCTTCTTGACACAGGCCCCTTTGCAAGCATAAGAGCCCAATCCTGACTTCCCCAAAAGCCCATGATTGTGAACAGAAACATATGGACACAGGCCCTAAAGACAGGTAGCATCCCTTGAATTAGTTCAGCTGTGTACCATATGGATGCACAATCAGAAGATAAAAAGACACTAAAATATTGATTGTTTTGTCTAATCTCAAACAAGAAATGTAGTTGGGAGCTTGAATTTGTATTGAGATCCTCTCTGGCAGCTCAGAAAGCCATCACCTTTTTTTTTCCTAGTAGCCTGCCAGGCTTGGCTTATTAGGACTTCCAAATTTGTTACAGAAAGAGTGAAAACAGAGACTTTGGAGATATTGAAGTGAAACTGTCTTGGTGTGTGCCCTACTGTGCTTGCATAGAACAGGCTGGTAACAGGAATGTATCCTCCACCTCTCTACTCTGAGTGATGCCTCAGGTTTTAGCTTTTATATTTTTCAGATTCTGTACTGCTTTATTGTGTACTTCTGAGCTTCATATTAGGGGATAGTAAGCTCTCTACACAGAGGTAGACAAAACAATTCCTTCTCTAGCCGGGAACCAAGGCCAAATGATCCAAATTTCAGGCCCAAGAGCATAAACAATGGTGGACTGAAGAGAGAGAAACAAGAAGGATGGCATTCATAAGCTAAAGCTATAATTGGACAATTAACTCCAATATGCAAATGGACTAAAACTTAAAAAAGTGAGATACCCCATGAGCAGTCATCCATTTTGTGACCATTTTGGGTTCATCTTGGATATATCCCAGGCTGGGCTCTTGTGCTGCCCAAGGTGTATCCATTGAGGCCTTCTAATAAAAACCTACTTTATTCTTTATCTCCATCTAATCTAATCTTGTTCTAGATCAGCCTTCACAAGGCATCATGAGATACCAGACAGAGGCTTTCCATGGCAGTACATCCATCCCCAAACTGAGCGCGGGCACCTCTCCTGTGCTGCAGACACAAGGGTCATATCTCATCTCTGACCTCCATGAAGAAGCAATTTCTCCAGGCAAGAAAGCTGCTCCTAGCATTGAGCACCCTGCACTGGCAGGGCAAGAACTTGGCAGCACCAAGGTGGCTGTGGCTGTGCAGCCCTGCTCTGTCTCTGTGTCCTACACTGGACATGTGCCTATCTCATATCATCCTCCTGCTGCAGGAACCTGTGACGGATCCTTAGGGAGGGCTGAAACTGGATCTGCCTCCCCACCCTTCTTCTCCCCACTCCAGCTGGATCTAATGGCTCAAATGTTTTCTGCACCCTGAAGCAGGGAGTTTAATATACCTGATGACATTTTTACTGACATTAATTCTAATGAATTCTGATGTTCTTGCTGTCCATATCTATTTAGTCTTTCTCTGAACCTTGATGTATTTTTGCCCTTGGGAATTTCTGGAGCATGCTCATTGCCTGTCATAGGGGAAAATAAATTAAAGAAAAATAGATTTTCACAGCTTAAAATTTCCTTTCACCTGTTTCACTATCATGATGTGATAAGAGAGACCCATTTATCATTTCCTATACTCCCAGCCTGTCTTGTTACTGATTTCCCAGGCTTTCAAAGTGGCAGATTCCCTCATAAAAGAACCATCCTCTGACTAGCCTGCAGGCATGTGTGGTTTGGAATGCCAGTCTTCCTTTGTTTTGCATTTTTTTCTTAGTGGCACTGCTTAAAAATCCTGCCACTAGTCACAAGACATGTAAGGTTTCACCTCACTAGAAATCTGTTAAATGCGTGGATGGGTTTTGCCTAGAGTATCACAAAAATAAAAGAATAAGGTCACAGAGGCTTACGTTGGTGTGGAAAGCAAGTGAAAGGAGGCCAGTAGAAAAGGGGAGGGAAGGAGAGGTGCTGAGTTGAAATGGGTGACCCTGCACCCATCCCCATCTTTGCACAGTTCCTCTCGTGTTTGCTTGCCCTACAGAATGTCTTTGGGTGGCAGTGCAGGCCTGGCTCCTGGGTCCTGTGCAGGCAGGAGGAAGGAAGCTTGAAGGAAGAAGAGCAGAGGAAGGCTGTGATGCACTGCAGGCTGGAGGGGGTGTGCGAGCTGGGATGGGGTGTCCTCAGAGGCCAGTGTCCAGCTCTCTGGAGTTGAGCTGAAGTGTCCCCAGTGTCCAGCTCTCCAAGGTGCAAAGGCCACGCAGGGCCATGGCAGTAGGTGACAGCTCATGGCTGCTTGCAGGAGGTTGGCTCCTGGGTGGTGGAAGCTCTCCAGTAAACAAGATTTTAGTGCTGCAAGGAGAAAACAGAAATTAAGAACTCTTTTTGTCATCCTCTGTCCACCCCTTCCTGCAGAGGCCAAATGTAATTTGGTTGTCTTTGGGGTCTTCCCCCTTTTATCCATGACCATTCTCAGCCCTTCTAGGCTCCAATCTCCAAAGCTGTCCACACACAGCAGCAGCAGCACTCTTTGATGCCTGTCACTCTGACTGTCACTCTGGAGCAGAGGCTTTCTCTGGCCTCTTTGAGGATGTACCACTGTCTTGAGTTTAGATACAAGTTTAGGAGAAGACATTCTGGAATGAGCAGTCTCTCTAAAAGGTTCCAACAATCCCTTTCCACCAATAGGAAATGAATATTAATGGGTGAAAGTAGGGGGGAAAAAACCAACTGTTGGGTTCAACAGTTTATTAACAATCAGAATGTCCACAAGGCAAGAGGGGGGAAAAGTAAATAAACGCTAGATATTAAACTGTCAGATCTTATCCCCCGCCCACACTCCGGAACAAAACCCCAAAATGCCAGGGAAAACACCCGCTCACGATGTGACGTGCGGTACAAGATGGCGCCGGCGTCTCCCTCAGGGAAAAGCCCCAAACAAACAGGGGCTTCACGCAGCAGTTCGGACACAGATGAAAACCTGGTGACTCTCTACAGTCGGCCTCCTCTCCGCGGCTAGGCTGGAGCCTCTTGGTTTCCTTTCTCTCCCCGGCTCGGCTTCCCGAGGTGTGGGGCCGGAAGGGAGCGGCCCCTCTGCCGCAGGTGCCGTTTCTGTGGTCTCGGACTAACAAGCTGTTCGGTTCATCCAGAGATAGCTGAAGGATTGCTGCTGCAGCTTCGCCAGGGAAGAGAAAAGCTTCTTGCCTGGGCTAACAAAACCAAGCTAGCCAAGCAAAAGCAGACTGCACTGCACTGCACTTTGTTTTTGGGGAGCAAGGATTAGAAAAAGCCGCCAAAGAGCTCAAGGCTATCCCCTCCCCCGGTCGTGTGCCTTAAAGATACGACAGCCACTTCGGGGCACAGAGCTGCAGATCATGGAATAGATTATCATCATAAATCACCCCAGGACAGCCACTCGCTCCGGTATTCTACGGTGGACAATTTTTCTCTCCCAAACACAAAATATTAGATTTCACTTGAAGTTCACCGGGTCTGGTGCTGTGCTGCCTTCACATGAGTGTGAATGGACAACAGGTACGATTCCAGATGCAGCCAGGGGATGCTAAGTTGAGGAAGAAAAAAGAGGCTTATAACTAAATACATAGTATTTCTATATAAATATATATTATTATGTAATAAAAAATATTTAAATTTGGGCAGAAGTACAAACAGTTGGGCAAATAGCTCTGTAAAGCCTACCAGGCAAATATCACTGGAGCAAAGTACTACCACAGAGCCATAACTTCCCTTTCTTCCTCATGCAGATTTCCCTATCTCAATGCAAAGGTGTGGAGAAGAAGCCAGCTTCTGGCTCACAGGTGAAAACACTGCTCAGGAGACTGTTATTCCACCCTCAGTATAATGAGTCAGTGTGTTTATACAGTTAAACTATTAAGATAATTTTACTCCTCAAAGTCTCAAAGCTTCCGTAATTAGCCTCTAGCAATTTTAGGCTTGGAGCTATTAACATGAATTGGATGTTCATTCCTGTACAATTGCCTGTCCTGGCTGTTGGCCGTGTTTGACTGGTTTGGGGGTGCCTGACAGTGAGCTGCAGGCTCAGGTCCTTACACAGCTTCTCCTGCCTACCTGCAGTAACTACAGGCAATGATGTTATTGGGATTTTAAAGCAGAATGCCCTACTGAAGTAGCAAAAATGTTTTGGTGATGCACTGGAGAGTCCCACGAAACACACAGGGGCTGGGAACTGTCTGAAAGCAGCACAGAATAGAGATATGAAGTCTTTTTATTTGGTCTGGGTGTCTTCAGCAAGAGGCCTTAATTACCTGGGAATATTCCTTGTGTTTTCCAGGGTTTGTGCTTCCTTCTCCAAGCTTGGCTTTGTAGTGTCAGGCTTTCATGCAGGTACCAGCAGATTTGCATGAGCTCAGTGCCCAGCTGCTTTTCTGGAGCCAGGATCCACCTCCAAGGGCCCAGTGCAAGTTCAGCCTGGGACCAGCAGAAGCCCCCGTCACTAGGCTTTCTCTCCACAGACTTCATGCATTGCAATGAAGACAAGCTCTTCCCTACAAATGGCTGGGAGGGAGGGGCTGAAGAAGGGGAATTTCTCACCTTGAGCTCCTGTAGTTGCCTGAGGGACAAAAGTGTCACACACTTTGCTGCTCTGTTAAAAACAGGCCTGAAGGGACCTTCTTTGTTTAATGTTTATGTCGCCCTGGCAAAACACCATGTAAGTGGACTTGAAGCAACATGTCCGGTTCAAGCACACCTGAACACCAAAGTTCTTAGATTCCTTTTCTTCTACACTCAGATCTCCTCAGACTATGGCAAATCTAAGATTCATCTATTGAGACAAATTTTGGGGTCAAACCACTTCAGCATTTAGTTACAAGTCCCCTAAGCCACAGTGTCCTATGCTATGCTGCCATTCGGGGAACTCTGAGGGTGGCCAGGATGTGTCACTGAACACTTTGAGAGCTCTGGCATCTAAGACTTGGTCCCAGCCAGGAGGGTCTTCAGACAAGGCTTGGCTGGTAGAAACAAAATTATTATGGATTTGCCACATTGAATGGCACCTTCCTTCAGATGCTAGCCAGGAAAAATAATTTCAGAGGTGCTGGCAGCCAGCCTGGGCACATGGATGCAGGATTGAGCAGCCTTTGATCAGCTCAGTTTGTTAATCTGCCCACACGTGGCACGTGTCTCCTCCCCAGGATCTCCCAGCTGCTTTGGTGCCTGGCAAAGCTCCCATATCCACCCTTCCCTCCCTCCTCCTCTAAGCACCCACTTTCCATGGCAAGGGAGGGAGTGCAGCCCTGGCTCCCCCTGTCCCTGCCAGCCCAGTCATTGTGCAGTGCAAGTCCTGCTCTCCAGACGTGTCTCCTCAGCTGAAAGGAAGAGACAAAAGGCACTTGCCCAGATCATGAGCCGTGCATCAAGCCCAGACATCTCCCCCACCATTCCCATGCTCTCCGTACTGCTGGGCCTTTGGCAGCCCTCCCACCATGACCCTGAAGTCATTCCTGACTGTGCTTTTCATGCCTCTATATGGGCCCTTTGGGTAAACAAAAGCCACCCAAAATCTCTGCCAAATGTGAGTCTTTCCTCCCCTGTCTGCAGCAGCCAGGCTGGTAGCTCCCTGCCCTGTCCCCGGCAGGGGTTCCTTCCTCCTGGCCTGTGCAGCTGTTCTTGGGGACAGTGGCAGCTGCTGGAGTGGGGAGTGGGGATCTTTCAAAGTGCCAGTTTGTGATGGGCTGTCATGGGAAGGAGTCGAAAATGCTGAGACTTGCCCTGCTTGCCTGCCTGTGTACCCTCAGCTACCCTCCCTGGCACGGGTGGGCATCTTCAGGAGCAGGTGAAACTTCCTGAGGACCAAACCAGATCTGGATGCTGTTTCTCCCTTGCTGTTGACTTGAAAAATCAAGTCTAGGATGATTCTAACCCTCCTAGATGAGCATCATGACAGTGATGGTACAGTGGTGTTTGCTGGTGAGGTGGAACAGCCCACTTGCTTGTCCCCAGCCTTCCCCCACCATCCCTGCTAGTGGCTGCTGCTGGGAAAACCAGCGATGTATCTTCTCTGGAAATAACAAACATGTGATTGTTCCTAATCCAACCTAGCCAAAGCAATCCTGATGAGAACAATCCCTCATCAGGAGTATTCCTGATGACCTTGACAGAAGCTGCTGTCCCTGCCAACCGTTCTCAGCTGCACCCATGTTCCTTCAGAAATATTTCCTATGAATCTGGCACCCTACTCCTCCAAAAATGCCAAACTTTGCCTTTGATACACAGGGCCTGATGCTGGGCAACATCTCCCACTCAAACTGGAGTACCAGACAAGAGTAAACCATCACATGCAATGAGAGGTCAAAAACAGGGAGTCAGAAAGCACCCCTGGCTGTGCCTGTCCCCATGCAGCTGTGTCCCCCTATACACCACTCACACACTTTGCATGGGGATATGATTCCACTGGGAGCTTCTCTGTGTGTTTTAAGATTCTTTCTGTGCTTGCCAGGACAGAAGTAGTGCGTGCTTGGAACAGCTCTGTGTCTGCTTCCTCATGTGATGTCACACCACTGCCATATGGTCCTCACCCAGTCTCATCAGGTGGTGGCAGCCCACGGCCCCACCCAGGCAACCAAAGCAGGGAATTGTACCGACAGGCAGCAGTCAGAATTTGTGCTTCCTTCCTCCTGTATTTACCCCACAGAAACAAAATGCAAATATGTGTTGAAAAAGGAAACTGCAGGGAGCTGGCAGGCGACCAAGTGTCATGTCTGTGTCACTGTGTCAGCTCTTGCAGGGTCTGCGGCAGTATCACCAAGACAACAACCTTTCAAAGGAGGAGCAGTCAGTTCCCCTGGAGCACACGGCAGCAGCATGACCCGGCAGCCTCCAAGGTCTGCTTGGCTCTAGATAAGCATCTGCTTCCCCACACAGCACTTATCTCCTTTTCCAAGGCTCTCATCACTGAAGCTCAGAGGCTTCCTGACTGATTTACCTTTTACAACAAACTATCTGGGAGGTGAGTATTATTTCATGCTAGAGATAAGGGCACATTGAACTCACCTAGAAAGCTTGTTAAAAAGAAGAGAGTTTAAACCTGTGGAGCCCTGGTATTGCTAATTAGCAGGCAGAGGCTTCACTCCATGCGGGAGTGCAGCTGATCTCCCTACTAACCATTTCTCACAAAAGACCCTGTAGGAAATCATTTTATCCAATCACCCCGTGGCTGGGGCAGAAATGAGAAGATGAAAGGTGCTACCTGGTAGTAGCATAACATTTCCAGTCCTGAGTTAAAATGAGGGTTTTTTTTTTTTTTTAAACAGGAGATTGGGAAAGTAGCAGGGGGATAACAGGTTGGAGAAACAGAAGTCTGAGTTCCTTATGCCTCTAGGATTTGGCACAGGGATCAAAGGCAGGGTGTTTGGCCCATGTTGCTTGGTCTGTAGCCCCGTCTCCCTGCACGCATGCCCGTGTCAAATCTGAGGAGAGCTGAGGCTCAGCTTTTCCTTGCTGAGGACCCACCGGTGCCCCACTGTGAGCATCCCCGGTGAGCCGAGCCTGGCTTTCTGCCCCAGCAGATGCGAGGAGCTCACGCTCGCTCCGGCAGCTTCCTCTTCCTGCCGATGCAGGGGAAGCCCAGCACCCACCCCTCCAGACACCCCTGCTGGCACTGCCTGGCTGCAGTGAGCACAGTGGAGCTCGGACAAGTGAAACTTCTCCTCTGGCCAAAGGGAAGGAATTCGTGAATGGAATGCATGCACCATTCAGCTTCTGGCTCAAGAAATAATCTTGCTGTGGTCCTAGTGGGGACCACAATGTGCAGGAAAAACTACACTGGAAAAAAGACAAGTGTGGGGGCTGAGGCAGGGAGAGGAGGAAGCAATGTAAGCAAAAGGAGGAAATGCTATGGTGAGCCAAATGAGCCTGCAGGGAGAGGTTTTCTTCATGTGCCAGGTATCCAGCCAAGCACTGACTTCACCGTTGTTCTTTGAAGAGAGATAAAAGCACAGTTTCACTCAGACCATGGCCCAAAGAGCTTTGGGAACAAACTATTGCACTCTCCTGGAGCCAGCTCTGCTCCACAGGGAAGGTTTGCCATTCAAAGACAGCTGGGCAAGGGTGAGAGAAAAAATTAAATCTGTTGAGTGTTTTTTGGTGCCCCAGCAGTTAAAGATCCCATTGTAAGGGCACCTAATTTCTCATGAAATTTGAGTACATCCTGGAAAACTCAAGCCTCACCAGAGTGGCATGTTTGGGCATCTGACTGTATGTTGAATTTTCCTTGCTTTAACTCAAAAGAAACCTGCAAATGTTTCTTGCACCCTTATTTTCAAGGGCAGCAATTGAACAGTTTTTTTTTTTTATTTTAGTAAAGCAAAACTGGCAATTGGAAATGCTAACATTTAAACGAGCAAAACTATAAATGAGTCCTGAAGTGAATTCAGTGGTACAGACTGCAGCATGCCCTGTGTGCACACAGGGTTTAAAAATACAAATTTTTAGAAATAACTACTGTGCTGGTGCCCCAGATTGTTTGTTGCCCAATTTGTGCAATAGTTTCCCTTTGTTTACTTAAGATTAGGCCCTATCATCCCAGTCTCCAGTTTGTTTAATAGGGAAATGGTACCTTTGTGCCTTTTTTTAAAGGCTTTCTGCCTGGGGACTCAGGAGTGTTCAGGGCTGACATTTTGGAGATGTCCCTCTCACCGTTCTTATCTCTTCCATAGCCCTATGTTGTACTGAGCCATTTTCCTAAGTGAGGCATTGTGGGAATTTGAGAAAATACCCTCAGCATGCAGTTTGAAAACTTGCTATTCTCACTCACTGGAAGTGAAACAATTCCTTCCCTAAGAGGAATACAGACTTGTGGTTTTTAGTCAAAAACCACACTGAAAGTGTGCCTTCTGGGGAATGTCCTTGACATCTGTTTTTAAACGTGTGTTAATGAACAAACCAGTGCCTCCAAGCAGAGTCACAGCTCCCAGAAGAACATCTTAATCATTAACCATGAACTGCACCATTTCCCTGCAGCTTAGAGAGCAGGGTTTAGGTGGAGATCTCGTTAAGGGCCATCAGGAAACACCCCAGCTCCAGTGCCTGGGAGGGCACTGAGCAGGGACCACTCACAGCCCGTGGTGCATTATTGCTTACATCGACTGAAGATGTTCTCCCCCAGTCACTGATCTGCAGCAAGCACAGGACTGAACTCCGATATACATCCCAGGAGGCCTTTAGTTTGGTCTCTTTACAGCTTAAAAAGAGGTCTTTCCCCTGGATTCCTCTTATCGTCCCATTTTAATCAAAAGCATCTGGACATTGCTGAGCTGTTCTCAAGTTCAGTGGTTTTCAGATCTGCTCTCTAGTATGCAGGAGGGAGAGTTCAGGTCAACCCCAAAAGGAACAACTAGGCTCACAAAAACTCAAAAATTTTTAAATCAAGGCATCCCCAAGCTAATTTGTTGGGGGGGGGCGCATGTGTGTTTTAGCGTTTTTTTGGTTTTGTTATGTAGTCAGATATTCCAGTAACCTTGTGTGACTGCAGGGAAACTGCACTGTGTGAAACAAGTGAAACCCAAGGTGTGACCTTGGAAGGCAGAGTTTGGTTTGATTTTCTTAAGGCTGAGGACAGGGGAGCCAGTGAGAGCTGGAGGCACAGAAGTCACGCTGGTGGTTTGCCTTGCTAGGAAGCTGTCCCAGGGGCTGGTTGCCTTCCATTGTCAGCCCAGCATCTTTATCAGCTGCCCCACAAACGGTCTGAGTCCAGTTGGTCACCCTCACTCCACAAACAGAGTATTTGCTTTCAAATACTGAAGCCAAAATCAGTTGCTGAAAAGGACATCCAGATATTGAATGGCCTGGAAAGAGAGGGTTGGTTTCTTTTAATGTACGTGTGTACACAGGATACTCAAGCCAGCTTTGTAAACAAACTGGTGCCATCAACTGAAGGTTCCCAGGGTTTCCAGCCACAGGAGGGTGAAACTGGCACAGAAAAATAAAAGGCAAAGTCTGCAGCCATCACCAGGCAAACAGGAGCTGAAGAACAGATTCAGGTTATTGGGCCAAAAATGTTTTCTTTTATCATATACTTAGAGAGCTTGTGCAGTCCTTTTCCTATACCTGAATGCAGCATCCAAACAACTTAGTTCTAGAAAGAGGAGACAGGGCTGAACAGCTTTTCAGTAACTCGTCAGTGCTTGCACTGTTCACAGAAATCTTGATGTAATAAAAGTATGGATGCGTTGATGACAAGGGCAGTGACCAGTCTTCTGCTCTGTATTGGTGGCAGGTAACAGTTAAGCCAAGAAATGTATAATTTAGCTAAGGCTTGACGAGAAAGCACTATTACAATAATCTTTCCCCTTTTGAGTGACATCCTCATCTTCTGTATTATCCTTCTGTAGGATTAGAAATCCTACACAAAGGGCAGTTGGCCTTTACATCAACTGTCTGGTCCTGTTTTTTCAGGGAGCCCCTCATTCTTCAGGGAGGATGCAGGGAAGACCAATGAGTTCACTCCCAGGGACCTGAAAGCCACTGGGAACTGTAGGAGAACCTCATGACTAAAGCTTCCCCTGGGGAAGTATCAGAGCCAGAATAGGCAAAGTTATGTTGCAATTTCTGGGTCAAAGATATGTAAATAAGCTGTTGACCCACTGAAGTCCAGCTACAAGAAGAGGATAAACCAAGTAGGAAGTTCCACTGAGCTCCACTAGACCCTGAGTCCTGTTCCCTCAGGTGAGGTTCTGACAAACACCACTTAGAGCTTTTAAAGTAGCTTCTTTAAGAATCATCACCTATTGCTGCTTCAGCTGGCAGCATACCAAGATCCACAGGATCATCTCTGGTTTGACCCAGAGGAGATGAGCAAAAGCCCCATTTCCTACATCTCCTGCCCAGTGCCTTTGCAATTTTATACGTTTCTTGAGCCAAACATATCATCCCATTACACTTTTCAGAGGTCAGCAAGCTTGTACTCACAGAGCATCCAGTTTTGCCAGAGCCCGTGCAGTGATGCAATACCAGCAGCTTTCCAAAACAAAGCTTGTTCAGTAGATGCACAATGCCAGCCTTGCACTACCACTGAATCAACCCTTGACACACAAGTACTGGAGGTAAGGTTAGTCCTGGAGCAAAATATTCAGTGGGAACAGAAAGTAATGCACATACAGATTTGGTCAGATCCCTGCCAAGATTTCTCATCCACTGCACTGTTCAGTGATGACTTAGACTTGACATGAGGAGTCCAAGACTTGACAGAAGAACAAAAGGTTCTCAAGGTAGTGTGGACTTGCTTGTTATGCCAAAGGCAGGAGTGCTAAAACGTGTCTGATGCAAACTCATACTGGAAGAGTCCAACTGAAAAAGCTGTATCCAGACACTTAATTTACAGCTGAGTTCTGAAAGCCTGGGTCTCTCCCACAGGTGAAGATAAAAGTGGAACATTACCAGGAAGTCTGACATCTGAGATAGAAACTCTTTGTGATACATAAATATTTCAGTGGGAGACTGCAGTTTTGTTAGTGCTATGGATGCTGCATTCTTATATTGAGCAGCAAGTGAAAGCAAGAGGCCTAGTTTGGGTGTCTGAAGACAGTGAGGATGCTGGCATCCTCTTCCTCAGGGCTCCTGCTTGGAGGACCTTTGCTGGACATGCCCACTCCAGCATCCCAGGCTCATTTGAAACCACTCTCTTCTTTTGGCAGCTCTTGGCACAGTGCCAAGCTCACAGCCTGGGAGGCTGCAATCCACAAAGCAGCCAGGCAAAAGCAGAAGCAGCATAAGCTGGATTGGGAAGCACCTTCCCTGAAAGATCCATACTTCTGTGTTGCCACCCTGCTCTGGTGCAGAGCATCAATGCATGGTGCCCTGCAGGTGCCTTGGCAGAGCAAGGCCCTTAGGATGCCCAGTGAAAACCAGTGACTTGTGCAACAGGGCACTTTAAAACTGCTATTTACAACCTCTCCAGTTTTGTCTTTCTTTTCCATCCTTTCCTCTTTTTTTTGTCTTGACGTTCTTGGGAAGTGAGAACACAAATTGTGACACAAAGTGTGGTTTCACATATAACAGAGCTGAAGCATTCAGCCATGGAAACTTCTGTTAAAGTATGACTTACTAGTTATTATTTTGTCTTCTTTTCATTAAATTGAACACTAGAAGGGATCATAACCAAGAGATCCACTTGCTCCTCAGAAAGCATCACTACCTGTCAGTTATTCAATACTTTTCTAGGTGTACAAATACTTTTAATATAAATATTTTACAAAAGCCTGCATATTTCTAATTAAGCCAAACAAAGATACAAAAAAAATAATAAATCAAAACTAGTTGGCAGAGGTCAGAAAGGAAAATAAATGAAGACATTAGGAAAAACTTCCATTTTGCTCATGCATTCAGACTGGAGTGAAAAGATGTCAGAGAATTTCAAAAACCTGAAGTTTGTCTTGAGCTTTCATCCAAAAAATAATTAAATGTAAATGAATTATGATTAAAAAATGAAAAAAAAATTCATCTTATTTCTAAAGACAAACTAGTATTTTTCCAAACAACTCTAATGAGAGATTTGTGAAATAACCATTTGTCTTTGCAGCTGTAGCCTTCTAATTAGACTTTCATTCTAAGGTGATTTTTTAAACCCTTCAGACCTGAGACATTACACACAATCCTCTATAATCTCTTCCTGAGGAAATGATTGTATTATTTAGTGTTCTTTGTGTTGGGTAATTACAGCAGGCTTCTTTCCTTCTTTCCATTCCTTGTTCTCTTTATGTACATTTGCAATGGGTTCCTAGGGCCACAGTCTCTGCTGCTTTCCAGTGTATTATTCCTCAGTAAGATGCAGCAAGAAGCGAGGGACACAGGCTTAGAGGGATTATTCAGCATGGAAGATTTTGGTTTTTAACACAGAAACTGCAATGCCCTTTGCCTTCAATACACATATCTAGACAAACAGCATAGCAGCTGCCTCACAGGCTGTAGGAGGAAGTGCAACGGCAGGGAGAAAAAAGCACATGCAGAGAGGAAGCTCTGAGAGTTTCCAGATGGCAGACACCAGAGCAGAGGTCAGCAAATGTTTGAGATGATTGCAGGCAGTGCTTTTACTCTGCCCAACCAAAGGCTGAGTGTTCTGCTGGGGAGGAGATCTCTATCTCGAGGCAGGTCACAGGCAACTGGTAATGCTTCAGCTCTTTTCAAGGCTGTGCCTTTTGGTTCTGCTTTATTTCTCACTTGGTGGGAGCTGCGAGCTTCTTATGGATGCCCTCACAGTGTCAGAGCTCTTTAGAAAGCAGTTGCCAGCCCTGGCTTTAAAGGACCTTCAGAATTGTTTCAGCTTTGAAAATTAGGAAGGATGGCTGATTCCCAAGGCGTATTTTATTTTCATAAGAAGGAAACACTAAATAAAAGTAACATTTCCTAGGACTGGCAGCAGAGGCAGCATTTTAAAGGCTTTCTGAAAAGATATTTAGTCCAGCATGCTAGGCTGTAATTCAAGTGCTGTGTGCTGTTCCTGGCTCTGCCAGAGTGTGCCTGTGAACTGTAACAAACCCCCTCATCTCTGCTTGCTCTCCTGCCTTTTCTAACACCACTCCTCAGACATGCATTCCAGTGCCTGTAGCACATCTGAAACAGCTTCTGCTCAGGATGTTTTCTAAGGGCAGGACTTGGTGTATTCATGCAAGGCAGACTGGACTGCATTCAGACTTTATTAGCTAATCCCTATTTAATGAGACTGGTAAGAAGTCGTGTATATATATATATATACACACACACATAGCCTTGTTTGTGCATTATAATACAATAGCATTGTACTTAATGCTCTAAGTACTTAATGCTGAGGTAATAGGAGCTCTGCATTCTTTGAAAATGAAAGCCATAAAAAGTGAATCTTGCATTAGGAAAAAAAACAAGTAGCCTGTCTTTTAGTGATCAGATTTGTTGCCTGGGTACCAAGTACAGAAGCTCCTTTCTGCTTCTTGCCAGGAGCCTGTAAGAGTATGCTGTATTTTATTTCAGTCCAGAGCCATTATTGCCATTTATCCACCTCCACAGAAGTGCTCCGTTTGCTGCTTAACATAGACCCAGTCTGGCATCAGGGACGATCCTCCCTGCCTGGTGAGGGAACTCGTCCAAGGTTGCCTCAAGGATCTTTCAAGGGAGGATTTGAACTCTCAAAAACCTTATTGTCTTGGTAAGGCCCAGAAAACAGTGATCCTTCACCTACCTGCTTTTCTGTAAGCCACTGAAAGAATGCAAGGTTGTGCTGCCCAGAAGCTGCTGGCTGTATCAAGTGGGATAGCTGAATTGGGGTGGAGAAGCAGCAGCAGAGGCTGCTGGACTTGGGATTTTACCAGCCTGGAAAAGCTGTGATGACTGGCTGATATAGTCTGCAGACAAGACAAAGCTGGTGTCTTGAGACACCAGCAGATTCAGTATGACTTAACACAGTCTCACTCATCAGCTGAACCTCAGGAACTCACAGCACTGCAGTTGGAAAGCAGAATACATAAAGCTGAGGTGCTGGCACTTTGGCTGAGGACAGTCATCTGTCTTTATTCTGGGAATGAATTTGCTTTCTCATTTTCTATTGCAAATCAGAGGATTCATTATTCAGTTACAAGTCCTAGAGACTTGCAGAATTAAGCCAGATTCCTGTCTTCCCATCAACATGTCTAATAAAATTGCTGGACATACTAGGTTCCTGAACAACATGGCTGAAAGCCCCAGTGCCCTTGAGGGGCTTCCACAGCCATAATCACAGAGGAGAAATAATTAAGTCCACCTGGAGGAGTGAAACCCAGCTGATGCCATTTAAGCTGCAGTGCAACCTCAGCCAAGTCAATACGCAGGAAAAAGCAGAAATTCTTATTGATGGTAGCAAATTTTCAGTGAAAGAGAGTTGATTTGCACATTTCCATGTGTTTCAGAACCCTTATCACTCCTCCAAACTGCTGTGAAGGAAAATGCCAAACAATCCCGGTGAAATTTTCCCAGAAGTATGCTCAGTGCTGGGGAACAGGGATTTTCCAAAGTAACTTCTGACCCTTAAGTGACGAAGCCTAGCAGTGAAAACACAGCAGTTCTCAAACAGTAAGAGATCAAAATACTGGTAAATCTCAGCTTCTTCCCACTACGCTTTGCATTTGGTGGAAAGGCCCAGAGTCATAGAGAGCAAAAGCTGCTGTTGCTTTTTGCCAGTTTCTCCTTGCAGAGTGTGTACCCTGAGGAAGGGCTGGGACTAAACTTTTTCCCTAATTGATTCTGTGGAGAACAGCAACTCCAAAAATAGCGTCATTCTATTTAGTAGCATCACCACTATCAAAGATGTTTAATTTACTAATCAATTGTATGCAATTCAGCCCAGAAATACCTACTTCTCCGGTTAAAGAGAAGGCCCTAGGACTATGCAGGGAAAATCCTTAATGAGATGTAGTGAGGCACTTTGAACATATCAGTAGTTGTAAGAGTGATGGGGGTACACACTAAACTGGGCCAATTACCCACTGAATTACATCCAAGTGGTGGCTGAGATGAGCTGTCTGGCTAGAAAAACAATAGCTTCCTTTAAAAGTAACAACTCTTATACTAAGTCACATTTTCACCAGTTAACAGCAGGTCCAGAGACAAGAATTCACAAAGTGGAGATAAACTCCAGCAGTTTCCAGCAAGAGCTCAAGCACAAATTGTTTTTACAAATCAACTGAAAGGAAGATCAATCAGTAGTTTTTAAACCGCCTTTCTGAAGAGCAAACCAGCTTGACCATAACCATTTTGAAGTTAAAAACTAAGAAATACTTAACTACCTTTATACTAAATCTTATGAAATGCCCACATTTAAATAGCTGTTTTATCAGCCTATAAATCAGCTTTAACATTCAGTGACTATGAGTAAGAGAAGGTTTTACTCCAGTTCCTTTGTCTGCTCGCGAGTTCTCCAAGAAAACAGAAGGAACTTGTCATCAATAGGCAAGACTGAAAAAATACTATGAAGTAACTAAGCATTGACTTGCCTATGTCCCCACCAAGTGTACCACACACCACTCAGGGGCATCACATCCATTTAAAAACTGATTTACATTACAGAAGGCACATGCTGAAGCATGCTTTGCTTTCCATCAAGGTCTTTCCTCACTCAAGAGATCACAGTAGAAGTTCTGGTGTACAACTGCAGTTCTGGGACTTACATGAGGGAACTTGAGTTTCCTCTCTCAATTTAAGAGGCACCACAACTCCTTAAAAGGGGATCACCTCCATTCACACTTTTATTACAGTTAGCACTACTGTGACTGTGTCCCCTTCCCCATTTGGTTCTGAGAAATGTGATGAGTCAGTATCCATGGGTGGTTTCTCAAGAACTTGAATTTACCCTTGGAATACTTTCCAAGATTCCAGATACCTATTACATATCAAAAATATTTTCAACTATCTGCAAAGCCTCATTCTGAAGTGTTTGTTCCCACCCCTTTCCCTACACTGCCATTTCCACTGGGTTTGCTGTGTGCAACAATACCGTAAATGAAGCCTTCAGCAGCCTAGAGAAATGACCTGGCTGTTCATACTGGCCCACCACATGAAGTGTTTGTGGTAAAATTCAATGTGTGCTCGTACCTTTTACCTTTGCTTTGAGGGTAGTTAAGAGAGCAGATAGAGTGAAGTGCTTCAACTAAAACTCTTCCCACCTCTAAAGCTATAGACTTAGAAACTGATGTTCAGTCTGCTTCTCACTGCTTGCTTTTTTAAACACCTTTCTTTCTATTAGAATTCAGTTATACAATAAATGCTGAAGACACATTTAAGGAGAAGATCTATCCCAGAGCAATAAGGCTGTATCTCAGCCTGCCTTTGCAAGGATTCAACAGAGATTAAGGCCAAAAATGGCATCTATTTTATCCTGCAGCTGTAACAGAGACTCGAGAATATCAACAGTGTTTTTAAGTGCTTTATCTTTATTATAAAGTATTAATAACTGAATGTATGGAAAATGATTCTCTGTACAAGAGAGTAACATGACAGCTTTTACAAGTTCTGCTATACAGTACATGAAATGCTGCACATTTTTTCAGCCGCTTCAAACAGTATTTGCTATACAAGTCAAAAAGGGTAAACTTAGAAGTTTGTTTATAATACAGTCTGTTAGAAAGCACAAACATTCAAAATAAACAAGCTCCCAAAAATCAAAAGAAATCTTTAGATGGCATGTACACAGATTATACTCAAGTTTCAATATACATGTTATTGTTCCCCACAAGATGCTCCATTTTACTGGATTCCTGGAACATGATGAAAATTGAAGGTGCAAGAAAAGCACCTCTCAAGCCACATAAGAACTGGATGGGCAGAACAGCAATTTCCTGAAGTGCTCTCCACAGTCTTTGGCTCTACTATTTATTACAGCCATATACTGCGGCAACACGAGAGATGGGCCTCAGTTACCAGTACTGTCAATCCAGTTATCTGGGGAGCTGCTAGAGCAATTCAAGGCACTCTTCCCAGTGCTGCCAGCCCACAGAACTCCCTGTGCAAGACACAGCATTTTAAGAGAACCAGGCTGGGCTAAAGCATATTCTTGAATGACATGGAATGAACAGTTCAAAACAAACTCCTTCAGAATGTCCAGTTCAAAGCTCATTCGTACTTCACTTCCCAGGCACACCAGCCTAAGAGAAACATTCATGTGTGTGTCACTAACACTTTAAAGCACACTGCTTCAATGTGTTTAGTTGCTTCTGGTTAAAGTGGTGTAAGGTATCAGCAGCTTTGAAGATCGTGTTCTTGGGGCATGGTGAACCTAAGCTCACAGTAAGTTTTTAAGCCTGCTTCACAGTTTTAGCAGTTGTCTCCTTTGCTTTTCCTTCTCCTTAAGAGGCAGTGACTACAACAAATCAGCTTTTACAGCTGTTCTGCTTACAACACAAACCAGAATGCCAACATCTCTCAAAAATGTACCCACAGCAAGTCTGCTCTGATGCATGTGGTATTGACACCTAATTTTAAGCTTCTCCCATAATACAAAATAGCTCCTAGATTGAAAAGATTTAAAGATATTGCATGGTTGTATTTTACTTTTGCCTCCCAATCTCATTCCAACTATTTACGGAACTGTAAACAAGTAATTTTTATAGTCCTCAGTACTGTACACCTGCATTCCCAGGAACTGGAATTCAGTGACACCTTCATTAGAGATACAGTAGCCTAAGCACAGTGAAAGTTCTGTTCAGCTGCCCTCTTCATACAGTAACCAACAGGCCACTCCTTCCACATTCACACGTTCAGCTTCCTCTTCTGATCAAAGTAGGCATCAAATCTGGATAACGCATATTCCTGGAGAAATAAGGGACAATCAGTATTCAATACAGTAAACAGCTGTTTTCTTTTTTTGGGATGGGGAAACATAATGAAGTATTAACTGTGTTACTTTCCTAATCCATCATCTCAATGCACTAATGAGCTCTATTCAGAAGGATAATCTCTCCAGAGGTGTTCTGGCTTCTTAAAATTTCCTCCAGTTTTGTTTCAACTCTAACACAATTAGCTGCTGCCAAAATGTCAGAAAAAACCCAGGTACTAAAAAGGCCAGGACTTCACTGAAAAGGGTAGCTCTTACAACATTTCCAGTAAGATATTCCATGTACCTGCCAGTCCTATCACTTTACAGTACACTGAGCACAGACCAAGGGCTGGACTGATCAGTTCCTCAAGTACAAGCTGCTACCTGGCCCAGATATTGCTGCACACTGAACATCACCATGGGACAACACGTGTACTTTGAGTTTGCACTTAGTTTGAAATTCTCACTGCATGCTGGCCTCTCTCTTGCCTGAGATGTCTTACTGCAGAATAATGCTGCAATATAGCCAGACACAAGGCTACACACACTGTAATTGAACCATGGGAACAAGTTCTGAAGTTTTTATGATCTAAGATGTTGTTTACTTACTTAATAAAAGAGCACAAACTAGTAACAAATGGATTTTTACAAGCTTTACACCACTTAGAAGATATTACTAGCTGTGAGAGGCCATTCCATTTTCAATAACGTACCACAGGTTAGTTAGATTATTAATTTTCAGTTGTGTAAAACTACAATTATAAAACTTACCAAGTACCCAAACTCAATGGATGAGATCTTTGCTTGTATAATAGACCACAGACCCCAGAAAAAGTGTGATGCGAGGGCAAACCTGAAATTACAAGGCCATTTAATTGAAATAAATACCCAGCTAAGTCACAACACCTTACTTCCATGTCCTCTTAGAACACTATCCCCTAGTTTGGGGATGTCCACACCTTTTCTTCAACTATGATACTATAAAAATAATGTCCCATTGAGTAGTATTCTGTTTATTCCACTATTAGTGTATATCACATATCTAATGTTACAATGGACAGATCGATCTTTACCACATATAAATAGCTTTCAATCTCTCTTAGTTCAAGTTCCTCCACCCAGTGAGATATATACAAGCATAGGTACCACAGTGGAAGTCTGGAGGTACAGTTGTACAAGGCAAGTTACCTGTTTACTTCTACCAAGACTACTTCTTCTAGTTCAGACTTCTCTTCATTGCTCAGATTTTCGAAGCCATCATGGAACGCAGACAGGTAACTGGAGAGGAAATGAAGCTGGAGGGCAAGTAAACAACTGAGTTACAACTTTTCATCTCAATATATATTTGTTTCTTTCAGGCCTAGGCAGACTTTCTAAAAAGTTGGCATTTATTTTTTTCCAACTAGCAACAGTGTTGGAGTTAACTTTAAGATTGATGGTGCTTCTAACAATTGCTTGAAAGTCTGGTTTAAGAAAAGTTATAGTATTAGGACAGGCAGCATATTGCTACTGCCAACTAATTTCATAGTTGCAGTCTACAACTACAGGACTTTTTGTGGTTGATGGCTACACCATACATAGTAAATATTTTATCTTTAATAGCTTTTAAGTTACTATGATTTTTAAAGCAAAGGTAGTCAGGATTAGACACAGTATTACACTTGAGGAAGTCATGGAGGAAATATCTTGGGACACAGTAAGTCCAAAAGAGAATTGAAAAAGAGTTAAGATGTTAAGACTGGACACTGGCATTTAACTATGTCTTTTGTGTCTACCTGCTGTTTCTTTGAAGGATATTTAAGAACACTGGCTTTGAAGAACGGGTACTTCTCATATGAGTAATCATACATCCATTCACAGAAGTGATTTCCAATGTCAAATCCTCTGAAAAAGAAATAAAGACAAAGTACCTCAATATTTGCAAACTAGTGATCTGGGGTTTTTTAAGCAAACCCAAAATCAAGTTTAAAAGCACTGGGCTACTCAGAATTTACCGCAGTCTTGCTGGAGGTAGAGAATTGATAACCAGAAAACAACTTTTTTCAAGTTATTATGAAACAGTAAAGAGGGGCAGCTAAAAATGAAAGCTACCAGCTACATGGAAATACAAGACTTTGCTACCAAACTTTATACCAATGGAGACAGTAAAAATACTTGAGTATGTACTACATCTCAGCATGAAGTCAGACATCTCTAATATTGGCATTCTTGCAGGCAAAGAGATCATATTCAAAGTTTTCAACGTATTCCACTTTTACATTATTGGAATTCACTGTTTTATTATGTTCCAGCTATGGTGATGTTTAATCCCAGTGACTATATACACTTAGATCATCCTTAAAAACACTTAACTAGATGGCTGAGGGAAAAAAAAAACAAGCATGTTGCATAACCATGTAGTGAAAAACTTGTATTCTCATCTGCATCAATGAAAAAGCCATTAGAAAGGTCAGAAAGAAAAAAAAAAAAACACAAAAGCAAAGCTGCCCTACATAGATATGCACACAAAATCTACCATTTTCCTCAGCTTCCCACTAGAAAGAAATTTTGACATGCAAGCAAGAAGCCATTTGTGCATAACAAACCCTCTAGTGTGAACAATCAAGAAGCCCCAACAACTTCGCCTCTGCTCTGTGCCTAAACTCAACAGCATCAGAACTGTTTTGATTAGTTTTATTTGCTAACCACCACTAGCAAAGCAGAACACAGTACACTAATATAGACCAGCAATCAGTAATGCAGCACTTGGCCTTCCTGCAGCATGCAGAAAGGAACACACTCCCATGCTGAAGAGAAAATAAAGTGTTTACCGGTAATTATAGCTGCTGTATTCAAAGTCAATGAGCATCAGCTTTTGGTTTTCTGAACTCTCTCTGCCTTCCAGAAGTAAGATATTACCTGAAAATTAAGACAATACTGCATATTTAATAGTGTAGGAAAATCAGAGAAAAGCAATACTGTGTATCTCAAGGAACACTGTTCAGCTAATCCCAGTTATCCCTTATATTTGCATGGAAGAATTATAGGTGTGCTGGTTTTGGCAGGGGTAGTTAACTTTCTTCATAGTAGCTGGCACAGGGCTATGCTTGGATTTGTGGTATTGATAACACAAGGATGTTTTTGTTATTGCTGAGCAAGTGCTTCCGTAGAGTCAAGGTCTTTTCTGCTTCACAGCCCAGCCCAAAAAGAGACCAGGGGTGCAGGCAGAGTTGTGAAGAGGTACAGCTGAAGAGCTGACCAAAGGAATATCCCACACTATATACTCACTATATGGAGTAGGAAGAAGGAGGAAAAGGGGATGTTTGGAGTGATGGTGTTTGTCTTCCCAAGTCACTGTTGTGTGTGATGGGGCCCTGCTCTCCTGAGTATGGCTGAACACCTGCCTGCCTGTGGATAGCAGTGAACTAATTTGTTTACTTTGCTTGTGTGAGCAGCTTTTGCTTTCCCTAATTAACTGCCTTTATCTCAGCCTGCAAGTTCTCACTTTTACCCATCTAATTCTCTTCCCAATCTCACTGGGAAGACTGAGTGGCTCTGTGGGGCTGAGTTGCCAGCTGGGTTTAGTTAAAGCCAAGTTTCATTGGCTGTTCACCAGCTCTCTGGAAGTTGAGATACATAGCTTTACCTTGTAAAGCTGAAAGTAAGAGTTTTTTCTGTACAGGGAGAGGCACATTTGTTCTCCCAAGGATCCTCTTTCCCCAGTTTAGCTTGCAGCTGGCTCAGGTGGCCCTGTCAGCCTTAGCAGTCCTTACTACATTTGTTTCTTTGCACAGTTTGGGATCTATAAATTCCACAGCATCTCTCATATCAGCATAGCACTATCACTGATCATACAACAGTTGGGACAGAAATTGCTTTTCGGCAGCCTGAAAGTCAGTCTGATCACTCCGCTGTTCTAATACGTGGCACAACCAGTACCTATACAGAAAGTTTAGGCAATTGTTTGTGTCTTTCAATTCACAGAGCACTATAATTAATCTAAAAAACATCAAGTCTGCCTCTGTCAAGTACCAGTTAGTAAATAAATGTAGAGCAATATCAAGTTCTGCAGTAGTGTGACCCCTCTCTCCAGGTACATCTGTTCTCCATGCCACACTCTTGCACCAACAGAAAAAGCAGCACAGTATTTCATACACATCCCCCAAACCCTTTAGGCTCCCCAGCTTGCCTCAGCCCTAGTATGCTCTGACTCCTCCAGTAGTGTACCTTGCCACATCAGCAAGGAGACCTCAAACTCCATCTGACATCAAAGGTTAGTGACCTTTTCCCCTTGTGCTGCCTTTCCTTGTGTCTACCCTCCAGGGCAATTCCTCAGGCATAGCTGACAAAGCTTGGACAGGTGACAACAAAACAGCCCTGCACACAGGCCCACTAGAGCATGCTTCCAGCTCAGCCCAGCTTTACCCACTGTTCAGGTGACACAGCATACCCAACACACATATCCAAGCCTTGCTTTGTCCTCATCTTTTTCAGTAACTGACTCAGGAAAATTGTTATTCCTCCCACGACTCCCAGACAACACTAAAAAAAAAGGTGGATAAGGTTTTCCTAATGTTTCTTACCAGTACAAATTAAAAACTGCCGTGTCAAACTGCCCTACTCTCCATTTTCACCACTCACTGCACTTCTTTGGCATCTTTCTTTTAAAATGACTCCAGTATACCCTACTCTGATCATGTATAGTGCAGCAAAGCAAGGTATGGTCTAAACAGAAAACACATAAGGCTCCCATCATCAACTGACCTGTACTAACACAGCATGAATACATTCTTGGCTTAACCCAGTCATGACACCAGAGTTCTCTGAAAAAGCCTAAAGGGTTACAGAAGCCCATACTTTGCTTTGGTACTGTAGCATACCAGTCAGGGCAGTATCTCCACAATGTGGCTACCTCTCAGAGAGCAAACAAGTAACCAGAAAAGGCTCAGCAGTACATCACTGAGCAATATTGAAATATTAGCAGCTTACCCTCTTGACAATCATTGTGGCAAAATACAACTGGTGAAGGAGTAGCTTCAAGCATAGCTCTAGAAAAAAGTAATAGAGCATCTTTTAAGTAACAAATCAATAAGTTCAGTTCCACTTCCAGGTAATTTTGTTGTAAGAATTTGAAACACTATTCCCTCCCAGCAACAGCCTATTTTCTTAATTAGGAACATTGTGCATCAGCACAATGCAGTTTGACTTCATGATCAGTAAGTCAGATCAGCAATTTCATCATAGAATTTTGTATTTATATGACACTCAGGTTGGTCACAGAACCAAAACGAATCCCCGGCTTGCAAAATAAGATGAATATAAGTGTTATACTATATAACATGTCTGAACAAGTATACAAAAATCCATCCAGAAACTGTGGAGATTAGAAGATAGTGGTAGACAAAATAGGCCTACCTTAGATTTTTCATTTCCTGGGGGAGATTGTAACTGAGAAGTTTGTTCAGTTTTCTGGTTTGGGATTCTCTGGTAAATTTAATTCTCAGCACTTGATTTAGATACCTGTTAAAAGAAGAGACGATAATACAGGATTTGTAACAATAAGTATATTATTCTTCCCATACTATGATTACATTTCAACTAAAATCAAGGAAGTTTGAAAGAGTTACTGAAGAAAACATTACTGTTCTTCCAGGTAACTGAAGGCCTTCATGTGATAGTTTCTGGTACAGTGAAAGCTTGTGTTCTCAGGCATTCAGGAAGAACAATCTGCTTATCAAAATTAGAACAGGTCACCTTTTTTCCCCATAAAGTATTGCATAACTTACTTTTCCATTGTTCCAAAAAGCCACTTAGGTTCCTTATTAAATGGCATTTTCATGCCATGAAATCTGGCCATCTTCTCAGCTATTTCAGCAGATATGTCAGGTAAGCTTAGTTCTTCAGTGCTCAGTTTCCTGCTCTGTAATAAAATAGTGTTCTTAAAATACAGTTAACTGATGAGTTACAGAACTGTGATTAGGTATAAACACTAGCATTAGGCTTCATGCAGTATAGTGTGAAATACTAGCACAGTACTCAAGCAAGTCTTTTTTGCTCACAGATGAACTTACAAAGCTGCTGCCTTTGGAAAAGCTGTTAGCCAGCCCTACTAACAACTTAATCAATTCACTTCTAGATTCAAGACCTGGGAAGTATCACGTATCACACTAAAAATATCTTCAAAGCAGATCAAGTATAAATATTTAAAGAACAGCAAAAGCATCTGCTCTTGTTGCTGTTAAAGGGAAGTGTTACTCCACAGCTTCCCCACGCTATGTCTGGTATCTAATAGGCTTTTTATCATCATTTATTAGCCTCTGCTAGAGTTGAAGAGTTTTTAGATATCTCCCCCTAGCAAGAGCTACAATGGGGCTCTCCAACACCCACTCTAACTGTATCAAATTACAGACAGCAATTACTACAAGCAGCCAAGTAGTCCATTCCCATATCCCTGTTTTTCTGGGCAGTCCAGAGACCTCCCTGTCATGATCAATTAAAACAGCTTCCAGCAGCCCACTAGCTAATTATGAGCAGGACTTACGGGAATGAATTCCTCCAGTCGCCCTTGTGGGAAGATTCCATACAGCTTTGGGCCAAGCGCTCTCTCTGCAAGAATGGCAAACATAACACTTTCCAGAACCATGGCTTCTGCTCCCTACCAACAAAATGAAAGCATTAGTTGGTGCTTGTACAGAAATTAACCTGGGTGTGTGCAATAGCTAAACTGTTACCAAGTGAGAAATTTTAGGGCTAGCTTTGAAAAGATTCAGCATTCTACTAATCAAAGTTTCTTGACTAATAACTTTTAGTCAGCATGGGAGCAATACAAGTATTTTGCTTTCAAGTTTAAAGCTGGGGAAGAAAATCTGTATTACTTAACTTTTGGTGGGCCAGGTCAAAGACAAACTGCAAAAATCAAAACACCCACTCCTCTCTAATCTGTGGGAACTCTGCAAATTCATTCCCTAGAGGAGCTCATCCCACAACACACAACACAGGAGCTACAAATATCCTATATCAACTATTTTAATACTCTTCAGAACACTACCTCTCAAAAGAACATTTTAGCTACACAAGTGAATGAACAACTGAAAAAAACAACTTTTCATTTAGAAGAATGACTTAGATTGTGCTTAATGGTTTTTGGTTTTTTTTTTAAGCGAGGAAGTAATTTAAGCTCCTGCTAAGGAATATGTGTGTGTGAATAAATGTTCTTCCCTTTCTACCACCCAACATACCTCAAGTTTCAGTAACCTCTCTAAGGTTTTCATACATTAATAGGCTTGGTTCATAACAATGACAAGCAGATGACTTTTTAATATGAATTTAAAAGTTAATAGAAACATGAAATATTTAGTCTCAAAAGCACAGTTAAGAATCACTGAAGTGTAGCTTTTTGGATGGGTAAGATTATCTGTAAGTAAGCACAGAGGTCACATTATAAATATCTACTTCTAGCAGTTATGTTCACCAGAATCCAGCTCCACTCAAATCCTAAAGATCTGCCAAGCAACTGCCTATGTTGAGCAGCTCATCTCAAAGTCAGACCGCTAACACTTGAAAGTGTAAGAATGAAGAGCACAAGAAAGCTCTCAGGTATTTCTGACCACAGATCCTTTTGCATTATTGCAGTCAACACAGTATCAGACAGTATATAACTCTATACTAAAGTTCCACTCTTGAGTACACTCCAGGCAGCACTGTTGATAAATTACTTTTATTATTGTCCCACACATTACTTTGAGATCTTCAATAAATTCTAGCATTTCATATTGAAGTGTAGTAAAGACTCATGTAACTGTGTTCTGCAGCACTGAGACTTTAAGACAATTTGCATATGAATGTATTGCATCTATGTTCGCCACCATTTTTTCATCCCAGTTCCTCAAAGCACCAAATGCTTTATCCACTAACACAGGAAAAATGTTTTTAGTAATTTCACATGCCCTCACCATCACAGGTCTGAACTCTTTCCATTCAGTTCTGAAACCTGAATGCCAAGCACCAAGAAGGAAATTAGTTACAAGCTACTGATTGTCCACTCTGTTATTAACGAACACTGACTTTGACTGCACCTGGTATAACACCAGGCATTTTTAAGTCAGTTCCCATTAAGGTATCAGTTCCTTATTTCCATATCTTACTGAAAAGCAACTCGCTAATCTTGGATAAAAGAAAGTACAAAAAAACCCTGTTATTCATTAAGGCATCTCTTCATGCATCAGAAGTGACAAGCACTAGAACCTTCCTCTACTGAAACCAAATGGTTATTTGAACACAAGTCCAATAAGAGTTTTGGAACAACACCATTCATATCATCTCAGGCACAAAGGCTTCTCCTTCATAATACCCAAGGGACCTTTTACCAAGTCTCCACTCTATACACTACTGTCAAACACAGGATAGGTGTGGAAATAAGCTACTAAAGGACATTAAAGAAATTCTATAGCATATTTCATATGGACACTGAACAAATCTAGGTATCTGACTCTCCAGACTAAAGTTCACCTGATGATTTCAAAGGATCAAGCATTGTAACCAAGGACGTTATGTACCTCAATGTCTTCAAACACTTTGCAATATATTTACACTGCCAAGACAACATTTTAAGATCTAAAGCTCTCAGTTTTGACCAATTTCAGAGATTCATCCACGAGCCCTTGTATTTATATTTCTGGAGAAGATTGGACCACTCATGTTTTTAAATGAATACTTAGAGATCAATGCTTTATTTCAAACCTAGCAATTATACACATTTTTTACAAGACTCTCAGGATGCAACTCCTATACAGGCAAGGAGAGATCAAAAGCATTTACACACTTTAGTTGAAACTGAAGCTTCTGCTTTTTTCCTGCCTTAACAAAAATTTCACTGTAAAATACATAAAGTAGTCATATTCTCATAATATGTAATATGCTATAATTTGTAGTAAAATAAAACAAATTCCTGTTAAAAGGTCTTATCAGCTGACAGAAGACAGAAGACTATCCAATGACTAGACACAATTGTCACACACCAGGCAGCTCAGAAGCTACAATGACTTCGCTAGTGAACCCAAAGAATTTTATTCTCTCTGAAGAATATAATCTCCTCTCATAACCTAGACACAAGAAAATTAACAAATTCATCCTGACAGTAATTCTTGAGAACACTGATTCAACAGTGAAATTTCAATATTATGAGATTAATAGCAGAAAACCTATCAGCAGAGAATCAGTATTTTCAAGAAACAAATACCACAAATGAAGTTCTGAAGTTCAAAACCTTGTTCCCTGTACTGCAAAACTTCTATGAGCTTCTGTCACCAGGATGGGGCTTGTTTGGACTTTTGGGGTTTTTTATAACTTTAACTCTTTTTTACATGATTGTGGTAGAGAAGAAATCAAGCCATCTCCATTTTTCATCTTTGACTAAAATTGACGTATCAAACCAGAACATTTTTCAAGTTCAATCTTGGTTCAACTGATTGAAGCTGTTCCAGTAAGCTGAAAATTTAAAACCAGTTTCAACTCACTAGGAAAAAAAAAAAAACAAACAAATGCTTGAAAAGGTTTCAGATGGCATTCCCAGAAGGCAAAAATAAAAAAATAGAAAAAAAAAAGGCAATTTAAGGGGAGAAAAGCAGCACTTATCAATTGAGTAAAACGTACTTTTCCCTAGTCACTGCCAAAGTCATTATGGGCTGAAAACAGAGTACATAACAACCAAGCCATTTGGCTAGCATGCTGCAATGTTATCCCTTACTGATAAAAAAATACTGCCAGGGTAGAAATCTAAATCACCAAATCCTGTTCAGATGACTTTAGGAAAAGATACACTCAGCTAAACATCATGCTGCAGAAGAAATTATTCCAAATGCAAGAACTTTAAAGTTTGCAGAGCAGAGATGATCCAAGCACAGTGCTAATCAGAAACACTTCATGTTCAAGAGCAAGTTCTCTCCAGCTCCATGTACTTTCCTCAGAGGAGTTCACCAATGTATTAAAAAATTAGGGATTAGGCAAAGTAGAGAACTGACATTCATCTACTTAAGAAGAGTCTAATACTAGAAATAGCAGTACTAATACCAATATTCAAAACGGTAAGAAACCATTTAGGTTTAGGGTAGAATTGGGGGGCTGTTTCTTCATAATGTGGGATGCTTGAATCATTCCAAACTATGTCTAGACACTCACATAATGTTGTTTGTGTGAGAAAATAAATTTATTTTCTTCATTACTTTTTACATTTTCTAGACATAGTCCAGGTGGAATAACTACTGGTTTAAAACAAGCATGATCTCCACATTTCCCTATAATCTACAAAACTCTGTGAAATAAGCAAATTTAATTACTCACTTGCAAGTCATTTTCCTTCTGAGACTGTACAGACTCTCCCTTATTACAGGACCTCTATGAATGAGAAAAAGCAAACACAATGAGAAGATGAAATTTGAAGTTATTAACCTGCAACCACCAGAACAAAGGGAGTAGAAGTACCAGCTACAGTTAACTAAAAGTCTCAACACTGTCTCGGATCTGTGACAGCTACAGCACTAGTATCCATCTGACTTCTGACCAGCACACTTTCAACAGTTCCAAAATCTTTCAAAAGGATGTGCCACTGAGACCAAGCCACTCACGTAAATACCTGATTTTCACCTATTTTTATTGTTTCCCAGTCTTTCAAAACAAGATTTCAATTCACCATAAGCTCAGAGGAATGTTTTTAATTAAGAGAAAATTAAGTCCGTCTGCATGACATCTGGGATGAGATTCTTCCAGCCAAAGCACTTGAGACGCATTACAGAGATTACATAAAAGTCTTACAAGGACTATTGGAAGAGTCATGTTATGAAGTTGCAAAGCACTTTTTTTGCTCATTACCTTATTTTCCAAATGTCTTGTGGTTATAATGTTCTTATTTAGAGTGTGCTATCTTGGCTGTATGTCCCGCGTACCACTGGCTGTGCAAATCCAAGATTGTTCTCAGAATGAATTGCCCATGTAAGCTAAAGATGTCTCAGTAGGAACTACAGTATACTAGTGAAATTTTAACAAGTTCCATGCATAATGTATTGTGCTGGGGTTGTGACGAGTCATTATTAAGCGGTATGGTTTAATATTCTGATACTGTCAGCAACTGAACCCTCAATGGCACATGCTTTTAATAGAGCTGCACATTTAAAAATACAAGCTGTATTAAAAACCTTGTCCTTTAAAGGGCTTGAAGGTAAGGAGAAGAGAAAGCAAATATCTGCTTAGAATTAGTGACAGTTTGAGGCTGCTAATAATGTTGCAATTCCACCATTGACTGTTTAAACCAGACTAACTTTATAGGCCCATAAAGGCAGCCTGCGTCTCCACCTTCTGAACACAAACATTGCATTCACAGAACCATGTGCATACCTTCCTGTTCCAAGCTCTAACATGTCCAAAACAAGGGTGGAAATATGAACTTAATGGAATACAGTTAAGCAACACCAGCTGCCTTAAGTACAACACAACAAGCTCTGCAGTTACAGTATTTCAGAAGCTATAGAAGAAGGATAGTTAACAACAATCGATGGTCTTTCAGCAAGTATTTCCCATAACACTACTATGTAAGTTTAAAACAAGACAATATGGAAACTACTATTACTTTATATTACTTTCAAGGAAATTAATAAAGTCCGAACATACTCACTACAGCTAAATGTGTAACTACTCAATAGCATTAAAATCATTTACGAAGGGCTTCTCTGAACAAGCATGGTCTACATCAATACCACTCTCAGATTTTTCTTGAACAGTCAAAGTTACTCACCATTCAGGAGTCTTTCCTGAAAAGTGGTGCTCTCAGAATGGTTCCGTTCAATCAGAAGGTAAGCACATTAGACTTTTCCCTTAAACCTGAACTGGCATCTGCTTTCCAGAAGTCATACTGTATAAAGAGCTAGCCAGTTCCAAAAGTCCACCTCAAATTAGTGTTGGAGACAGCCTAATGGCATCTACTGTGCCATTAGAAAGGGACAGTTAGGGCTTTACTGCAGTCATCACAAGAGGAGACTTCTGCAATATCCCTTCCCTCTTTTCTGTTCCCTCAGCATGAAGCATTAGTTTCCAGAAGAAAATGAATACAAATATGTAGATAACTTGCAAATATGAATGGGAGCTTGGAGAGGATCAGTCTTCACAAGCGGCCATGTACTCAGCCTAGGATCAGGAAATTCTTCACTATATGTGGGCAAGAAGAACAAAGTAAGCAGGATGCAATATTATGTACCAGAAGTTTAAGAGTTTAACAGATTAAAGTAGTAGAATTTGATTATTTCCTGATTCCACACTCACCTCTTTGAACAGTGGTTCAAAATAAGGCATCTCATAATTTGATAAACCTATTTAGCTCATTTGTTCTTGGCAAAATCAATCAATTTCACTTTTTCCATAACTTAATAGCCCACTCCAACTAATGTCCAATTCTGGGAGGTATTTACATCAACAGAAATGAGGTGATTTTAATTACCTGAAAAAGAGAATCACTGCTAGAACTTTTTAATTGCTCTCTCTACATGGAAACTAACTAGAAAAGGACATGTGTTCTACAGCTTCAAGATTTCTTCAAATATTTCTTCAGAGCTTTTTATTGTGGGAAGATTTAGTCTCAAAGCCCAGAGAAAGTTCACTAAACTTTTAGTAAGGGAGGACACTATATTTAATAGAAGTTGTTTAGAGTCTAATTTGTGATCATGTAAATTGATTTTAATGCAAGATAGAAGTCCTGGAATGGGAAACAGTACACATTGATCTGTGCTCAGATAACCAGACAGTGTTTATACATCTGGCAATTTGATACAGAAAATTGAGTTCAACATTTTCTTCCTAATGCTCTCAATTTATTTCTTCTGTAGCTCAAAGATGAAGTCTCGTATCAAAAAGCCCAAATGATGCTTGACCAGAGAATTCTGGTACAGAGAAGGAACTTTCATGTCTTTGTTTTTCATACATAACTTTATGTTCTGCTCACAAATTTAAATAAAATATAACTCAGTTTTTCTGAGCTTACTCAGCTTTAGTTTTCAATACTTCAAAATACTACAATACTTTGAATTAGATAAATCCCTAGGAATTCAAATCTTAAATCACAACATTACAATGAATTGCCTCAGAGGTTAGAGGTGACCTGAGCAAGGGAAACTTTTCTAGAAGCTGTCAGCAGATGTCAATTTGAACTTCAGTGTATGGAACAAAACCAACTTTAGATTTAGCAATAACCATTTCTGCTTCTAAGGATCTGCTATTGATCACTTATCCCTGTCAGACCTGAAGGAACTGATAGTAATTTGCTGAAGTCCTAAAAATCTAGCATGTGAAGAATTCCCAGTTCAAGCTCTATAAAAGCCACAGCTCCAATCCTCTACATTTCAAGTTCCCATTCTGTTATGAGGGAGCAGAAAAAAGGGACAGTTTTTTGATATTCTTTTTTTGCTGTAAACATTCAGATGCACAGACAGTAGCTGGTGCTACTTAAGGCTTACTTTTAAACAATGAAATCCAGTACTAAAGAAAATGAAAGCTGTAGAGAATGCTCCACTTCAGAGATCTCATACTATACCGTGAATCG
>WBNO01004076.1:0-38706 GCA_013400575.1 Peucedramus taeniatus
CTTCATCAAGGACAGCTTTTGCCATCCCAGCTTGCTCCAAACCCTGTGCACAGGTGTTGTAAAGAGTCAGCCCCTTCCTGGCAGGGAAGAATGATGCTCTGACTCCATGAGATCAGAAGGATATTTTATTATTTTATGATACTATATTGTGTTAAAGAAAACTATACTAAACTATACTAAAGAATAGAGAAGGATACTTACAGAAGGCTAAACAGATAATAATGAAAACTCGTGACTCTTTCCAGAGTTCCTGACACAATTCTTGTGACCATTGGTCAGTGATTGAAAACAACTCACACCAGAGCCCAGCCAGGCTCAGCACTTCAGGTAAACAATTCCTAACACATTCCACATGAGCACAGCACAGGAGAAGCCAATGAGATCAGGATTATTTCCCATCTCTGGGCTCCTCTCTGCCTTTTCATCTTCTCAGGATAAAAATCCTAAGAAAAGGAATTCTGTTCAGTGAAATGTGAGGACTGCATACAGGTGTCCCTATGTCCAGATGGTGCTCTGTGTGTCACTGTCCCTTCTTGAGGGACACCAGAAACTGAGAGCAGCTCTGGGCACGCAGAGATTGTGACCCTGAGCTTTGCAGTGAGTAACTCTGGCACTGCTAAATGGGAAACCTCATTAAATGGCCATTACAGGGCCAAAGGGGCCTCAGTGCTGCAAAGTGAGCCCTTTAATTGGCAAAAGTCACTGGCTTTGGAAAAGAATGTTAATGAGCTTGTGGGGATGTGGTTATGCTTGAGGATGTGGCTCTTTTATTTAAATTTCTTGACTTCTTTTAACCCTGCAGTCCGTGTTTGGGGTTTTTCATCAGGCTTTCCTCACTGCAGGGGTCCTGCGTGGGCACTGAGTGCTAATGAGTGTCTCTTCAGAACTTCCCTGTGTGAGGCACAGCAGAACCATGAACATTTTCCTGATGGCATTTACTGGAACTGCCCTTCCCCAAGCAGCACTCCTGGGCCGTGGATATTGCTGTACTGAAGGAAAAACTGGCTCTCAGCTGTGGAAAATGTGAATGTTTTACATGAAGTGGTTCAGAGAGAAATTAAAAATCTCTCTGCACATAGCACAGCTCTTCATCATCAAGGACTGGTTTATGTCATGGCTTTAGAGGCTGGAATAAACCCAGATTTTTTTTCCCCTGCACTATTAATAGCTTGGCTCTGCACCAAGGTTGGCAAACTCACCTTGGATTTTTAGGGAGTGATGGAATAACCCAGAGCAGGCTCCAGCTATCCTCTTAAATTATCCCTTTCCTAAACTCCCCCACACAGATATTTTTCCAAAACCCATCTGATGAGCTCCTCCTTCATTTGTGCCATGTCCTTCTGGACTGAAGGAAATCCCTGTCCAAAAGTTTACTTGTGAACCCTGATAACAGAGCCTTAAAATGTGGTTTCATTTATATTTCATCTTTATTTCCTCTGGGATGTGAAAAATCTTGAGACAATCCCAAGACAGTGAGGGCAGCAGAGTCTGGATGGCAGGGGTTGATTAGCTCATTAGTATTGACTTTATTGCTACCTTTTTCTGCCTGTTTTTCAACTTTTCTGACATCCTGGGTCTTATTTTTTTTATTTGCAGATCGTGCCTTGAGCTGCAGAATGTCTGACAAACGTGGCAGCTGAGAACTGGTTGGCAGCATCCACGTCTGATGGTTTGGAGATTCCTAAAACTTGATCATCTGTGTTTTCTCTACATGGTTAAGAAGGATTTAAATAAAATTTTAAAAAAACCTAAATAAAGATGCCACCTACGAGACTGAAAGGATTATGCTGTGTGTTTGTAGCACCCCCAGTAATGCTATTTTTTAACCATTCTAGGATGTCAGACTTTGTGACTGTGAGAATTTAGGATTGTTTTAAAGCAATTAAAGGTTTTACCTCCATCCCCGTGGGCACAAAGGGGATGCAGTGAGGTCAGTTTGTCAGTCTTGGGGTGTCCTGGCTTTTTCTCCATCTCCTGTGGGGAATCTGGAGGAATTTGAATGTTAAACAGCTTTGCCTTGACTCATTTCTCCTGTATCCTGGTGTGGTTTGTAAACTGCACTCACTTTGTGCTTTTTATCAGTGATGAGCAGAATTCCTGGGAGTGAGCAGGGCTACAGGGGCGTGGATTAATGGAACAGTTGTCACAAGTGTCTTTATTCCAATTACACTGTCAGGGCCAGGTCTCAGCTACAGGGGCCACCTCTTCATAAACATTCACAGAGGTTCTGATGTTGAAACTCTTTTCCTCCACTTCTCCAGGTGCTTTAACACTGCCTTGAGGGAAGGGAACAGCAGGGATTTAGTGGGAGTTAGCAATGGAGGGAAGGATGGAAATGGCTTTTCTGCCACCCTGAGGAGGGGATTCTGGCAGGGGCTTGGATTCCTCTGCTAAAGGCAGGAGGAGATGGATTTGTCAGGGGAGATGGATTTGTCAGGGGAGCTGTTGCCATGGGGATGCAGGACAAGGGATGAGCCTGGAGCCTCATTACTGAATTCCAGGGAATTCCAGCCCTGCCTTTCCCTCCCCTGCAGCTGAACTGGGCCCTCGGCAGTGCCCATACCCAGTCCAGGCTGAGGAGCCCTTCAAACACAGAATCCTTAGGAGTGCTTCATCTTTTCCATGGATAAATCACATTTCAGAGACCACTCCTCAGCAGGGCGTGAGCTCTGCTGGACTCCTGACACCAAAACATCCTCAGCAAGAGGTGATGAGGATCCTAAAGAACCAACAGAAGGAAAACCCTGATCTTTCCCCCCAAAGGGCTCCTAAATTTGCAGCCCAGTGCTGCAGTGTCAGGTGTATTTTTATTTTGTGATTGCACATCAGCTGCACGCTCGCTTCCCTAAGGAATTGCTGGCAGGAGAAGCAGCACATGCTCCAGCAGCAGGAATATGGCTGTGCTGGGAACAGAGCAACCCTGGGGGGGTTCATCCAGCTCCTCCTCCCTGCACAGAGCTGTAAGATTGCTATAATTGAGCATTTTAAGGAAACAGCCATAGCTGGAGCCCTGGGAGCACAGACACAGCCAAAAAAAAAATAAATGTCGGGAGACCTGCTACAAGCTTTGCCTGGAAATTCATTTTAATAATGAGAGAAGCACTGGATTATTCTGGTATTAACCTTCAACCTCTGCGGGGCAAGCCCAGCTTAGTTTTTGGAGAATTAGACGGAGGGGTTGGCTTATCCCTGCTCTGAGTGTGGTGGGCAGTGACACCCGAGCACACGAAGGGGTCACAACGGTTCGTGTTTAGCCCTTTGCCTTTAAGCCATCCTTGGCCTCGGCCGCTTCCAGAGCGGACACGTGAGGGAATGGCTTGTGCTGCCAATTCCAGACTGGGGGCAGGAGCAGCTGGGGGGAGCCTCTCACAAGCCACGGCATCACCGGCATCACCGTCAGGGTCAGGCACTTAAAAACGGAACCAAAGAACTGCCAGGATTCTCCACGGCGCAACAGACAGCTGATCTGCTTCCTGTGTGACAGCTGGAGCTGATGGCAGATGACTCAGACACTTAAGGAGAGACTTTTGAAAGGGGAAATCTACCTCTTCCTCCTTTTTAGATCACAAATAAGCTGGTACTTAACAGGCTGCTGTTTGGCTATTGATGGACGGGTGTGATTCACGTAAAAGCTGTTTATTTACATCAGAGCGTTCCTCAAAAGGAGATGTGACAAGTACAGCATGAATGATTCATTCCCATCGCTTTGCTCTGCTTTCCTGCTCATCAAGGAACAGTTTGATGCATCCAGCTGGGCTCTGCTTTCCTTATCCCTTTCCGTGTCTTCTTCCTCCCCCAAGCCTGCTCAGCCCAGCTCCCTGTCTCAGCTCCGCTCCTGCCGACCCCTCCCTGATCCTGCTGGGTGGTGGAAGTCATGATGCTTGGTTTTCCATGGAGGAGAAGGGGCTGCAGCTCTGCTGAACTCCCTGTGCAGGGTGTGTTTTTCCTGGGGGGAGAGGATGGACAAACAGGCCTTCAGCCCTTGGACATCACTCCAATCTCACAGACTGGAAACTGCAGGGCCGTGCTTCCCCCGTTAGGAATATTTGGTGTTGGAAATCTTCTTCCAGAGCAAGGTCTTGAGGTTGTTGAGCACGAGGGAGTGGTGCACTTCCATCTGGCTGGCCAGGCCACTGAGGGTCATGCAAGTTCGGAGCTGCTTCTGCAGCTCTTCCTTCAGCTCCAAGGGAGCTCCATAGAGCAGATAGTCCTGCAGCAGCCCGCACACCTTGGCCAGGTTGGGCTGCACCATGTCACTCTTGCACTGCTTCAGGAGCTTGTCACAGGTGGCCGTGCAGTCCCGCCCGTAGGTGCAGTCCCCGTTCTGCTCACAGTGCCGGCCCTTGAGGAAGCCTCTGATTGTCATCTCCGTCGCCACCTTGCGCAGGTTGACCATTTTGAAGTCGTACTTGTCGTTGTAGCCCACGTTCCTGAGGCTGCTCTCGCAGATGTAGAAGCTCCCGTAGGTCCCGTGGAAGATTTCCTCCACGAACTCCAGGAGGCCGATGGCGATCTTGGCGCGCCGGGGCCAGGCCGGCGCAAACCACTGGTGGATGAGCTGGTGGGCGAGGGAAGGCAGCAGGGACTGCAGGAAAGGGGGGACATCCACCCCATAGAGGGAGGTGTGGGGGATCTTCTCGGTGACATAGAGGTCCCCGCAGTGCCCCAGCAGCTTGGCCGTGTGCTCCTTCTCGTGCAAGGAGAACATGAGGAGGAATTCGTTGAGCTGAAGCAGCGCCCAGATGGATTTGGCCTCTGCCAGGGACACCTTCCCGTCACGGTTCACGTCTGCCATGGTGATGATCCTGCTCACCAAGGTGGGAAGAGATGGCTGATCCCCCAGCTTGGACTGCAAACAGGACAAGAAGTGGCATCAGACCCTCCCAGCTCTCCGTGTTTGGGTGTCACATCACAAAACTGAACTGGGGGAGCAAAGAACTGAGCTGGGGAGAGGAGGAAATGCTGATGCTCCAGAAAATCCAGTGCCACACCATGTGTGGGCAGATCCAGCTCCAGCAGAATTTTACCAGCCTCAGGGCTGCTCTAGAGCCTCCTGCAAGAGCTGCTACCCCACCACTGCTGCAGAAGCCCCAACAGGGGCAACTACCAGGGCCACCAAATCAGCTCTGCCCAGAACAGATGCCACCCACAGCTGTGGCACAGCCACCTCCAGGGATGCTGCTACTGAAATCTCAGATAACAATTCATTTCCTCTACTAACCCAGTGCATGGCACTGGCACCCAGCAGTGGGTGGGGGGCACGGGCAGGAGGAGCTCTCATTCAAAGGGAAGGAAAACCACAATTGGTGTTTCTGACTCACAGGAGCCATCCCAGGCCTGTGGGATCCCACAGGGCCCTGCACTGACCTTCAGGAAGTTGAGGAGCATTTCCTTGAACTCATCCATGGAGGTTCCCCGTGTGGGTTTGTCAAAGAGCACCACGTCCCTCCTGGGCACAGAGTCGGGGTGGCTGTCGGCCCTCAGGGCTTCCCCGATGCCACATTTGATGATCACCTCCCTGTCCCTCCAGAGCCCTCTGTAAACCTGGAGCACAGGGAGGGGACAGCAGGTGGAAGGAGCTGGGTTCTGTTTTGGGATGGGCAGAGGGGGAGATGTGCAGGGCTTGGTGCTGGTGCCCAGCCCCTGGCATGGGTGAGGGGTACAGACCTACCTGCTGGCTGGGGGAGGAGGAGAGGCAGTGCTGGAACAGGAGGCTGCGCTCCTCACACAGGTCCTTGCAGGTGGAGCCAGAAATGATCCCTTTCTTGTACTGGTCACACTGGGGAGGGCAAGGAGAGAGAGCAGCTCAGCAGGGACAGATTTCTACTGGCCCTTAGGGATGGCTCAGTGCCTCAGGTGTGGTGGGGCTGGGCTGGCAGGGACCCCTGTGCTGCTGGAGGCATCTCAGGGATTTGTTCCTGGATGCTGCTGCAAATCCAGGGGTTTGGGAGAACATCCTGGGCTGGAGGAGAGGGCAGCGTGGAGTCAGGTGAAGATGCACAGGCTCAGGCTGCTCAGCAGAGCAGCAGTCCCTGCTGTGAACCAGGCTGGCCCCGGTCCCAGGGGTGGCAGGGACAGGGACAGACAGTGGCTCTGAGCCACGGCCGGGCTGGAGTTGGAGACATCCCTGGGCAGGAGAGGCTGCAGCTCTGCAGCTCCTCAGCGAGGGCACAGCAGCCTCAGGGCTGGAAGCTGGAGCTGCAGATATTCACTGCATCCTTTCCCTTTTTTTTCCTGCTGTGGATGGGAATTAACCCTTGGACCTGCTCACAGGGGACACAGCCAGACACAGCGACTGGAAGCCCCAGCTCCGAGCAGGAATTAGCGCCCGAGACCCCGCGGTCGGAGTCAGGCAGAAAATCAAATTAAACGATCGTTGCTGTTGTTATGGCAATTCCTGCCTCCCTTCTCTGCTGAGGGATTGATCAACGAGGCTTGTTCTGACACAGTCCAGCTCCCCCTCCTCGCCTGGGCTGGGCTCAGACCCACTCCCACGCTGGGGGCTCACACAGCACTCCTGGGGCATCCCACCATGGGGAACACAGAACATGCACCACACTGCAAACCCCAAACAGGGCAAAACACACACAGCCAGGCTGCCACAAAGAGCTCTGCTGCTTTCTTTCCTTAGGCCTCATCAGCAGTCAGACAGGTACCATGGACTGAGTGCTCTCCTTTTCCCTCCTGCTCTGCAGAGCCCTGAGGGGACTGCTGTGATGCTGTCCCTGCCCACAGATCCTGCCCTGCCATTCCAGCTTCATCTGCACAGACATGGATCTGCCCTGGCTGCTTCCCTCTGACATCTCACGGAATTGTTCCACCGTCACCCTGGCAGGGTAAGGTCACCCCTCCTGCTCCGAGCCCCGTGCCATGTCGGGGACAGCACCAGGGCAGCAGCTGCCAGGAGAGCTCCTCCTCCCAGCTTTGGGGTTTGGGAGGCTGGAAATGGGGCTCCCACAGCCCCACCCTGCCCAGCACCCCAAAGAGGAGCCGGGGGGCTGTGCTGCCACTCACGATGATCATCCGGCAGACGTGGCCGCGGCACAGCTCCGAGTAGGACGAGTAGTGCATGTAGGCCACCCAGCTGCCCACGAAGATGCCCAGCCACACCACCAGCAGGTACTTCACCTTGATGCCCGGGAGGCGGCCCTGCAAGGGAAAGGAAATACTTTTGAAACCCTTTTGGAAGGGCAGGGATTTGCCCGGGGCAGCGGCAGCTGGCCAAGGACGGCTTCTGCCACACCAACCGACCTGAGCGCTGGGGAAACCTTCAGCCTTTTTTATATATATTCATCAGTCTCTTATGCAACTCCTGCTGCAAGTAGGTCACTTAAAATTCCCTAAAAGCAGGGGGATTACCAGGCTGGGCTGCAAGGAGCTGGATGCTGTGCATCCCTGGGATGTGTGGCCACATCCTCTCGCTCTCCTGCCCTGTGCAAGCCTGGGGTACCCCGGTGGGGCTGCAGGAGCTCTGCTCCTGTTTGGGGAGACCCCTCTGAGCAGAACCCCCCTTTACAAAGCCCCACGGGCAGGGGAAGCTCCCAACAGCAGTTCCCATGTGGGAGCAGGTGAGTAACAAACCTGGGAGCTCACGGGTGATGCTCTGTGCAAACAACTCAGAGGCTCTCAGCAGGATTTTGGTTTTTTGGCTTTGTTCCTTCCCCCCTGACCTGGCACAGCAGCACTGCTGCCATCTGGCCTCCTGCAAGAGAGGCTGCTCACCTGGCTCGTGTAACAGAGCAGATCCCGGCACTTCCAAAGGGCAGGGAATGAACCCTTGCATTAAACAAACCCTTCCATCCCATTTCTGTAGGTAATTCTACAGAACTCTCAGCCTTTGACCACCTCCAAACCCTCCTCCCTCCTCACGACCTGCTGCAGGGATAGGGCTGGATCTGAGTGGGTGCAGCACCTTTAAAACCTGCCAGGGATCCTCGCTTGGGTCTTGTAGCCAAAAACCACTCCCCACCTCCAAAATGCTCCTCCTCACCCCTTTTCCAGGAGCTGTCAGGGCTCTGGGAGGCACAGGAATGGACAGTGAGGGTGAGAGCAGGCAGGTCTGCCTCGAGACCCTGACATTTCTCCTGTTAATTGGAAACCCCAAAGTGTGAAGAGAGCCAGGGTGCCCAGTTTGCCTGTGAAGCAATGGCATCGCTAATTAACGTGAAATTAAATTAAAGAGAAGCCAAGCACAGCCAGGACTTGGCAAAGACAAAGTGTGGGGTGGCTGTTCCTGTGAGCTGAGAACCAGCTCATGGCCCTGAAGTCAGACACACTGAGACCCTGAGATCCCCACACACAGCAGCCCCCCAAAACTGCCCAGGGTGGGTGTGTGAGACCCCCTGCCCTCAGCAAAGGGGCTCTTCCAGGGACTTCCCACTAGAGATACGTCTTAGAGAACCCTGGAATAGCTGAAATGTCACTTTTTACTTATTCTGACTTAGAATCCATCACGTTCCTGTGGGAGAAGCAAGTCAGGACTGCAGCCTGAGCGTGGCATGGGGAGCTCTGCCTTCAGCATCCCCTAAAGGGTGGAAAGAAACGTGGGAGTGGGGGATGCATTTCAATGAGAGGTTCCCCTGAGCTTTGCTTGCATTTTGGATTTTGAGGGTTCCTCCAGCGCCTCAGTCTCAAGGCACAGGGGTTTCTCTCCCCATTGCCTTCCCTGCACTGAAGGGTGTTACCCTGTGAGAGTTGCTGTGTTTAGTTTTAGAGTGACTCTGGAGGATATGAAAGTGACTTTGGGCTGGGGCTGACTTCAAAGGCAAAATGGATGCATCATCAACAAAATCCTGCTCCATCCCTGTGGCTCCCCTGGGAACACGGGAGTTGTTTCACAGCACTCCCAGCTCTGCACCCACCTCCTGCCAGCACCCTCTGCCCACCGGGTATCCCCTCATCCCCTCCGGGATAACCCCTCTGCTCCAGGATCTCTGCCAGTCAAGCTTTCTCATCCCACGGCTGCAGAGAAAACTCCTATTCCAGCATCCCTGACATCCCCGGCTCCAGCATCCCTGGAGATCTGAGGGAGGTGCCCGGCCCCTCGGAAGCTCAGGGATGGGAAGAGGAGGGAAAATAAAGAAAGCAAGAGAAGGAAGGAGCCATCCCTGCCTTGCTGCATCGGCGGCTTCACCCAGCGCTGCGGGCTGGGCTGCCCCGGTGCTCCCCGGCTCCGGCACGGCGGAGTTATGCAACGGCTGCGGCCCCGGCTGCCGCTCCAGACCCTCGCGGAGCCGCTGCCCGGCCCCCAGCTCCTTGCACCGGCATCGGGGGAACCGAGGCGGAGCGTCCCTTTGTGCACGGCCGGTGCCAGCATGCGGAGACGGGCATCCCCGACCCGCATCCCCCATCCCGGCGCATCCCCGAGCCCGCATCCCCCATCCCAGCGCATCCCCGAGCCCGCATCCTCCATCCCGGCGCATCCTCCCTCTGCCGGTACCTGCAGGCCCTTGGAGAAGGGGCAGAACAGCACCAGATGCACCAGNCGCAGCTCCGCCGCAGCCCGGGGAGCCGGGGGGCTGCTGCCCGGCACGGCCCCGCTCGGCCCCGCCGGCTCAAGCACATTCCGCATATGGGCATCCCACCCGGGGGTCTCATCCACCCCCGCGCATCCCACCTGAGCATCTCATCCCCGTGCCCATCGCACGTTCCGGGGTTCCACCCACTCGGGGATCCCATTCCCAGGCTCACCCCACCACCTCCCAGGCCTGGCTGATGATCCTGGCAGAGCAGGGAGGGGTCTATGGAGATGCTGATCCCACCTGGCCCCCGGCACTCACAGCAACCCCAGGTTTATTCAAAGCCATTTTGGTTGGCAGACGGCCAGACTCCCTCCTTGATACCCATAGCAGGTAACCCTCGAGCACAGGCTGCATCCCCTCAGGCTGACCCTGCCATCGCTGCCTCTCCTTCTCCTCCTCGCTGTGTCTTTTCCCCACCCTGAAGCCCAGCAGCAGCACTGGCTGGTCCTCCCTGTTTGCCCTGCGTCAGGAGTGCAAACAGGGAAGAATTCTTTGCCTCACGGCAAGAATTTGTGTCAGACAGGGCAGGGACAGCAAGTTAGAGCAAGGGGGACAGAGAGCAAATAATATGATGGGAAATGATCTGGGAGACTCAGTCACGAGGGCATTGTTAAGATAATTCCTTGCCTGCTATCAGCAAATCTTCAGATTATCCGTTTGCCCCCTTTTCATGGCTCAGGTTGCTCCTTCCTTTTGAATTTGGCTTTAAATGACCTCTGAAAACAAGCTGGGTGCCCAGATCCCCGCTCAGTGTGAGTGCCAAGCACCGAGTAATCAGGCCCTAATGAGAAAAAGCCTTTGCTGGACTAATCCAAATAATGGTGATGAATAAGGAGCATCACACAAAACTGACTGAAACCTCCCAAATCCTGCAGCGTGTTTGCTGCCTGCTTTTAACCCCGAGGAGGTCCCTGCTGCTCCAGTGCTGTGCCCTGACCTCTGTGTGGGTTGGGCTGACATTGCCCGCGGCTGTGACAGGGACAGGAACGATGAACGTCACCCCGGCCACCCACAGCCAGGCAGGTTTTACCATCCCACTGAAGCCAGGATGGTTTTCTGGCAGGTTCTTATTTTTAGTGTTAATTAAGACAGGAAAAAAGATGAGCCTCTGAGATTAATTTTTGATAGTGGGGTTGGTAATTTGGGAAACAGCAGGGACAGGAAAGTGCATTTCTGGATGCATTCCACACTCCCTGCTCACCCTGCTCCTGCAGCTCCTTGTGACTTGAACTCTGAGTTTGGAGGCCAAGAGTTGGGGAAGAATCCTCAGTGGAGATGGGAAATGACACACCTGGGCCAGGGCTGAGGATGGCTTGAAATCCACAGAACTCTGCTGTGGGGCTCTGCAAAATTCAGGGGTGGATTGTCCAACGAATCTAATTAGGAATGAGCAGACCATCCCAAGCTGTAATACGCCAAGTAATTAAGTGATTAGTATTGATTGTTAGAACGTCTAATGAGCAGTTATCACTGAATGATTAATTAATCCAATCAAAAGAGTAATAAAAATTCTGCAGGTGTGATGATACCTTACATTCAACGCACAAGGGAAGCGAGATCTCTCCCCATGGTGCCCATCTCCGGTTTCTATCCCAGGCACCTGGCACCAGGGATGCACTGCCTGGGCTGCTGCCCCTGTGCAAGGGATCTCTCCCCTCCCCAAAATTCCCCTGGCACTGCCAGGATGGGCTCCAGCATCAGGCAGGCACCCAGAGCTGTGTAGCTCGAAGGTGGGGAAAACGCTCCGGGCAGGCGCTGTCAGCATCCAGAAGATGCCGGGATCAGCCAGTGCTCAGCTCCTCCCTGGGAATTCTTTCGCTCTCTGCCTTGATTAAGTCGCTTCAGTTTCTCCTGGTCAAAGCCCTGCTAATCCCAGCTAAGCCCGCAGCGTGCCGCACGCTGGCCTCTGATCACTTCCCTGCCAGGCGGTGGCTCTGCGGGCACATCCCCAAGAGCACCGTGCCCTCGGGACATGGCAGCTCTCGGGCAGCCACAGCCCTGCCGCGGTCATTGGCTGGCCCGTAATATTTACCTGACTAAATGATAATGAGTAAATGATAATGAGTAAATGATCTCCAGCCAGAGCTAACAGCGGTGCAGAGCAGCCTCAGACTCGTGAGCAGGGACCCATCCCCTCATCCCCTCCAGAGCACCCTGAGCTGTCCACCTTCCTCTGGGTGGGATGTCAGAGCTGGGTGACAGCTGGGGAGAGCTCAATGCAGTACCCAGAGCTGCTGATCAGCAGGGGGGTGCAGGACCCCAAACCAAAATAGGGGCACATGCTCACCCCCTCTCCTCTGCCATCAGGATCAGCCCCATGGCCACAAACCAGAGGGATTTCTGCCCCGGGCGGGCTGTGATGGCACCCGGCATTCCCAGGCAGCTCCGGAGATGATGGATCCAGGCTTTAATGCTCTTTTCTGTGCATCTTTGAAGGATTTGAGGCTGATCGCCCGCGCTTCCTGCGTGGCATCCACAGCTGGCTCCGCACAGCCCGTCAGCTGCCTCTGGTGCCTGCCGGGCCCTGCCGGGCTCAGCGCAGCGGTTATAATTAGAAATGCTAATCAGCTCTTGTGTTTCTGGCTTGACAGCCCTGCCACCCCCAGCACAATCTTCCCTCCAATCTGTCCTGTGCTCGCCCCCTCCGCTTCCTCTCCGAATCCCTGCTACTTGTAATTAAGCACTACGATGTTAAGGGGGGTTGAATGGGGGTGCTGGGGCTTGTTGGATGCTTTGGGCTGGGATTGCAGCCACCACAGAGCTCCTGGCTTGCTGGGAACTGTTTGAGGGTCTCACCCTTCATCCACCACCATCCCCTTGGGCTGGGGACACCCCAGGGATGTTCCTGGCCCTGGACTATGAGGTAGGAGAGAGGGAAGCTCAAGGGTTCTGCAGGCAGTGCTGGGGTTAAAGGCAAAGGGTGGTGGCTGTGGCTGGGAGCCCTGCGGTGCTGGCTCTGGAAGGGGAGCTTTTCTCATTGGGATTTCCATCATGTGCCAACCGTGGGCGCTTCCCAGCCAAGGAGGAAAGGGAGCTTGCAAAGGAGCTCGGAGAAGAGGGCTGAGCAAGCAGATCCCTGCACTGGCTTAGATTATGGAGTTATTCATCATCAGGTTGTGCTCTGGGAGATACAGCCCAGGGATTCCTCCCTTGCCAGTGCCCATGGACAGCCCCTGCCAGCCCCCAGCCCCTCCACATGAGAGCCAGGGCACGGCTTTCACCCTGGGCGTTTGGCTCCCAAATCAGGCTTGGCCAGGGAGACATTCCTTGGAGCAGGCACAGGGCTCAGCTGGCCTTAGAAGAGACAGAGATGCACAGGAGGGACGAGCAGCTCTGGACATGGTTTTTAAGTCAACATTCATCTTCCAGGCACTCCCTGTGTATCAGTCTCAGTGAGGAGAGAGGCTGCAGTTTGGAGGGTTGATGTGAAGAAGGTTTTCAAGAAGGCAGTGGCTGTCTGAGCAAGGGAGAACCCCCTCTCACCTCCTCTGCCCTGTGCTTCACCTGGGACACATCTGCTCACTGCAGCATCTCCCAGCATGTCAATCCAAAAAGGGCTCTCCCTCCTCAGCACAATTTCTCCCTGGAGAAAGGGAAATAAGAGAAACAAGGAGGTATCACAAAAAGAGCATGGGAGGGACAGGGCATGGTGGCTTCAATGACAACACACTCGTGAAAAGGCACCAGCAGCACAGGCAACTGACTGGGAAAGCTCTGGGGGAGAAGTCAGATTGGATTTGTCATGACTAATTGACTCCCTCCAGCACTGTGGTCCAGCCTTCACGCATGGCATGAGCAGGGTCCCAAGCATCCAGGAATTAATGAGGGTCTGACCCTGTCTGCTCAGCCACTTGAGTTTTGCCAGTGCAGACAGCTGGCTTAAGAGGCCCTTTTATCCTTTACAGATCAGATCAATTTGGATAGTTATAATCTAGTCCTGATGAAAGCTCAGAGCAGACTTTATTGCCCAACCAGCTCAAGGAGAAAAAAAAGCAAGCAAGAGGGAGAGGTCATGCTGAACTATTGATTGTGCTGCTCCCAGATTGGCCTCGGCAGAGAGCTCACCTGGGACAGTTTGCCTCTATCTCCTGCTAATGCTGCTCCATTGATCTTCTGTGACAGGCGGCAACTACAAGATTTTTTGAGGTCAGAGTCATTAAGAGGCATTAATCAATAACAGAGGAAACTGAGAGAGAGCAACTGTTTGTTTCATGCAGACATATTCCCCGTGTGGATTTTAGCCCGCTGAGGTGTGCGTGGTTTATTTCCAGGGAGGTCTGCCAGGAAAAGAATTCACCTTGTGGTGGACTCTGGCACTTGGAGGAGATCCTGAGCCAGTTGCAACACACTGGAAGCTCCAGCAAGGCTCTGCAATGAGAGGGCAGCACCTGGGGAGTTTGTGGCATCCAATTCCAGGTAGCCTAGCATCCTACCCAGCAATTGCCCAGATCCTCTCTTCCCACACAGGCACCCCAGGAAGAGATGGGTGCTGATTTCACGTTTTACTTCTATTAAACAAAGCTGCTGCCTAGCCTTGGTGCAGCCAATCCCAGCAGCCTGTTCCGGGATCCAGCCCTGTGTGAGCTCAGCCCCAGCCCGAATTCATTCCTGTGGCAAGACTGGAGTTGTTCACAAGAAAAACGGTCTTTGTGCCGAAAGCACCCCGGGCTGCTCCGCTGCCTCCCGCCCTGCCCAACGGTGTCAGTACATTTCCACTGCTCCGTGGTGGCAACACGCCTTTTTCTTCTCCAGCAGCTCCTGTGCTCAGCCCCAGCAAGTGTCTGTGCAGGTGCTGGAGTCCATTTTCCCTTGGAGAGGCAGAGAAGGGGCTCCTCAGGAGCAGGAAGATGGGATCATCTTCAAAGGTGGTGGTTCTGGCACCAGCAGAGCAATGAGCAGCCTCGGGGTGACGTGGGGCTGAGGAGGTGCTGCCCATGGCTCATCTCAGCTCCAGGAGCAGCCCTGTGACACACACCAATGGCACACCTGGACTTAGCCCAAAGGCCCTTTAGTCCTGCTGTGTGCCACAGAGCTGGTGCACCCTGTGGCACAGAGCTGGCAGGTCTGGCAACCCAGGAATGCCACACTCAGCCTGGGGAGAGAGCATGGCTCAGCCAACAGGGCCTGCACCCAGAAGGTGCCGTGGGATGCTGCAGAGTAAGGGAAATGTCCTTCAGGAGGCAGGGATGGAGATTCCAGTGGAGATCAGTGTCCCTTTCTAGGCACACCTTGCCTTGGATCCCAGAGCCCCAGTGTCCCACTTTGCAGTGGTCAATACTGCCAATCCCCAGGGAAACAGGATCTTCCTCGTTCCTGTAATTACAGCCACACATCCAGGGCTGCAGGAGAGGAGGGGATGAGATTGCTGGCTCAGGTTGCACAGTTGGGGCACACACAGCCCGTAAACACCTGGCAGTCCAACCCTGGAGACACACCCAGAGCTCAGCACCACCAGCTGAATCCAGACCAGGTGTGCCTTGTTATGGGAATCCAGACAAGGTGGACTCTTTATAGGAATCCAGCCTAGGTGTGCCTCATTATGGGAATCCAGATGAGGTGGGACACATATGCTGATGATGAGCAGGGGCTCCCTGAGCTGAGAACCTCTGACATGGGAGATGCAAAAAACCCCTCTCCACTTCCAGTCTGGCCACCAAGAGAAGCTCTTGGCTCACAGCTCTGCCTTCCCTGCTCAGTCCATCAGTCTCCAGGTCAACCAGCCAGTCCCTTCCACCGGCACAAAATCCATCAGAAACAATTTGATTTCCTTTATTTACACATGACATTTGGGAGAAAGCCTAATCAAATTGCAACTTGGGAAAAAAAATGTTTTTCCAATTTTACATCCTTGTGCCTGAAAGAGCTCGAAAGCTGCAGCCAGACAAAATGTGCACTGGGCACACCCTCATTTACGAGCATGGTGCAGAGACCATGAGGTGCAGGGGGATTTCCAGCCTGTGGTTACAAACGTAAATGCAACAGTTAAGATCTGGAAGTCTTGTACTTTTGCTACCTCCTGTTTTTGGCAAAGTCTACCAGGAGCAAAAAAATAAAAGCCAGTGCTGGGGGGCTTGGTGGTGTGTTAACCCCAGCTGCAATCCTTGCCTGATGTGCACTGGCTCTACAAACACCAATTTTCAGCCTCACCAATAGCCCTGGCACTCTGTGGGGAGCTGGTGTGGCATCCCTCTGTGGATCAGCATCCTGCCTTGTGTCCTGCATGGATTTCAATCCACACCTGGCTGGTGTGAACATCCCAGCAGATGATGTCTTACTTTTCCAATAGAGTTACTTGTAGGTGAGTAAAGGTTACAGGAAGGAAAGTTCAGATTATTTAATAGCCTTTTAAAACACGTTTCTCTCTTAATTGCATGTTCCCAGAGTCAAAGTCCTCTGGGCTCTTTGCCTTACCAGAGGCCAGTGGAGGCTGTGCCTGCCGGGCAGTTTAACAATCTCATGCTTCTGGTTCTTGTGCAAGGCTGTGTTGTGAGCGGGGAACTGCAGCGCTCACGGTGAAACCACGCTGAGTCACCAGGCGGTTCCTCCCCAGTGTTTACTCTGTTGTCAGCAGAGCGCTGACGTGTGATTCCGAGGAGCCCAGCAACCACAGGGAGTGTGGCCATGGAGCAGCAGGAGCCAGCGTGGAGGATGAGGGACAGGCTGAGGGACAGGCTGAGGGACAGGCTGAAGCTCTGCTCCTGTGACTGTGGGCTCACCGTGAGCTTCCCTGCTGCCCACACAAGGAGCAGCAGGAAAACTTCACCTCCCATGTGTCCTTCTAGGCGACAGGGAAATGAGATTCACCCACATTCTTTGCACAAACTGCTCTTAGCACCATCCTCGCCAAGCAGGCTGTGGTGTTCCCGACCAGGGAAAACCTCTTGTCTGTCTTTGCCAGGGCAACACTTCCAGGAAAACTGATGCCAGCCAGTGATGTCAGCCCTTGGGGCAGCCTTGCTTATGGATGTAAACAAGGTCCAGGTTCCCAGCCTCTGGCCCTGCCGGTGTGGGAGTGTTACACAGGATAAACACGTCAGTGCTGTGATGCTGGACTGTCCTGTGTACCCTGAGCCACACAGAGGTGACACACAGTGACACCAGGCTCTGACACATCTGCCAAAATCAGCTGCTAATTCAGACAGGTGAAGAGGGAAGAGGATAGATCAGTGGGTGGGTGGATGGATGGGTGGATGGATGGATGGATGGATGGATGGATGGATGGATGGATGGATGGATGGATGGACGGACTGACAGAGGTCTGGAAGGAGTTACAGCAGATGTGTGGATCACCTCACTGTCCCCAAGCCCCTGACAATGGATGATGCTGTGCAGCACCCAGCACAAGGTTCTGAGGAGTTTGTACAGCCCACGGCTTCGTGGTGTCAGCCCTTCTTGTGAGGGCTCCAGCCTCACACATGCATGCCATGAAAAGGCCACAAACAAGGATGTCTGGCTGGTTGCTGATTCCTCCCCCCCAGTTTAATGTCACCAAACCCAGCTGCTGCTTTCAACACATGGCCCTTGGCAGGAGGCAAAGGGAAGCAGGCCGATGGGTAGAGCTGCCAGAGGTGCCGTGGGAAGGCAAGGGCAGAGGCAGGGCGAGGCAGCATGAGTGAGATTCTCCACAAATCCAGCCTTCCTTCGGCACAGCCGGCATCTCCAGAGGGTCCTGCCAAGCACCCACCCAGCCTCGAGCCTCCTGCTGCTCTACAACCTGCTCAGCCAGGAGATGAATCCCTCCTTCCTTCCTACTCCTCCAAGTGCTTTCCCTCTCTTCCCTTCTCCATATGTGGGAGATGTTCTCCCTGGCTCTGTTTCTTTTCCAGTCAGAAGCTAGTCATCCACAGGGAGGTCACATGTTGTTGCCAAGGGAAGGAATAAATTTAGGCAAATAAAAGATAAAAGAACACAGGCAGATTATTGTAAGACAAGGATAATGCTTTGAGCTTCATGGCTCCTCCTGGAACCAGGCACATAAATCCCACCAGCAGTGATGCTGCACGGACTCTTCTGCTTGGCACTTGATGTGCTCTTGCTCCTGCCAAGGATTCTGGGCCCTGCTTAGCCCCACTACCTGCAGGGTACCTTTCTACCAAATTTAAATAATCCAGTCAGTAGTTTAAATACGCAAAACACAGAGCGCAGTCGAGCAAATCAGGGTTTTTTGAGAATTTGGAACAGCTTCTTCCTGGCTGCTGCAGCTTGGGAGGACAGGGATGGGGTCACCTTTGCCTCTGGCCCAAAATGGCCATGTTTCAGGGTGATGAGGTGATCCTCGTGTTGCACAGCGGGCAGAGGCTCTCAGGCCTCTTCCATCAGGCAGTTTGTTATGAAAATGTTAACGCACAGGCTGTCGTCATCTGGCAGCACCACCGCCTGCCTTATGAAATAACTCAGCGTGACAGCTCTGCTTGCTCGCAGGCAGGCCCATGTCTGGCTTCTAATCTGGCATCAGAAAGCGCTCCCCTTCCTTGAGCTGCAGACTAATACTAAATGTTTCATTTGCATTACTCCAGATAACGCGCTGGAGAGCGTGGGGAGAAGGGGATGGCAGCCAAGCTCCTCCAGGAGCCCACACGTGGAGCGTTGCACCGACCCTGCCACGCCGGATCCGTTCGCTCCGCTTGCCACTGCGGCCCTGCCGGAATTTACATTTCAGATTCCCAATGTCAGCCAGCGTTTATGAGCTCTGCGGATCGGCCCGCGCGACGCCCCAGTGCCAGATCACCAGGGGCTTTCTTCCCGTGTCATCAAAAGCAAAAAGTCACGAGGATAACACAGAATCGCTCCGGGCCCAGCGTCTGCTCAGCTGCAAAGGTCTCGGTGACTTCCCAGGCATATGTTGGCTGGCACGGCACTGAAGCAAGGCTCCCCGAACAGCCCACACGACACAGGCAGCAGGGATTAATCTAATGCTGTGTGGAGATGCTAATACAATAAGGGCTCTTTGTGGCATTAGCTGGAATCATGGGACCAGCTCTGAGATGTCATTGCCTGGCAGCCGTAGGGAGTGCCAGCCAGGAGCTCTCCGTAGAGAAGGAGCTTGCCTCCTGCTCCTGGCCCTAAAGCTGCTGTGGGGCAGGGAAAATGCAGTCAGCCCTCCCTTTTCTGGTGACAGCTTGTTTGGGAGCAGCAAGCAACCTCTGTTGGTGAATCCAAGGACAGCTGAGGGAACGACGGTTATTTTAACACTTTTCTTTGATTTTTCCAGGAGCTGCAAATCTGTGGATGCCAAGGGGATGCTCAGAACCACAGGATCACATCTTACCCCACTGGAGTCTCCACAGAGACTTGCGGGACTCGGGTTTTGCTATAAAAAGTGTTGCAAAACCAGCCGAGAATGGTTTTGCAAAGAGTGGTTTGTGTTGGTTCCAGCAGACACTTTCATCTCCCACATCAGCTTTGTACCCACAGAGCTTCAGGGCCTGATCCTATCCTAACCCCAGCGCCAGCAGGGAAAGCTCCATCTCACTCAGCACGTTTGTGCCGCTGGAAAACCAGCACCAAGCACCAGTGGAAAAGGTGGCAAGGGTCCATGAGGGTCCCCAAACCTCACATGGTGCCCTGAGGGACACAAACTCACTCACAGCATGGAGGACCCCAAAGCCTTTCCACAGCACCACATAGGCAGTGAAAACCCCCACACGGCACCATGAGGGTCCCAAAGGCCCACAGGGCTCCCTGAGGGGAGCAAACCCACCACAGGGCTCCATGAGGGGACCAAACCCACCACAGGGCTTCATGAGGGGACCAAACCCACCACAGGGCTTCATGAGGGGACCAAACCCCCCACAGGGCTCCATGAGGGTCCCAAAGGCCCACAGGGCTCCCTGAGGGGACCAAACCCACCACAGGGCTCCATGAGGGGACAAAAACGCCCCCAGGGCTCCAAGGGGGTCCAAAAACTCCACAGGATTCCATGAGGGTCCCAAAGGCCCACAGGGCTCCCTGAGGGGACCAAACCCACCACAGGGCTTCATAAGGAGACAAAATGCCCCCAGGGCTCCAAGGGGGTCCAAAAACTCCACAGGATTCCATGAGGGTCCCAAAGGCCCACAGGGCTCCCTGAGGGGACCAAACCCACCACAGGGCTTCATAAGGAGACAAAATGCCCCCAGGGCTCCAAGGGGGTCCAAAAACTCCACATGATTCCATGAGGGTCCCAAACTTCCACAGCCCCCGATGCGGGGACCAAACCTCCACAGGGTTTCATGAGGGGACCAAACCCACCACAGGGCTTCATGAGGGGACCAAACCCACCACAGGGCTCCATGAGGGGACCAAANCCAGCACCAAGCACCAGTGGAAAAGGTGGCAAGGGTCCATGAGGGTCCCCAAACCTCACATGGTGCCCTGAGGGACACAAACTCACTCACAGCATGGAGGACCCCAAAGCCTTTCCACAGCACCACATAGGCAGTGAAAACCCCCACACGGCACCATGAGGGTCCCAAAGGCCCACAGGGCTCCCTGAGGGGAGCAAACCCACCACAGGGCTCCATGAGGGGAGCAAACCCACCACAGGGCTCCATGAGGGGACCAAACCCACCACAGGGCTTCATGAGGGGACCAAACCCACCACAGGGCTTCATAAGGAGACAAAATGCCCCCAGGGCTCCAAGGGGGTCCAAAAACTCCACATGGTTCCATGAGGGTCCCAAACATCCACAGAGCTCCATGAGGGGACTAAAGCCCCACAGTGCTCCATGAGGGGACCAAACCCCCCACAGGGCTTCATGAGGGGACCAAACCCCCCACAGGGCTTCATGAGGGGACCAAACCCACCACAGGGCTTCATAAGGAGACAAAATGCCCCCAGGGCTCCAAGGGGGTCCAAAAACTCCACATGGTTCCATGAGGGTCCCAAACATCCACAGAGCTCCATGAGGGGACTAAAGCCCCACAGTGCTCCATGAGGGGACCAAATCCCTACAGGGATCCGTGAGGCGACCAAATCCGCATAGGGGCCCGCGAGGGAAGCAAAGCCGCACACTGCTCCGTGAGGGGACCAACGGCCTTCCTCCCCTCACCATGGCCACCGCGGCCCGCCCAGCAACCTGAGGAATGCCCGCTCCAAAGGGAACATTCCCCGCTGGCCCGTCCCGCCCAGCCGAGGGAGCGGCGGGGCGGGCCGGGCCGCCCACATAAGGCGGGCTCAGCGCGGGCTGCCCGTGGAAGAGGCGGCGGTAGCGGTTGGTCCGGGTGGAGCCGTCATGGAGCTGGGGTGGCTGCTATGGGGCACGGCCGTGCTGCTGCTGCTTCACGTCCTCATGGTGCTCAGCCCCACCGTCAATTTCGCGCTGCGCATCGGCTTCTATTGCCTGCTGTGCCTGGTGGCCTCGGCGCTGGCGGCCGTAGCCTGCCTGCTGGTCAACGGCGGCCGCACCGTCAAGAACATGAGGTACGGGGGGAACGGGGGGAACGGGCGCTGGGGACAGCGGTGTCACCCCCTCGCCGCTGCCCGGAGCCCCTGGGGTGGTGGTGGCCTCTGTCACATGGGTGGCAGCGCAGCCCCGGGGGTCCCCTCTAGGCTCAGAGGTGGCTGTGCTGGCCCATGGCAGAGCCCTCGGCAAGGCACGTTTGGGGATGAAGCGCCTGGAAGGTGGCGGTGGCAGCTTTTTTAGGAAAGCTGCACGAGAGCAGTGTTTGCTGAGAGTGGCAGAGCACTGGAGCAGGCTGTCCAGGGAGTGTGAGGAATCTACCTGTCTGGAGACATTCCAAACACACCTGTGTCACTGGGTGACCCTGCCGTGGCAGATGGGGCTGATCTCTAGAAGGTCCCTTTTGATCCTCACAGTTGGGTGGCTGTGTTTGAGGTGTTTCCTGCCCCAGGAGCAGAGGCTGGCAGGCTGTGTGCCATGTGCTGCTGGGGCACAGCTCTCCTGCAGCTGCTGTCCGGCTCTGTGTCCCCTGACAGGACACCTGTGACAAGGGCCGAGGGGTTGCTGTCATCCAGCACCTCCACTCCATGCCGAGGTACATTCTAAGGGCAGAGCTGGCACTTCTGCTGGCAGCACAGGACAGCTCATTTCCTGGTTTTGCTCTCCCCTAGGCAGCTTTTTACCTCTGCTGAGCATGTCATATGGATGCAGGGGAAGGGAGAGCCGTAACATCCTTTAGGATCAAAGGTTGGCAGCATCTGAGCAGGTGGAGCTGGACTTTGCCTTGCAGTGTGGCTTTCACACGTAGGACTCAGAGTGGAGGGAGCGGGCACAGGGCACTGATGTGCTGCCTTGAGGGCTGTGCCCTGCCCATCCCAGCTGGTGCCATGGCCCCAGGCAGTCTGCTCTGTGATCTCCAGCCCGGCTCTCTCTCCAGCTTTGGTTGCCTTGGCTCGCTCAGGAGCAGCTTTCCAACACTCAGCCTGCTCCCCAGCAGCTGGGAGAATTTATGTCAGTGATGGAGATACTATCTTTTTATTTCCCCCCAAAAATAAACCCTCTAAGTTTTCTGTAAACTTCAAGGAATTCTTTGGGAACAAGAACTTGCATTGGATAACTCCTCATGTTGAAACCCAGGGCTGAATTTTGGCCAGAACCGCCCTTTTCCTGTAACTTAAGGCTGTTGTTTCCTTGTAGTGGCACTAGCTGAAGATCCTGGTGATGTATCCCAGCCCCTGGGAGGTCCATGGCTGAGGTGATCCAGTGAGTTCCTTATTTCTCCAGCATCCCAGGCTGCTTATTCCAGCTTGGGAAAGGGGGCTGGAGCAGAGCATGTGCTGGTGGACAGACAGTGATAATGGTGTTGTTGCCTGGCGCAGAACACCCCGTTCTTGCTGTGGTGCTGGCTCCAGTGTCAAGCTGGTGTGACTTGGAAGAGGTTACCCAGGGTGTCTGATAGAGATAGAGCTGTTTATCTGTGGTGAAACATCTTGCACGAGCTTCCAATCTGGTAAGCAGATTTCAGTAGTCCTTGAAAATCAGAGTATCCTAAACAAGCCTCTGTGACTGGCTGTGGAGCAGAGCACGTGAATCTGGGGGCTGCTGGCTTTCATACTCAGACTGTTAGGGATGCACTGAAAAGTCCCATTCCCTGTCATTTTTGTGCTCCTTGTTTCTGGCAATAAGTGCACTGGTTTTACAGCTCTCTGCAGCTGTGGCAGCACCACATCTGGGTCGTTGATTCCGGCAGAGAAGTCTCTTGTGGGATCAGAGGGGACTCAGATCCATCCTTTAACCCTGTGGGTGACGTGGCCAGCCCAGCAGGTCACCCCTGCTCTTTGCCTGCTCTGAGCTCTGCCCCTTTGCCTCTTTCAGTGGCTCACGCCACATCTTGTGCAAGGAAAGTCTGTCCCCAGGCTGGCAGGAGGAAGCTGGATGGTTGCTCTTGAGTAATGTGTAACCAGCCTCTCCCAGCAGCCACTGAGCACTGTGACTTCCAGAGCGGTGACCTCTTTTTTGGTTGGCAGTCAGAAGGGAGGAGAAGTGTGATGTAGGTCACCCTGGTGGCCTGGCATCCCCCATGACCTCTCTGGTTCGTGTCACCCTGCCTCTTCTCACCTGTGACTCCATCTCTTCACCTGGACTGCACCCCTGTAACCTTGGCTGTGGAGCAAGGGAGCTCTGCATTCCTCCCTGTGTCCTTTCCCTGGGTGTGGCTCTTTGCAGCAAGTTGAAATGAGGACTGATAGCAGTGTCACCTCGGGGCATTGGCCTGGCCTGAACTCCAGGGTCACAGCCAGCTCGGGTGGCCTGCACGGGGGGACACCCCACAGAGATGTGAACCCTGCTGTGTGTAGGAGCAAGCTGGGGGAAGTGCTGTGGCTCAGGAGTTTATGGAGACTTTTGGAGAGCAGATGCTGGGAGCTGCTGCCAAGCCAGGATGAGATGCTGTCCAGGTGCTCACCTCCCACCTGAGTGACAAGGATGCTTCTCAGCAGGATGGTGCTGCACAGTTCCCAAGCTGGACCCTGTGGTGGGGACAAAGCTGACTGTCCCTCAGTCTCCTGCTGCAGGAAAGAAAGCTCCATCTCCTGTCTGCCAGGGAGAAGGTGGCCCTGAGGCAGGACATCCAGGTGCTTGCTGGAGGCCAGGTCAGCTTGAATCAGCTCTAGGGGAGAGCAGAGCCAAGCTGGTGGCTGTTCCTGGGAGCCTTGTTCACGTGCAGGCTCCTCTGCCACCTGTCCTGGTAAATGGCTGTTCCCTTGCCCAAAATAGCCCCTGTGTTCTGCCAGCTTCTGCCTGTGTCCTTTGGCCTAGCTGGAGAGTCCCCAAGTCCCCAGGTCAGGGGATGGCATAGATGGGCCCTGCTCCCGTGGGCTGACAAGGGCATGGAAATGTGCTCCAGTGCTGGCATGGCTGAGTGGAGCTGCTGGAGTGTCCCAGCTGGGAAAAGCTGGGAGCTCTGTCAGGCCTGTAGATCCACTGGGGAAGGACAAAAGCTTGAGCATGGGTTTGCTTGGGGGCACCCAACCTCTGCCAAACCATGTGAGGAGCATCCTGGTTGCTGCCTGCATCCTTGCCTTGTGCAGGGAAGTGTTTCTCACCTTCATTCCCCTCCTTCTATGGGCACCCCAGGTTTGCTTGTATCATTGAGCACCATCTTTCAGCACTGCAAGGAGCAGACCTGGCAGAGCCTTCCTTGGGTGTCAGGTGTGCTGGGGAGTGGCAGCTCCTGGAAGAATTGTTTGAGCAACTTGTGGGGCCCTGCTGCTTGCAGGAGGAAGAGCCTGGTAGCACCAGGGCAGCCCAGAACCATGGCAGTGAACAGGGCAAAGGAACAGCACTCCTGGAGCACGTGGGACCATGCAGGGCAGACATCTGGCTGGACCACAGCACAAATCAGACTGGAGGTTCTCTGTCCTAGAGCTCTTCTTGTCTCCTTCCACTCCCACTGGGTGTAGCAGCCCCTGCCCTCTCTGCTCTGCTGCTGACTGCTTTTTTCTCCTGCAGGATCATCAAAGCTGTTGTCAAGACCTTCAAGTATTTCTTCGGCCTGAGGTTTGAGGTGAAGGGATTGGAGAACTTCAAGGTGGAGGGCCCTGCTGTCATTGTGTCGAACCACCAGAGCGTCCTCGACATGATGGGTGAGGAGCTGGTGGGAGGGAAGAGAACATTTCTCCTGCTCACCATTGGGAGAAGTCCTGCTTGTACCTCCTGGACAAGCAGCCCCTGGTGCAGCTTCCCCATCAGTGTTGGTTGTGGGAAGGCTCTGAGCAATCCCACATCTGTGCAGCACCCCAGGTTCTGCTGTCCTTGAGGTGCTGGCCCAGCACGTGTGCCAGTAGCCCTGCTGGATTCCATGGGGCTGAGGCATCAGCTGCCTCTGGGGGGGTCCTGCTGTCACTTGCAGCCACCTTGCCCCACTAACTCTGCTGTGTGCCAAGCCTCCTGCTCTCAGAAGCCAGGAGAGAAGCAAGGCACCAGCCTGTCCCTGGTGCCTCTGTCCTTGTCCCAGGGGTGACTGCTGGGTCTTGCCCTCTGCCATCCCATTAGGGCTGATGGAGGTCCTGCCCGACAACTGTGTCCAGGTGGGCAAGAAGGAGCTGATGTACATGGGCAGCGTGGGGCTCATCATGTACCTCGGTGGCGTCATCTTCATCAACAGGAAGAGCACCAGCAGTGCCAAGATGGTGATGTCAGAGGTGGCCAAGACTATGGTGGCTGAGAACGTGAGTCACCGTGGAGCTGGGTGGGGTGGCATGGGGGCATTGTGCCACTCCTGATGCTGGCTCAGCTTGGCAGAGCTGGCGGGTCTCCCACCAGAGCAAGTGGATTTCTGGAGCAGAGCTTTGTGTCTCTATGTGCAGGTGAAGGTGTGGGTATATCCAGAGGGCACGAGGAACTGCACTGGGGATTTGCTGCCATTCAAGAAAGGAGCATTTCACCTCGCTGTCCAGGCACAGGTAACGGTGCTTTGTCCCTGCATGGAAACCCTGGGTGCTTTTGCAGTGGCACTGCACACTGATCACGCTGTGTGTGGTTCATTTGCTCTCAGATGAGCTGTGTTCCCAAGTAACACCTACTCAGGTAAAGCACTGGTGTCAGAAGTGCTGCTCTGCAGCAGCCAAGAGCCTTTTCCATCCCCTCTGGGAGTGAGCTGACCCTGGGCATGAGTGGCTGTAGACAGTGGAGAATTGCCCTGTCCTCTCTCCTGCCTGCCTCAGTCCTGGTGTCCCCTCTGAAGGGAGGAGTGTGAGGGACAGGCACACTTGATCCCTATCTCCAGGCTTTCCTGGCAGCACAGCAGGGCAATGCCTGTGCCCAGGGGCTCCTTGGGGCATGGCTGCAGCCCTGAGCTCGTTCTTGGCAGGGAGCCCCGTGGGTTCTTTCCTGGGGAAGCCCAAAGCTGTTGATTCAGTTCTCAATCCCCCAGGTCGCAATAGCATAGTGATGATTCAGGATTGTTAATTCTTGTGCTTTAGAGCAACATCTGGGCTTGCTCTGTGTGAAAATAGCTGCTGCCTCCCTGGCAGCCATATGGCAGTTCTTGATATGTCTTTTCTCTCCAAAATGACAGCATCCACGAGCAGTTAGTGGGGGAGCAGGCAAACAGCTTCAGCCAGCCAGAGTTGTCTCAGGAGCAGGGTGCTTGCCTGGGCACAGTGCTGGGGCAGTGTGCCAGAGACTGGGATGACTCGAGGCCTCAGGGGAAACTGGTTTCCCCGGGAGAGGTGTTACAACAGGGATTTTGGGAAAGGGAAGAGATGCCAGCTCTCTGACTGGGTTCGTTTGGCCAAGCCCAGGGTGTAGCCTGTGTTGTACCATCCCCATTCCTGCCTGGGTGATGCAGCCAAGGCAGAGCCTGGCAGCTGCTGGGAGGAAAGGATGACATGGAACTGGTCCCTGCCTCTGCTACACCCCCTTGAGTCACCAGCTGTAGATCCTGGCTGTGTTACCAGCACTGGAACAACAGCTCTGCCTGCCCTTCTGGCCCTGTGTCTGTCTGAAGCTTCCCCGGGAGCAATTGATAACAACTGGTGACTCCTTTTCTTAGAAACTGAAAGCAGAGCAGCCACCCTGCCCCAGCCACGTGCCTGTACAGCAGGCAAGGCCTGTCAGAACAGGCAGCCTGCAGTGTTTGATTGCAGGACAGAAAATACCTGGGATTTGAAGCCTCACTTGGATTGAGGAGCCCTAAAAGCCAGTGCTGAGCTGAGGCTGGAGTGGAACTTGGCCCTCATTCCTTGAGTATCCCTGTGCCTTGAGTCTTTGGGGAGTGATTCCATTTGACTGCTGATTATTCTACCCTTTGGAAGTAGGTGTTGCTTGTGGGGCTGTGTGTGCCCTGTGTGTCTGAGAGCCAGGCCAGCTCTGCTCTGTGGGATTTGCTGCCTGTCTCTGACCTGCCCTGAGCTGCTGAAGTGCCAGTAACTCCTCTTTTTCTTCCCTTCCCCAAGGTCCCAGTGATCCCTGTGGTGTATTCCTCCTTCACCACCTTCTATAACCCAAAGACAAAACTGTTTACATCAGGTAACAAAGAGTCACTTGGAGACAGGGTTGCTGTTGTCCTGTGTGGAGATCTGGCTCACAAGGGTGTGGGAAGGAAGCAGAGCTGGGGGGAACAGGAGGAGCCCTGCTGGGAGATGTTTGGAGGCTGTTCAAAGCACTTGGCACCAGAGCCTGGGCTGGGTTAACTCAGGAAGGGCTGTAATTAAATACATAGAGGGATGTTTTCATTAAAAATTGGTTACCACCTCCTGCTCTGGGCAGGCTCTGGCTGGGATGGCAGTTTGGGGCACAGAGGGATTATTCAGGGTGGCACAGCTATTGGAGCTGAGATCTAACTCTGCCTGTGCTCCAAGGGTGGATGCCTGAAACCCTGGGAGGGATTGAGGGCTGTGCTGGGGCTGTCCAGGATGGGGAAAAGGGCAGAGAACAGAGCTCCTGTGGTGTGTGGGTTTCTCACAAGCTCTTCTCTTGTCCCCAGACAAAATCAAGGTTGAGGTTCTGCCTCCAATAGAGACCAAAGGGCTGACGTCAGACGATGTCACCGACCTCTCTGACAGATGCTTCAGCACCATGAGGGAGACCCTCTTCAGGCTGTCAGGCCACCCAAGAGAGGCAAAGGATTCATCCTAGAGGCTTCTCCAGTGGTGTCACCGTGTGGTGGTGGCTGAAGGGACCTGTCTGTTCTTGCCAAATACTGAAGGATCTTCTTCTCCTCTGCAGCGATTTCTAACTCTTGGGAGCACCCCAGACTGGCACGCACAGGGTGTCAAGCCAGCACTAAGGTTCCCCTCTGAGTGGATTTCTCTTATGGGTTCATTTTCTCACTTTGAAATGTCTCCTTTTTCTGAATTTCTCAGGCACCAAACTTGTGCTACCAAAGGGCTCAATGACCAGAGAGGTGAGTTACCCCAGCTCTTGCAGCTAGCTTGGGGTGACAGCAAAAACCTGTCTGGAGCCTGGGCTGTGCCTCGTGTGACTGTCCCTGCACCTGTGTTCCTGCAGGCTCAGCTCGTGAGGTGGCCCTGTGATGTCCCAGGTGGAAACCACCAGGCAGCAGTTTGTATCAGCACAATCTTGATGCTCAAACAGGGCTGAGAACTGAGCCAAAATCCAGATTTTGGCTTTTCAGCAGTGCTAGGAGTGTGGTGTCCTCGCTGGACAGCCCAGAGCACCAGTGGGACTCACAGGCCTGTCCCCTTGAGATGCCCTTGAGTCACAACAGCATCACGTTGGGAAACTGCTGCCAGCTCCCCGCCGTGGTGGTGGCTCAGCCTGGTCACATCCCGGTGCCTGCAATGCCCCTTACGGAGGCAAAGGGCTCTGTCGTGCTCGTTTTGTCACTTGTCATGGTCAGCACTGGCCGAAAGATGGTGCCTGTCCCGCGTCTCTGCTGATCTGCGGGGCGGAGCTGCTGCTCTCCAAGGCCTCTAAAACCCCTGCAGAAACACGGGGTGGGCGAGCTGCAGCTGGAACGGGGCTGGGAAGGCTTGAGCTCCCCTTTTGGGGGACATAAACCCCATTCCCAGTCAGATAAAAGGGGTTCCCCCCGTGCCTTGGGGTGATGGACCAACAGAGCTCCTGGATCCCCTCCCCAGGAGCTGTGGGATGTTGATGCCCTTGGAGGATGGGTCAGGTCCGTGGTTCCTGTAGCTTTAGCTCTCCTGTTCATGGCACAGGGGACCTTGGGATAAGCCAGCTGGGGCTACTCAGGTAACCAGCACACCCAGCTCCTGCAGCCTGCCTTGGTGGAGTTGTGTTTATCTGGCATTTTGGGGCTAAAGCCTCAGCTGGGAAAAGCAGGGAGCTCCATGGAAGGAGCCCTTGGGCCGAGCTGGTGCTGCCAGGGGCTGCATTGGAGGGGCCTTACAGTACAGACTCAGGGCATGGGAAGGGTCGGGGTGGGAGGATGGGAACCAAACCAGCACTTTGTGAGAGTGGCAGATAAAGGGCTGTCGTGGAGGGTCAACCCAGGAGGGCCCTGGGAGGGCTCCTGGGGAGGGGAACCATGTCTGACTCCTCCTGGGAGGAAGGAGCAGTGCCTCTATGTGCAGTTGTCTGCTGTTCACTTTTAATTGGGCTGAGAATGTTATGTGCTTTACAAAAAAATCAACAAAAAAAGAAAAAAAGAAATTACACCTTTGGTTATTTAAATAAAGGAGCCTCCTTATCTTGTGTGGGGGCTGAGGGAGAAGGATGTGGGGTGCTGAGCCCTGAGCTCTTGCAGGGGGTGGGTTTGGTAATGGAGGGACAGGGAGGGGTCCTTGTCCCCACCCTGTGCCCCCCAGGCAGGAGGGCTGTGCTTCACCCAGCCTCTCTGCTGAGGCATCATCCCAACTCCAGGGCTCCTGGAGAGCAGAACAGGAGCTGCAGGGATGGGCACCCACTCCTGTACCTGGCTCTGCATGCACCAGGGGCTCCTGTCCCCTGCTGTGACACCTGGCTTGGGGCTGCAGGGACTTGTCCCCACCTTTTCCCTGTGACAGCAGCACAGGGGGTGGGAGGAGCCTGGGCCAGGCCTGTGCCTGCTGCTCCCTGGGAGCTGTTACCCCAGGATCATGCTGAGGAAAAGCCATGGGCAGCTAAACACCCCCCAGGTCACACACAGCCAGTCTGGCACAACCAGGCACTCATGGCACGAGGTAAGGCATTTATTTGCTGCCTCTCCAGCAGGGAGAGGGCTCAGAGTCCAGTTTGGAAGGAACTGCATGGCCTTTGGTGGGGTGAGCTGGAAGAGAACAGAGATGCTGATGGGAGCCCAGCCTTCTCCTGCCACCCTGTGCCTTCCTGTGATGGTGTGGCTTCATCCCCAGCCTGGGGCTGGAGAGGGAGATAAGAGCTGTGGATGCACTCAGCTTGCTCCAGGTCCCCAGGCACTCTGCTAGAGTTCATTCTTGCAGGAACCTGGGAAGATTGGAAAAATAAATTCAGCAAGATAAATTCAATCATTAGCCTGGCTTTGGTTTGTGTCTTTCCCAGGCAGAATGAGACTGACCTGAAGCTCTGGGAATGTCACCCACAGTTGCTGCTTTCCTTTTGGCAAACAACCCCAGGCTGACTTCATCCCCCCCACACTCGGGAGTGTCACTGTCACCTCCCTGGCATGTCACAGTCCTTGCCTGAGCCTTGGGCACAATGTCCCCAAATCCAGTGACAGTAACAGTCTGTGCTGGATCAGGAGTAATTCAGACCTAGAGGGGCCAAAATCATTATGGCTCACAGAGCTCTGACCTGGTGTCTCTGCTGGTGGTTTAAAGAAGAGAAAATGGTTTTTTTGGTCATTGCACACATCCCCACTGAGCAGTTAATTGGGGAGTGCAGTTTTAGGATAGCATTCAGTTGGGAAATGCTCACCAGGCATGGAACAGGGATGGCTGAGTAACTCCATGTGAGCCCCAGAGCTTGCTGGAGTATGACAGGACAGCTTTGTGTCCTACAGGGACCATGAAAAGAGACAAAAACAGGTTTTGCTTGCTGAGACAGACTTGGCAGAAATTAATTTCAGGACTTTGGAGTCATCCCTTGGAATGAATCCATGTTACCTTGTGATACTGCTCACATTCCTCTGTGCTGTCACTAATAATATGTGCAGGGCACTACTAGAAAACTCAGCCTGCTGGAACACTCTGGTTCTGGTAATTACCCCTTTCTGAGATGGTTTTTAAGTGCCTATTTGCAGCTACTTTGTCTTCAGACAAGTTCTTTGAATTCTTTTTCTCTCTCAGCCATTACTGCAAGCACTGAACTGGGACTGGATATGCCCTGAACCAGTTTCTCCTGAGTCTTTCCAAAACTCAAGCTGCTGTTGCACACCCCATGCCTAGTCTCTGCAATTATTTAATGGGAAAATGAGCTGCAAAGAGCTGCCTATCAAAATAAAAGAGTTCAGAGGGTTGTGTTCTGCTTGGAGTCCAGGTGAGCACCACAGGGACCTGAGGGGCTGCTGTCCCTCTGCGTGGTGGGGACAGCAGGCAGGACCCCCCATCTCCAGCCATTTCACACATGACAGCTCTCACTGGGGTCCCTTCCTCAGTTTGCTGCTTCAGAGACTCTCTCTGGTGCCCTTACTGGTCTGCAAACTTCCAAAAGAAATGCCTAAAACTTCCCAGGCTCATAAATCTGCCAACTTCTGCACGCTCCCTAAACTTCCCTGATTGACTTTTTGGACTGTTAATTTCCTAAGAGCTGGGGGTTCTCTCCTAAGGACCGAGTTTCCAGGAAGGGACAGCAGTTGTGAGGTGCTGCCTTCCAAAGGTGCCCCACTGCTCCCAGTGCCTCCCTCAGCCACGTTTCCCTGTGCCAATCCTACAGTTTTTGGCTGCTACAAGGGCAGTCAGATGGTGCAGCCATAGAAACAGCTTTGAAATGAAGCTAATGGGCTGTTTATGTTCATCCTTTATTAATTACAGGCTGCTGAGCTTGAGGCAGATCCAGATTAACAGTGGCATATGTGTTACTGATCTCGCTGGCCCACATCTGCTCCCCGTGGCCAGCATGGCTGGAGGGAGATCCTTCCCCACTGCTTTTTCCAGGCACTTACAGGTCTCCAGCCGCTCCTCCAGGAAGGAGATCTGCTCGCTCAGGGAGTCAATCCTGTCCAGCTGCTGCAGGGAGTGGGACAGGCGGCTGATGGGGTCTGCACCGACATCCTCTGGTGGCATCAGGTTGTGGAAGGGAGCCAGCACCAGCTGGAGCTTCTGCAGGGAGAAGGGGAGATGTGAGTGCATCCCCCCCGGCCGGGAGGACCACCCGGGGGGATGCAGCACCCACCAGGGAGGGCTCAAGGGGCTGTGGTTGTGTTCAAAGGGCTGGAAAAGCCGTGGCGTGGGCGCTGCCGGCGGCGGTAGGGAGCACAGCTGGGATTGCTGCTGGGATGTTAAAAATAGAGTCGGGGAGGAGGGAAACCCTGGCTGCAAACAGCCCCGGGTGGGAGCTGGCCGAGCAGGAACATGTGCTGCAGCTCACCTGCTCCAGCGCTTCCACTCTGCTCCTCAGGTCCTGCATTTCTTCCTTCATTTCACTGGAGGGACCTGAAAAAGTGACCGAGGGAATGTCAGTGAGTAAAAGCCCTCTGCTGAGGTGAGGTGGAAGCTGCTGGGGAGAAGGACATGGCTGCAGGGCTTTGGCCAAGCTCTGCTGCTTTCCACCCCCGCTGGGATCATCCCCCAGAGCATCAGCTGGACCTGCTGGCATCTAGTCCAGCTGCTAAAGGCACAGGCTGCTCCTGCTGCTGCAGCACCTGCAACAAAGTGGGGAGAGTTTCAGGCAGCGGGGCGATGCTTAGAGGACAAAAGATCTGGTGGATCCTGGCCTTTTGTGCCCGTGATGCCAAAAACCACCCAGCTCTGCCCTGTGCTGTGGTGGGCACAAGGGATTATCCCTGCTGAGGGCCCTGCACAGGGGTAGAGGCAGGTGGGGCACGTGCAGGCTGTCCCAGATGTTTGCTGTGTGCTGCCCGTGCTGGCCACAGCGCATTATTACTCACGGTACGAGTTTGAAGTGTCACAGCGCGTACCAAAAGTAATAATGGGCCGTCACCAGCGGTGCTCCTCGTGGCTCCAGACCTGCCCTGCGGGAATGAGGATGATGAGGGAGACAACAGACACATCCCAGACACCCCCAGCAACAGCCAGGCCCTGTCGCCCTCACAGATGGATTTGTTTGAGTGAGTCAGCGAGAATAAAGCTGAAGGGCTCTGGCTGTTGTCCTCTCTCCCATCTCCTGCGATGCTGAGTGCTCCCTCAGCTCTCCCTGCAGGCCCCCAGCAGCTGGGGCTCAGTGTGGGGACAGGATACCTGCTTGGCTGGAGGTGTCTGTCCCAGGTGCTGGCACCAGGGGCTGGCAGCCCTTGTCATCAGCAGCCAGGCTGAAGCCGTCCCGGCAGGCGCAGTGGAAGCTCCCGGCTGTGTTGATGCAGAGCTGGCTGCACCCGTGGCTCTGGCTGGCACATTCATCCACGTCTGGAACACAGCAACAGCTCAGTGAGGAGGGGACAGGGTCAGGGGCACAGGTGGCTGAGGCACAGGGGGGCTGCAATGGAACCCCAGTGAGTGCCCCCTAAGTGTTTGTGCTGGGCACAGCTCTGGGTGGCTCAGCACCACCAGTGCCTGGGACAGCCTTGGATAAACCTGGGCTAAGCTGGAAGGGGTTCGGCCTCCTCTCCTCCCCCTGCTCCCCCCACAACACAGCCAGAAGGAGAAGCTGTGGTCAGAAATGTCCCAGCTCTGGCCAGGCGGGCGCAGGCAGCGCTCGGCTCTCATCCCGGATTTACGGCCGGGGTTTTGGTTCCAGCCAGCTGTGGTGAGGAGCTATCAGCCTTTCAAGTGTGTACAAAACCCAGTAACCTCTCCTCACACGGGGGAGTTATTAAAGCTGTTCCCACAAAGCAGAAAGAGCTGAAGCTCTTCCCACGCCCGGGCAAATCTGTTTTAGGCAGTGGGAAAATCCTTTCTCCCGGAGCCGGAGCTGTCAGCGATGGGCTCAGCCCTGCCTGGCCCAGCATGGGTCAATGCCACACGCTCCTCCTCTGCCTTACAGGAGGCTGGAAAGCTGGGAAAAGCTGGGAAAAGCTGTGGCAGGGGTTTGCAGCACCGGTGTGCACCACACTGCCCAATTTCTCCATGCTGTGAGGAGCACCGGGCTGTTCCTGTGCTGGAGAGGAGCCTGGACATCACCAGGCTTCTCCTCCACCCCCGGATATTTTTGGTTTATGATTTTTAGTCTCTGCAGTAAAGGGCATTTTAGTTTACAGCAAGAGTTTACACAGCCTGGGAGGGATGATCATGAGCACACGATCCCAGGCTGGCCCCACACGGGCTCTGTGCTGCAGAGAGGCTCACAGCTCTGCTCACACCAGCACGGAGCAGCAGGCAGAGAAAATGGGGGTGACAGAACTGCACAGGAGGGAGAACTGAGGCAGCCAAAGGGAAATCAGACCTCCCCTGGGAGCCACACTTCCCATCCTCCCCTGGAGCAGGTTGCATGTGTGTGCAGAGGGACAGAATCAGACATGGCCCAAGGTCTGATAAGGGATAAGGTCTGACAAGGTCCCTGTCCTCCCTGAGGGGTTGGTGTGGGGCAAAGGACACCCAGAGCCCCATGGCAGCTGGCATGCTCCCAGGAGAAGCTCTCCAACAGCAGCAGGGCAGGTGTGACACAGGCAGCAGGGACAGGGGGGACATGGCCAGTACCTGTCTGGCAGGCTCGCCCCGTCCAGCCGGGGGGGCAGGAGCATCTCCCGGGGAAGGCGCAGCTCCCGCCGTTCTGGCACGGCTCCCAGCACACAGCTGTGAGAGGGAACACCAGCACAGCATCACCCAGCTGCTCCGGGGGTCCCCAGCTCCCTCCCTCAGCCCCGGGGCCGTGCACACCCCAAAACACACCAGCACCACGCGGCGGGGTTGAGCTGCCCAAGGGGAACAGGACTTAGGGTGGGTGGGAGGAAGAGGAGCTGGAAAGAATCTGAGGGGAAGCAAAGACGAGATGGAGGAGGGCAACAGGCAGCAGCAGCCCCTGGTGCCACGCTCTGAGCTCATTGGGGACAGACTGGCTGCTGCTGTGGTTTGTTTTTGTTGCCTCCTGAAAGCGTTTCTCATCCACTTCTGCTGATTTAGTTTGGAAGGACTTGTTTTATTTATCCTCTGGTAACTATTAAGGCAATAAGCAATCCCAAAGGAAAAAGGCCCAAGAGGCAGCAGAGAAAAGCTGGGAATTAATCAGATATTGAACCGCATTTGGCTGTGATGGTGAAAATTTAATTCAGGGAGAATCCACCTGACAGGCAGAGGGTTGGTAAATGAGAGACGTGGTCCTGGGACCCCCTCCAGGGACACGAGGGGTCTGGGGACAGGCAGTGGCACCGGGGTGACCCAGCAGCTCCTTACCTCTGTTACAGCCCAGCGTGTGGCCGTTTGCTCTGCTCCAGCCAGGACAGCATGAGGCTGTGGGCTGGGGCAGCTGCCTGTACCTCTGCCTGTAGGCAACCCTGTAGATGGTCCTGCAAGGCAAGGATGGGCTGAGTTGGGTGCCCCAGCCCCGTGTCCTGCTCCCAGGGGCTGGCATCCCCATCCCTGTGGGTGGAGCAGGATGTGTGCTGCCCGTGGCACGGGCGGGTGGGCTCACCTGTAGGTGCTGCAGAGGCGGTGGCCCTGGCAGGTGGTGAGGTAGGGCTGGTACACAGGCTGCACGTGGGACTCGGCCTGGGCGCTCGGCGGCCCCGGGGCTGAGCACACCCTGCGGCTGGGCACAGAGGGGCTGGTCAGTCCCACAGCCAGGACACGGCCTGAGCTCCCCTCTCTGCACTGGGCTAGCAGGCAGCAGCGGCTGGTTGCCCCCCAGTGACCCGGGGAGCCACTTCAAGCTGTTTCAGGTCAGTGACACAACTCGCAGGCGCTTCCTCCCCCGTCCCGGGGGAGCAGTTGGGACTCAGATTTAGGGATGATTTACTCATTACGTTCATTGTCTCCCTTCCCCTAAAATCACTCGCTTTCTGGGCGGATTCTTCCTTTCTGAGACTTTTGCATTCCTGAAACGGATGCCCCTGTGGTCACCAAGAAATTAATGATTTTACAGGAAGGGTCAGGCTCACCGCAAAAAAAAAAAATAGAGGTTGGATAAAAGGCACTCCCCAGCCTTCCTAAGAGAAGTGTTACCCAGTCAAAAACTTTCCCAAGGTTAACAGCCAAAGTGGTCTTGCTTAAACATCCTTTTTTTCAACAATTTCCAGCCCAAGCAGGTCAGTCCCACAGAGGAACCCATCTACTTGTCTCAGCCTCCCAGTTCAATTAGAAACTAAAATAAAAAGCCTGGGAATTAGCATGGACATCAGATGGTTTCCATTAACTCCAGAAAACTCCTCTCAGCCTCGTGATTAATGTTATAGAAGATGCAATTTTTATATGGCAATTGTTTGCTTTGTAAAATTCAGAACAAAGTTTTAGCTGCAGCCTGTGTGTGTGAGCGAGGAATTCAGCTGTGGTTTCAGTCCTGGACAGAATGTGAAAGGTTTGACACTGGAGGAGCATTTCAGTGTAAAAACAAACTTTGTAGAAAATGTGAGCTGTGTCTGGGGAGGGTTTTGAGCTCCAGCTCCTCTCGGCTGGGGAAGAAACTGGGGCACTGAGCTCTGGGCTTCCTCAAAACCCAGCAGGAGCTGAGCTGTGCCTGCCCAGGCTGTGCTGGGATCCAGGGAGTTCTCCCAGACCCATTTCCCAGAAAGGGAAGGGGAATTGCTAGAGCTGCCAGTGCTGGGCTGGCAGGACCATGGGCCCCAAAGCACAGCCCAGGGCTTTCCACACCTCTGTCCATCAGAGCTGGGAGCTGCATCCTTCACTGGCAGCTTGTTCACAAGCTTTGATTTGTGTGCTAGCAGGATTTCACACATATTTTCATAAGGATGTGCTTGAAAGAGACTGTAATAATTCCTGAACAGCTCAGGGCCTGATGAGCTTTTGACTCTTCTGGACAAAAAGCCCAGAGCATCTTTGTGTCCCTGCATGGAGTTAAACAGAGCTGGGACATTTCCTCTAGAGATGTTTTAGCTTCAGTGAGAATGCAAACAACCAGCAATGGGCTGCTGAGCCCTGGGAGAGTTTTTTCCACCTCCTCACCAGCCCAGAGAGTCACACAGGGCTGTTCCCCCTGGTCCCAGAGAGGACCTGCCTCACCCTGATGGGTGAAAAACACACCTGAGAGGTGCAGATAAAACAGGGCCTTACCCTGCCTGGGCAAAGCCCTCCGTGCTGGTGGTGCTGAGGATGAGGAGGAGTCCCCAGAGGAGGCAGCTGAGGCTCCACATGTCCCGTCCCTCCTGCAGCACTGGGTCCTGCTCTTCTGTGGGATGTGCTGGTCCTACTGCATGGCTCGTCCTTCAGTGGGGATCCCTGCAAGCAGGAGAACGTGGGGACATTTCAGGAAAAAATTCTTCACTGGAAGGGTGATTGGGCACTGGAATCATCTGTACAGGGAGGCAGTGGAGTCACCATCCCTGGATGTGTTTAGAAAAAGGCTGGACGTGGCACTGGGTGCCAGGGTTTAGTTGATAAGGAGGTGTTAGGCCAAAGGACTTGATCTCAAAGGTCTTTTCCAGCCTTGCTCATTCTGTGATTCTCTGAGGTGTCCCTGCCCAGCTGGTGACACCCAACAGAGCTGTGGGGACAAACCCCCAGCAAGGTGGGAGCTGCTCTGGGTACAAACCCACCTTGCCCTGCTCATCTCATCACTGTGCACAGTGATATTAATCACAATATTAATTCAGGAATTACCCTTGATTTACCCCAGGGGATGCCTGGAGATGCTCTCAGGGCACCAGGGGCTGTGCAGTTGTGTGCTGAGGGGCAGGCAAGGGACGTGTTTTGCCTGAAACTCACTGCTGGTTCCAGGCAGCGAGGGCTAAACAATGGCCTGTCATTTCTTAATGCACACAGCATTGTAAAGCTGTGTTTTCCCACCACATAAAACACTGAAATCTGATCTTCTTCTCTTTAAAACACAAATTCGTGACAGAGAAAAGTGCTGTAAGGGCCATATGTACCATCTGCAGAGTCGGCTCTGAGGCACAAACCCAGAGGTTTTGATTTTCTAGCAGAGGACAAATACAAAACAAGGCTGAAGAGGGTCAGTAACTATCTCCAATTTAAACAATATCTCATTTAAACAAACCACTCGGCCTCCGGATGGCAGCAGCTGAAGGAGGAAGAAATAAAGAAACCCATCTTAAATATGCACCAATTAAAGAAAGAATCTTCTGATTAAACTTTCTGAAAGGGGAGGCTACACAATCAGAAACCTCCTTCTGAGACTGCAGATATTGAGAGCTGCAAATCAACTTTCTAAAATCCCCACATGCTGTGGGGCAGGACTGGACTGGAAAATTGAAGTTTGATCCCCAAACTCCATTGGGAAATCCCAACTCTGAGACAGGTTGTTACAAATAACCATGGCAAATCTGCAGACCCTGCAGGTCTCCAAGGCATTCAGGATCCTTGGTGCAGGAGAAGAATCTGAGGCAGGGAGAAATGGAGATTCACATCTGGAGAGAAACCAGCCTGGTGCCTTCCTGCCTCTTAATATCAAATGTCAAATATCAAATATCCCAGCAGATTTCCATGCAAGCCCAGCTCTGAGGATGGAAGGAGGATTTTGGTGCTTTAAAGCCCATAGTCCTCCATTCTTCTTCAAACACAGCAATTAGTTTAATTCCCTAATGAAGAATTTATGGTACTTCCACCATCAGGAAAGCAAATCTTGCTTGTCCTGCAGGATTTTTAAAAATAGTGAAGGAGCTTTCCCTCTCCCCAGTCCTCCTGGAGACATTCCAAGGACACTGGGGCACAGACACACACCAACTCCCCTTGGCTCCATCAGCCAGCTTTTCCCAGGGCTATACAGGGACACAAAACTTCCCTACAACCCCAGATCCTGAAGTCTGGAAGCCAAACTCTGCCAACCATCTCCATCCTCCCACAGGATTCCCGTGGCTGCCTTGGGAGCTTTCCTTGTGGGGATGGCAAGAAACACAGGGCACGAGCCTAAAATACAGAGAGTTTGTTTTTTCACTTTGAACTGGAGCAGCACTGCCCTACCTCGAGCATCCCTCTGGGTCATAAAATTATGGTTGCTTTGTACCAGAAAAAGCTGTAAAAGTAGAAAATATCATAGTCTAGACTTGTCTTTTTTATGGGTTTACGAGAATCAACCTCTTTAAAGCTGCTGAGGATCCTCCAACCTGCTGCCACCATGTATTCCATGCTTTTTTAAAGCACAGAACTTAGGGAAGAAAAAAATTATGCCAAAAAAAA
>WBNO01004076.1:40192-109722 GCA_013400575.1 Peucedramus taeniatus
ACAGCCCGGCCCCACAGCCCCCCACGCTGCGGGGACCCAATGGCCCAGCCCGGCGGGGTGGGCAGGGGATTAACAGCGAGAGATCGCGGCACAGCCCCGGCCCCTCGCCCAGGGCTGTTCAATCATCCAGCACCAGCGCGGTGGCCAGGGCAAATTGAATTCTCTTTACTAAAAATGACTGTCCTGGTCCGCACTCCCCACCACGAGCACAGAGGATTTTAGGAGACATCACCTCTCGCCGGGTTAGAGACCTGCTCCAGACCCTCCCGCCGTGCCCGTTAATCCCCTGAGCTCATCCCAAAGTCCCGCAGGAGCCGGGGGCTTCCAGCAAACCATAAAGGATGCTCAGAGAATTCCTTGGAAGCCCCCCAGCTGCACAGGGACTCTCCAGGGTGACACCCAGGGTGACACCCAGGGCTCAGCTCTGGCTGCCCAACACCTGCCCCGGGACAGCCCCAGCCCAGCTGCCTACAGGCTTCTCCTCTTAAATGCCCAGTTATTTATCAAAGCCACTCGGTTTGTGCCAAATTGCCACTTGTTTTGTCTACATTTTTGTCTGGAAAATCAGAGCACAGAGGGTTATTGTTTCTCAAATGACTTAGGCGCCTGCCCATGCTCAGAACCATTCTTAAAGATAGCAGGGATCTGATGTGCAAATGAATGGCAGGATACAGCCCCCTGGGAATATTTGTTCCCATTAAGCCCTGTACATTTTTTTTAAAGCATTTAAAGGAAATATTTACCAGTTCAACAATAATGGCTCCAAGAGAACAACTGAGATCACTGGCCCATCCCCTCTGTTTCCTCAGGGATACTCTGGGACTGCTGGAGGAACTGGAGCTGCCTCGGGCCCTTCTGCACCCTCTGGGGAAGCTGATGGGTGCTTGGGGCTCTCCAAGTGTAAAAGGAGCTTTGGTGGGATCCTCCCTGAGAAGGGAGCAGAGGGGAATCCTCTCTGGAAGTGCTGGTGGAGATGAAGATCCCTCCCAGCAGCAGGGAGAGGTTTGCTGGTGCTGCTGGAAGTGCAGCTCTGTGCTGTGCAGCATCTCACACGGGTTTGTTCACCCTCTGGAGCCATCCTACCTCTGGGGAATGATTTCAGCTCCCTTAATTTCATCAGCACTTCTCCCAAGAGCCTTGGAAGCACAGTAATTATCTTGTTATGCAGAGAGCATTATTGGGTTTTTTTCTGGTGTACGGGGGAGATGAACAGAGCCTGAATTATTGTCTAATAATTGCAAAATGTCTGTGGAAGCCAGATCTTCTCTGCGTGGCCATACTGAAAGCACAGGATCTCGTTTTGCAGCTGAGACAACTCACCTCATCCACGGTGCTCCATCAGGTGTCCTGGGCAGGGATCCTTTGCTTAGGGAGCATCTTGCTTTCTTTCTGTGAGGACAGAAAAAGCCCAGTGTTACACTCCCCTTGTCAGGCAGACAGAGAGCAGCGACCCAGCCCTCACCCACCATGGACCTGGTGTTCCCTGGACACTCCCAAAGATCCCTGCAGGGTGGTGGCCACCACAGGAGTCCCTGTGGCACTGAGCTCACACCACTGGTGTGCCAGAGATGCACAGACATTGTCACACCCGTGGCAGGGCATGAGGAAATCCATCCCCATCCCACAGAGGGTGTTTTAGGAGCATCCTGTGGCCCTGATCCTCATTCACCTTGCTGTGATCTCAGGGGGAATCCAGGCAGAGCCACGGTGCCTTGGCACCTTTCAGGGCTGAGCAGGCTGGGGGACGAGCAGGGGCTGGTGAGCAGAAGGGATTTGCTGAGCAGGATCTATCCCCTCCAGCAGCTTTGCCAGTGCTCAAGGCTGGGATTTTCCAAGAACCCAGGAGAACAGGAGTGCACCTGGCACACTCTCCCAGGTGTATCCAAGCTCAACCCCTGATTTGTGATCCCATCTGCTGTTCCCCAGAACTCTATTTTACCATTACATTGTATTTTACCATTCCATTCTATTTTACCATTACACTCTATTTTACCATTACACTCTATTTTACCATTACACTCTGTTTTACCACTACACTCTATTTTATCATTACACTCTATTTTACCACTACACTCTATTTTACCATTACATTGTATTTTACCATTACACTCTACATTGTATTTTACCATTTACACTCTATTTTACCACTACACTCTATTTTACCATTACACTCTATTTTACCTCTACACTCTATTTTACCATTACACTCTATTTTACCACTACACTCTATTTTACCATTTACACTCTATTTTACCTCTACACTCTATTTTACCATTACACTCTATTTTACCACTACACTCTATTTTACCATTACATTGTATTTTACCATTACACTCTACATTGTATTTTACCATTTACACTCTATTTTACCACTACACTCTATTTTACCATTACACTCTATTTTACCTCTACACTCTATTTTACCATTTACACTCTATTTTACCATTTACCTTCATTTAAGGACAAACATCCCTCACTGCCCAAGAAACCTTTGCATGAATCCCTGGGATTCCAAGTGCAAATTTGATGGTGAGGAAGAGGATGGACTCATCCTTCAGCTCCTCACAAGATACCACCACGCTCCTTCCAGGGACCCCACTGGAGCCCTCTCAGCCACGGGCAGCACCTCCCTAAATGCACTGAGCATTTTAAAATTCTGCCAGTATTTTAACTGCAGAAAGTTTCCTTTCCAGTTCCATTTATTGGGTCAAATCTTTGCTCGAGCAAGTGCCCGTGTCAGCTGCTAAAGAACTGCACGCAGCCCATTAAAAGAGCATTTAATCCTCCACTCTCAGGGAGGGTTCTGTGTCTTCTGTGCTAATATTCATTATGCTGGGAGGGAAATCCCCCAGGACAAGGCCTGGCAAAGCTCCCTTGGAAGCAGAGGAGTTATGCCAGTCCAGAGTGGGGGAAGATCAGCTCTGTTGGCACTGCTAATGTCAGTGTGATGAGCTCCTGACAAAGGCAGCAGGGGATTTTGGCTCCTGCCTGCATGGCCTCCTGAATTCAAAGTCCTCCCTTGCCCAATGTTTTACATTTTTCCCCCACAGCTTTCTCCCTTGCACACCAGAAGTGCACTCCCACGACATCTAATATTAATGCTTGTCTCCAGGCCAGCAAAGAAATATTTCTGCCCAACCTCCCTCTTGTATTCAGCAGTGTCAAAACCTCCTTGTCTCCCACTGGTTTTACCACCAGCGTGAGCTGGGAGGGACAGCAAGAGCTGAGCAGATCTCAGGATGAGCTGTGCAGGTGAGATTTTCACCCACCTCCCAATTTCCTAGAGCCTGCCAAGCCCACTGCACCTGCCTGGGCATCCAACATCCCCCTGAGAGCATCCGTGGGGGATTGAGGGCTGGAGCTGAGGGCTGGAAGCTTTTCCCTGTTTGGTAGGAGAGCTTGGAGGGTGGGAGATATCTGAGGCATGAAAAAGGAAGGATTAACACTGGAGAAGCATTAAAGTCCCACATCAGGAACCTGCTCTGTAGAGAGGAGCACTTCCAGCCCCTCACAGAAGATGGGACGTGCCCAGGCACACGAGCTCTCCCCAAACTGGAGTGACAGAGGGATGGGGACACGGGCAGGAGAGTGACACACATACAGATGCAAAACTTTTCAGCCCCCACAAGCTGTGGCTGACCCCATACCTGCAGTGCACAATGGGCTCTCACTGCTCTCCACGGGGGTCTGGCACAGAACTGGAGGCACTTGCTAAAGCAAAAGGCAATTTTTGGTGCTTCTCAAAAAGAGAAAAAAGAGGAATGGCTTTTTTTTTTTTTTTCTGTTCTAGGACAAATTCTTCTGCTCAGGATTTCATGAGGCTGTTTGTAAACTTTAAGCTTTGGAGCAGCCCCTGTCCTGCAGGGCTCTGTGAGGAAAATGACCTCCCACTATTCTGTTCTGGCCCATATTGTTCTCAGCTGCGTCAGCTGCACTCCAGCTATCTCAGTGGAAATCTAGAGGAGCCCACTGATGGCAGTGGGATAAAACCAGGTCAAACCAAGAAAAGGACTTGACCCATAACTCTCACTCTTGTCACCAATGGCTCAGGACTCTGCACATTAAAATCCTCCAAGACCCGAGCCCCACAAAGTGATTTTTTTTTTTTTCTGTCTGAATAAGGATTTACAAGCATTAGCTGTCTCAGGACCAGTGTGTTATAACTTCAGGTGCCCATGGGGACAACCAGAAGCTGAGCTGGAGCTGTGCAAAAACAAATGCAGGAACAGGGCACCATCCCATAGCCAGCTTTATTTTCCCTCAGGCACACTTGAATTTTTATTTACATTTAGAGGAGGCAGCAATGGCTGCAGTGTAAAAACTGGGAAATGATTCATCCCACCCAAGAATAAACTGGATTTTGCGGCTTTCTGTAAAATTTCCCTGGCAAAACCTGGCAGTGGTCCCCTGCCCCAGTTTCCCAGTGAATCAGCACATGGGAAGTGTGGTGGGATAGCTGAGATCTGCAGGATGGCTCAGCCCCTTCCCAATCCCAGGGAACAGCTCAGCAGAGAGCCTTTCCCACCAGAAATTCTTGCTCTGATTATCTTTCTCTTCCAGGGGGAAGCCTCCAGCTGCAGGAACCTGCCCTGGCCAGGACAGGGATCTCGTTTCTCACTTTGGGAGAGAGGAAAGAACAGTTCTGATCCCCCCTTCTCTTTGCAGAGACACTTTTGTTTCCCTGCCTGCTCTGGGACCTCTTCCCCGGTGTTTCTCCCAGCCCTCCTGCTGCTGGGACAGTGGGGAGGGCTCCTTTACCCCAATTTGTTGCAGTTTGTAAATCTGCCTCCCCGGGGCCAGCCCCGTCTGCAGCAGCAGAGCCTGGGAAAGGCTCAAACGAGCCTCCGGACCAGATTCAATTTCGTGTCCTTACCTCCAGGGAAACTCGGGAGAGCTGGTAGTGGAACAGCAGAGAGGGGGAGTAGCTCCATCGGCAGATCCCAGGGAGGAGCAGTGAGAATCTGCCGGGGCAGATCCGCGTTTGCCACTGCTGCCCACAGGTGAGGTGGATTTTTGAGGATGCTCCAGCTCCAGCCACAACAGCCTTCCACAGCCTCCCAAGCACTGCCAGACCTTCCCAATCCAGCTTGAAATTAATTTAATCACTGGCAAAGCCTTGCTGTTTCTTTCTGTGTTTGATTCTCTGCTCAGGGGGTTGGTTCCATGAATGCTGGACCCTGGGAAAAAATATGCTGGGTTATTTCTACCAAGAGCCCTTCACTGGCGTGGTTCTGCTCTGTATTCCTGCACAGCCTGGGTATCCCAGCTGTTCCTTTATCCCAAAATACCCCGTGTGCCTCACTGGAAGCCTCCTGCCTGCACTGAGCAATGTCACAGATGAGGACAGCAGGACCCACAAGTAGCTGCAGACAGCATGGAAACCACCCAGCTCCGTGGCTGTAAATCTGGGAGGCTTTGCTGAGCTCCTGGCATGATCCAGGCTCGGCTGGTAGTCAGGACAAGCCTTGGTGGGAGAGCCAGGACAGTCCCTGCCCACATCCCTGTCCTGCCCCACATCCCACCAAGGTCTGGGTGAACTCAGCAGCACACAGAGGGGAGCAGAGCAGGGAGGATGGACAGCCTGGTGATGTACCAGAGGTATCCAGAGAGCAGGCAGAGGGTAAAGGGAGGGAGTTACAGAAAGAAAAGAGATTAGCTAAGAATTTCCAGCTATCTCACAAGAATTTGTGAAAGTGCTTGCAGCCTCTACATGCACAGGAGGTAAAATTTACCCACTGGCTTCTCCTCCCCATGAAAACAGCCTGGATGCCAGTGGGGTGACTTAAAAATAACAGTGCTGGAGGCTGGGCTGTGCTCAGAGCAAAGCCATGCTCAGCACGTGGCTGCCAGCACATCCAACCTCCACGGGAGCAGGCGGAGGCTGCCTCACACACCCGAGTGCTCCAAGGGATGCTCTGCACACCCCTCACTCCGTGCTGGGTGTTCAACCATCCCCGAGGCTCCCAGCATCACCAGCAGGGCCAAATCCCACTCAGAGCTCACAAGGGCACTGCCCACAATGCCAGCTCTCCATCCCATCCCATCCCATCCCATCCCATCCCATCCCATCCCATCCCATCCCATCCCATCCCATCCCATCCCATCCCATCCCGTCCATCCCCTCTGCGGTGGCTCTCTGGTACCTTGGGTGCCCCCCTGTCCCCCGCCGTGTTCCCTGGTGGCTCTCGGTGGCCATCCCTGCCCGGCCACCCCGTGTCCAGCGGCCCCGGGCACGTCCCGGTGTCCCTGGTGTCCCCGGTGTCCCCGGCATGCCGGCCGCCGGCCGCGCACAGGCAGGAGGTGGCTGCCGAGGTGGAAGGGCGGCTTTTTATGCTTTTCTTCCTGTATAAATCAGGCCGGGGATGGACAATCCCAGACAGGACTTCCTGTGTGTGTTGCGAGCTGATAAGGGGCGCCGCGAGGAGAACAAACACGGCCGCCCCGAGGGGGAGAGGGGCCACGGGGCGGGACCCCCACGCCGAGCCCACCACGGAGAGGAGGCAGCCACGAGTCCCTGGGGACACGGGGAGGGACAGGGCTGCTGGCCCGGGCTCCCTCCTGAGCCTCACACCAGGCCTCACATCCCATCCTGGTGGGACCCATCCCGCCCCGCTAAGGCACATTTTGGCAGATCCCACTCCCATTCCCCCTCAAAGAGGGACACTGGGGACCCCCATGGTAGCAGGAACCTGTGCCAAGCATGGCAGGGTTGGTGGCCACCACCTCAAGAGGGGCCGTGTCAATGTTGACCGCCATTGGAGCAGCTTCTGGGGTGTTTGTGAACCCCCAAAATTTGGGATACAAGGCTGTGCTCAGGTTGTTGTCACCCTGTCACACTGTGCCTGGGTTGGGAAAGAGAGAGATTTGTGGTTTGGGCCACCAAACCTGCAGGACATCACCTGACAGAGGTGCTCTCTTCAGGGCCAGGCAGCAGAGAAGTGAGGAAAGAACTGCCCTGATGCCCTAATTTTCAAGCCCATTCAGGTGCAAAACTGATTGTATTCCAAATTTAATGTGTGTGTGTGTGTGTGTGTGTGTGTGTGTGTGTGTGTGACCTCAGTTCTGGGCAGCCAAAGGAGGAACAATACAGTTTGTTACAGGATTTTTGATCCTGTTTGTAACAGGAACTTTGATCCAGACTAAAACCAGAGGCGTTTTGGAGCGTGAGGGCTGTGACAGTGGCGACTATTTCTCGACTCTCCAGACCTGTGGGTTCTGCTCCTGTCCCAGCAGAGTGCCTGGCATGGATTTAGGGCCAGCCACGTGCCACCTGGGGTCCCCTGTGTCCCCAGCTCGTGCTGGCAGCTCCTGCGCAGGCTCGCGGGGAGCACGGATTCACTCCCACCCTGATTCAGCAGAACAGAGCTCCGAGCAAATCCCCCGGGAGCTGCAAAATATTCCTGTGTTTATTTCTATAAATGCATGGCTGAAGAAAGCCCCCTCTTGTTTTCCTTGGCAGAAAGGGTTTTAGAGGCTGCCCATCACCCTCCCCAGCCCCAGGTGATTGTGCACCCCCTGTGTGAGTGCTCCCAGCCTGCAGCATTCCCAGCTGAGGGAATCTTTGGGAGCACAGCTGTCCTCGAGGCAAAAATGAGTGCCTGGGTGCTCAAATTAACTGCAGGGAAGCTCAATCTCCCTCTTTTCCTCTCAGTGATGGGTTTTAAGCAGCAGCTCCCCGTGGAAAGGCTCAGGGGTCACATGGATGGCTTGTGCCACCTGTGGGATGAGGGATCTCAGATCCAGGGCTGAGACCTCTCCCCACCATCAGCACACACACAGGCTCAGCTCTGCAATGCTAAACATCTCCAGAACTCCCCCTAAAACTCTACACCCAAATTTTATCATCTGCAAGCAGCCCCGCCTGGCGCTGTGCCATCTGTCCTGGGATGAGGGCAGGTGACAGGGCACCACGGGGACACCATCACCCACCCCTCTGAGCCCACACAGAGCCCAGCACGGACTGCAGGGCTGAACTGGGATGTGTGGAAAACCCTTCCTCTTTACCCAGGGTTTGCAGCCCTGAGCAGTGGCTGCTGGAGCAGGAAGAAGTCAGCAGGGGCCACATGAATGGAGGGGATTCAATCTGGAATTGGGACACTTCATCTTGTCCTCCCAGGGGACTCAGTGCTGGGAGAAAACCTGGGAGGCAGCCAAGGCTCAGTTGTGGTTTGAAGGAGGGAGCCAGAGGTTGGTGCTGCACCTCCCACTGTCCCCAAAGCCTCCTGCTGGCATCTCCAGCACCCTGGCAGCTCCCAGCCCACCCCAAGGTGACCTCCTGTGCAGCCCACAGGGGCAGGGGGTAGTGGGACCCCCCCAGAGCAGAACAGGCACTCTCCTTGTGCAGGTCTCTCATTCCTCCTGGAAGTCTCCACTTCTGCAATAAAGACATTTTCCAAACTCTCTGACACCCCTAAGGCCTGCTCTCCAAGTAGCTGCTCATTAACACCAGGAACTAATTGCTAGCCAATTGTTAATTAGATTTTTGACATCACATTGCACAAGGAGCTGGTGCTAATCCCATTTTCCAGCTGGGGGTACAGGTGTGGGGGCTTCAACAGTGTCTTGGGACAGCTCTGGTAGGACAGTTCCTGCAGGAGCAAGGTGGGCAGAGTGACCCTCAGAACCTTTGGAATTCTCCATCTGCACTCTGAGGGCTCAGCCTCCCCTCCCTCCTGACAGACAGCTCAAGGGAAGCCTGATAAGAGAAGGGGAGAAAGTGAGGGAGGCAGGGAGCAGAAATTTAACTCTGTGCCAGTCCTGAACACAGAAACCCCCCCTCTCTGCAGGACTGGGAGCCCAGGGTGGCCAGGGTGGGGACATGGCCATGCCCTGCTGTGGCTGCTGTGGCTGCAGGGAGCACAGGGGGAAAAGCCCAGAGCCTCTTTTGGCCATGCTAGGGAGGTGAAGGGCTCTGTTATCTGCCTTTGGGGGGAGATAAGGTGTCAGGGCTGGCCTGGGGGAGCAGCTTGCATCACTCACAGACACTGCCCTGGCTGCAGAGAGCACTCAGAGCACATCTGAGCAAGGTCCTGTCTTGGAGGAAGCTGTGTGCAATGGAAAGAAACACAGGATGGATCAGCTCTGCTCTGCAGGGGTGCAGGAGCTGCTGTCCTGAGCCTGTAAAACTGCAGGGCAGTCTCCTCTTGCAAATCCCTGTGGGGAAAAATTATCACAGACCAAAAAAGGCAGCTGGGCTTTATTGTGGGCTGGGAATCCTGCCCGTTCCCCCCAAATTCCCTGAGGTATGAGGTGATGTGGTCCTTGCACACCCCTGGAGTCTGCCTCAGAGCCAGCTCCCACCACCACAGAAAGATGGGAAAACAATTTCCCCTGAAAAAATCACACTCTATTAATCCTGCTGCCCCCTTCTTGCACTAGAAACACCCCTGTGGATTAACAATCATTAATTTATTTTTGCTATTATTTGACAACAGAGTCCAAATCCTAAATGCAGAGCCTTGCTTTCAGCAGAGAACCAAACCATGCATTTTGAATTCTCTGCTAAAAGTAGCACCAAATTATGGATCAGGTTAGACCTGCCATTTATTTCATGGAATCCCAGACTGATTTGTGTTGGAAAGGAACTTAAAGCTCATCCCATTCCAACCCTGCCATGGGCAGGGACACCTTCCCCTATCCCAGGTTTCTCCAAGCCCTGTCCAACCTGATCTTGGACACTTCCAGGGATCCAGGAGCACCCACAGCTTCTCTGAGCACATGTGCCAGGGCCTGCCCTCCCTCCCAGGGAAGAATTTCTTCCTAATATCTAATAAAAATCTACATCCCTTCAGTTTAAAGCTATGCCTCCTCATCCTATCACTCCATGTCCTTGGGAAGGTGACACTCCTGGGCTATTCCATCCTCAGCAGAGCCCTGAAGGCTGAGCCCTCCTCTTCCTCTTCCCTGCCTGCAGCCAACCATCTCTTTCCCAGCAACTCTTACTGATCACTGTAGACGACAAAAATTGACATTTTAAATCCTCCCAGTTGCAGAACAAAACACCTGCAGCTGATTAAAAAGTTTTCTACCTCAAAAAAAAAACAAAACTCTGTGCATGGGAAAAATGCACTCCAAGGGCTGGTTCTGATGTGGGTGTGTGGGACAAAGCCCAGAGGAGGTCTCCATGGAGAAGACCTGAAGAATGGTCAGGACTTTAGACTAATGGTGCTGCACAGAAATGATCCAGCCAAATAACCCCCAGCTGAACAGAGCTCCACAGCCTTTTTATAAAATTAATAATGCGTGTAAGAGATAAGTGTCTCCCATTAGTGGATTTAATGCCTTGGCTTAAGAGTCCTACCCAGGAAAGTTCCATGGCTTTTCTGCTGACCTCGCTGGGTTTCAGCAGCACAAGAGAGAAGTGGAATTCAGCCTAAAAGTCAGACAGTGAATGCAGAAGTCAGGACTTAGGAAAAAGATTAAAAAAAAAAAAAAGAAAAAAAAAAAGAGCTTTTTTTTTTTCTCCTCTCTGACACGTCGCAGTCTGTCAAAATGGCCACTGCCTTTATTTTGTTTAATCACTTATCTCCATGGAGGGAAGAGGAAATTCCCAAGAACGCGCGGTCGTTAAAAATATTAGCCAGGGCCTGGTGATTATTTTTGGTAGCTAAAAACTTCCTGGCTGAGGGGTCTGGGTTTGCATTGGATTCGAGTAAATGTTTTAGGATAACTTTCATAAATACCCATTATACTCAAACCAGTGGGCAGTTTACAATTCAGCTGGGAAGGGCGGGGACATGTTTCTCTTTCTTTTGTTCTGCCTGGCCGCATGCTAAAGTGCATAGATCCACACTGAATTAGCATTTAGCTATTTTCTTGTATCCTTAAATAAAGGACCAGTTCACACAGTCAGAAATCTCTGTTTCCTTTTGGGCAGGAAAAAGGAAGTGAATGCGAGGGGCAGATTTGGAGTTTGCTTGCAAGAACAATTGAACTCCCATCCAGAGGGGAAGGGGATCTGCGTCAAGAGGAATTCACTTTTTTTTCTCTCTCCTTTTTTTTTTTTTTTTTTTTTCCCCTCCCCACTCTGGAAGGGAAGAGAAAAATGACCTTTAGTTTAAAAGCCTGAAAGAATAAAGGTCTGAGCCTTCAGAGCTGCCTGCACAAATATATCACAAAGGCTTTTTCCTGACCAAAGGCTCCCGGGGCCGCTCGCGCCGTCCTTCAGCGACTGCGACACGGCTCTGCCTGCTCCCCTCTTCTTATCCCAGGTGAAGGGCAACACCCAGACCTGTCAGCAGTTCCTGCCCACCAGGGACAGGCCCTGGGTGTTTCTGAGAAATATCTGCCATTTTTCTCCCCGTCCCTCCCCACTGCTGCCCATGCTGGTGGATGAAATTGAGAGGATCCCCTTGCCTTGCTCCCCCAAAATCTTATTTATAGATGTGTGTGCAAGCAGGCAGGATATTGACTCAACCTCTTATGTGGCCAGCACCTCACACTGGCCCCATTTTGGTCCTTTTGCTGTACACCACACACCCTCTCCCAGCTTCTCTGGGCAGGGGATGTGCACTGAGCTCTCAGGGGCTTGACTAAGTGCCAAAACATTTTCTGTGTGCTCTCACCTCCATGGTCTCACCCAAACCATTTCAGTCCTCAGCACTACTCTCCATTTAGTGGGCCTTAAATATCCACAGAGTATTTTGCTCTGTATTTCCCCCCCACCCCGTGCAAAGATTTCCATCACAAGCTTCTGAGGAAGCCCCAGAGCTGGAGAACACAGAGGATGAACCTTGTGAGGATGTTTGAGCATCTCCAAGGGCATTGAGGACTTTGGGATGAAGGCAAGTGCCACAGGCTGAGGTGCCCCCATGCTTCCCAGAGCAATCCTGGAAGCAAATGAAGGACTCATCCCCCTTCCCTCCTCTCCACACATCAGCCAGACCTGTTCCAAACCCCAGGCACGAACCTGCCTGAGGGGGTTCTGCCCCAAAGCAGAGCCAGCCCCAGCTCCTCCCATCCTGCATCCTGCAGAGCATCACTCCCCCAGGCCTGCTTCCCTGCAGGTAATGCCCGAGGGAGCTCAGGGGATCCAGCTCCACTCTGGGTTCCCACACACTCACAAAAGCTCCTCAGAGCACTTTTCCTCCCATCCAAGGAAAATATTTGCTGGGAGCGTGAAGCTGTGGCTGGGCAGTGTCAGCAGCAAATGTCAGAGATGAGAGAAACTCATCAGGCAAAATGGCCCAATTCCTCCTGGGAGGAGCTGCTCTGTGTTCACTGCAGCAGGGATGGATGTGGCCCAATGGCTCAGTTGATCATTTTGTGCTCTCTGCTGGTTTTATCTCAGCCCGAGGGCTCAGGGAGCTGGTGACCCTCCTGACAGCACATCAGGGACACCTCCCAGCTGAGCTGGGCTGAAATCACCTCTCAGTCCTGAAGCTGTGGGTCTCCAAATATATTTTGGCAGCTTTCCACTTTTCTTCTCTGGAGTTGTCCATCCTCAGTGAGTGCAGCTGCAGGGATGCCCCCAGCAGCACTTGGAGGGACAAACCAGAGCCAACAGAGACCCAAAGGGACAAACACAACCGGTCCCAAAGCAGCCAGGCATCACCTCTGCTAAGGTCAGCTGTCTGCAGAGCCTGGCACGAGGCAAAGGTGCATCTGGGAATGCTGGGATGACTCAGTCCATGAGGAAATGCTGTCACCTCCAGCCCCGTGCAGCAGCTCTGCTCCCTTACTCTGTTTCAGCTCCACACACGGTTTCACCCTTTACTACCAAAACTTCCTGACCAAACCCCCCCCCAGCTGAAGCTTGAGTGAGGTTTCAGGTCCTGCTTTTGGGTTTGTTCCATCGAGGGAGCCCAGCTGGGAGCCCATCCCCACACCCAGCCCGGGATGGGAACAGAAGAGCAGTGGGCAAAGGGAGGATCACTCCAAACACGTGGGAATTGCCAGCCCCATGGATTTCTGATCTTATTCCTGTTCCTCTTGAGCTCCCAGCACGGAGCATTCATGGGCTGCACCTCCTACCTTGGTGCACAAAGGTAATTCATTAACCTGCAGGAATGAGGAGCCTCAACTTTCCCCCAGTCCCTGTGACAGCAGCAGCTCCCTGTGGTGCTGCCAGGGTGGGGACAGTCCCCCGGGGTGGGGACAGGCTCCTGGGCAGTGCCAGCCAGGCAGGACAAGTGTACCCAGCTCCTCAGGAATGCCCCCTCCCAGCAGGGGAAGGCTCCAAGTCCAGGAGAGCCCAGCTGGGTGTGAAGGGCTGGCTACAGGAGGGGTTTTGTTCCCCTCATGGAAAGTTTGAGTTTAGCAGGGTCACAGCACTGGGTTTGGGATTCCAGGCCAGACTGGGGGACCAGGCAGGTTCTTCCCAAGGCAGGGCAGATTGTGGCAGGGTTCTGAGTGCTTGTGCAAGGCCAGGGGCAGTGGCAGAGCTGGAACTGTGAGCCCACAGCACCTGCAGGGCTGCCAAGTCCCCCGTGGGGCTGGAATGAGCTCATTGCCTCCCCAGCCCTTGATTTTCCCACCAGAAGCAGCAGAACCAGTCCCAAGAAGGGCTGAGCAGACATTGGGATTGCTGCCCCAAATGAAACCTGAAAACCCCAACGAAGAGGAACCGGTCTGGAAGAAACACTGGGAATGACCCAACTTGAATTTACAGCAAAAGAACACTTTCCTTCTGCTCCTGGAGGACCCCCAGGGCTCAGGGCTGCTGCTGGAGGCTGTGCCAGCCCAGTGGGGAGCCTTCAGCTCTTTTATTCATGGAAATCCAGAGCAGCCCTGGAGCTGGCAGCAGCCCAGAGAGGGTCTGTGCTCTGAGGAAACAGGCAGGGCAGCAGGGCCAGTGTCCCAGCAGGAGAGATAACATCTGGATCAGCCAAAAATGGAGCCAGGCCAGTGTCCCAGCAGGAGAGATAACATCTGGATCAGCCACAAACTGAGCCATTGGAGCAGGACCCCGTCACATGCCCAGCTCCTCCTGCTGCACACACGAACAGTTCAGGTTGGATCATCTTATTTTCCATAAACACACCAGGTTTTTAATCCTGGATTTGCAGGACAGCGCTGCTGGGATGATGCTCTGAGCTCAAGTGTCAGCCTTAAACCTGAGCTTTGCTGAGATTAGTCCCAGGTACAAAGCCAGCAGCACTCAGCAGGCTCCAGATGAGCACAAAAATTGGTTGGATCAGGATTATTCCTGTGGCACACAGTGAGGGAAATCACTGCCCTGCTACTTCTGAATTCCTTTTCTTTCCTTTTCTTCTTTGCTTTGTTTTGATTTTGATGTATTTTTCTCTCGTAGGAAGCAGCTCAGAGATTGGTTGTGACATACCCCAGGCTAATTCCGTGGAAAGCCTGTTTTCCAAAGGAAACATTTGCCATCCTACTCCCAGCTTTGATTTGCCTGTCCCTGCTCACTTGCCAGAGCTTGTTCTGCAGCGTTAATAGGGAAGTTTCTTTGCACAGAGCCAATTGTGCCCGAGTGATTTTATTCAAGGGATAAAAAAGCACATTCACTTGGTGTTTGAGATGACATTTATTTGGAGGGTGAGTCGGAGAGCTCGGTGGGCAGAGAGAAAAAAAAAAACACCCTTGTCAGGAGCTCTTTCAAAAGCAAAGAAACAAGAGCCCAGGAGAGATAAGAAAATGAGCGTTTGCAGAATCTGGGAAAGCCTCGTGCAGAGGGACAGAGACAAAGCACGAGAATGCACTTTATTTGTGACAAGCTTTCCATCCTGGGCAGCCAAACAGGACATCCTGCTTCAGTTCTCCTTCCTCTCTTTAATTAGAGTTGTGTTCAGGACACTGCCATTAATGTCATCTCAGCATTTCCATGACAAAGCCCTGTTTTTGCTGGACTTTAGGAACTTGGCCCTACAAACGCCTGTTGTTAGTGTGGAGCTGTTCAGCACGGAGGCTGGAGCAGGTTTGCAGGCAGCTGCTGTGACATTTCCATCACAGGGAGCTGCCACCAGCTCGGAGAGAGGTGATTCCATGCAGGATGTGGGGGCAGGGAAGGAAATCAGAGCCCACCTCTGGCCACAGCAGGATTAGGGCTGTTTGTGCTCCAGGAATGTCTCCGTTTCAGGTCGGGAGTTGTGGCACCTCTCTGACATCTAAAAGTCACTGAAAACACACCACCCACATTTTCCAGCCTGTGAGTCATTGTGGAAGCCTCTGTGGCTGCAGATAATTAAGGAAGAATCTGAAAAGAAATGGATTCTCCAGCAATTCACTGCCTGAGAACAGGGCCTGGCTACAGCCCCCCCAAAAAGGAACCCCTGAAATCCCTGTCAGCTGTAAAACACTCGTGTTTGAAAGAAACTGAAATGCACCTCAAACACCAGGACAGCCTGGCAGAGAGAGCTCAGTCAGCTCTGCTGATAAACCAGATTCCTGTTGTGCTTGTTGTGCTGTATAAACTCCTTCCTTTGGGTCTCCAGGGCAGGACCTGGGGTTTGTGCCCAGCTCATGGGTTGGAAAAATCCTCATTCCCATCCCACTGAGACCCCTGTTACACCAGACTGTGCATCCCTGAGCAGGAGAAGCCAGAACTCAGTGCAGCCAACACCTCTGGGGCTGGTTTTGGCACGAGAAGTGCTAAATATTATTAGCAAAAAGAAAACCGCTTTTATTTTTTTCCACAGTGGAAAAACTAGTCCTTCCAACCCAAAATATTAGTGAGATTCTTCCACTCCTAAAGGGAGGGCAAACAGATTTTTGTTCTTGCTGCAGTCCCAGGTGCAATGCTGGCATCCAGAGCGGGGCAGGCTCTGGAAGAAGCTGTAAAGCAACATTTCATCACAGGATACTCCAAAGCAGACAGGGTTAAGCCAAACATCCTTTTACTGCTCCTCTTTCACTTCCCATTTGAGGGGAGAGCACACAATGGCCCTGCACCCCGAGCTAGGCTGTGCTGGGGGATCCCCTCCCTGGGATGAAGGAGTGGAGCTGCATTTTCTCCTGTGTCCCTGCGTGGCCAGGCTGCTGTGTCCCCTGGCCCAGGCTCCCACGAGGAATTCCTGCCTTTCCCACCCTTGCTGCCACCCCACTTGCTGAGGAGCCAAACCAGAGAATTCAAACGGACTAACAGAGAGATGAAATGTTGGAAAGAGGCTGTTTTGGGGCTCTCCAAGCTGTTGGGAGCTGTTTCCCCAGTTTCTCAAACTGCTTTGCTCCGAAGATGCTCCGATGCCACCACATGGCAGAATCCCAGTGGCTGCGGGGCTTTGCCCGAGGAAATTTAGGATGTGCTGGCACAGGGTTCCTCAGCAGTGCCCCCCGATGCTGGGCACCCCCAGGGAGGGCTCAGGGCTCCGTCCCCCTGTCCTGGCTCTCAGCAGAGCAGGGCAGGGCAGGAAGGGAGCAGCGGAGATGAGGAGATGAGTGTTTCCTGCCCCTCCGCAGCCGCACACAACAGCGCTGTCACTCAGCGGCCCCCGCAAGTGCAGCAGCAAGATAACTCCAGACGCAGCCACCATCACTTCCCCCCTTTGTCCCTGGCTTTTTTCAGGCCTTCCTGAGCACAAACGTCCCATCTCCAAAGGAATGTCCCCGCTGCTGGCCGGGCCCGGGATGCCGAGCGGCCGCGCTGCCCGCGGGGATGCGGGTACTGCAGCACCCCGGGGTGGGGAGAAGCTGGCAGCTCTGGGCTGGGCACTGCCATGGGAGGATGTGGATGGCATCCTGACATGGAATTGAGTGGCCACATCGCTGAGTTTCCTGGCCCGAGTCACTCCCGAGCGCAGGAGATGAAGGAGCTCACGGAAAACGACGCACTCAGGGCAGCCCGAGAGCCAGCAGAGCAGTGTGCCACACATTCCTCAGGCTCCTGGGATGGCACAATTCCCCTCCAGCCACACTAGATGCTCCAGGAAGGTGCCCACTGGACGTTTCATGGCTGTGACAGCCCCTGCTCCTTGCCTGCCCCTGTGTGATGCCCACTGAGCCAGCCTGGGATAACGCCCAGGCACTGCTGGCACAAACCCCACAAACCCTTCTGATCTGAAAGCAGGGAGCACTCCCAGCCCTTAAATTAGGCTGTATTTTCCCCCAGATTCCTTCCCAAAAGAAGGCTCTGGGTTTGGTTTTTCAGATGCCCTCACCCTGCAGAGTTCACCCCGTGACTCTGCTCAGCACAGACCCGTTCAGAGAATCAGCCCCACAGGAGATGTTTTCACTCCCACAGCACTGTGGGGCAACAGGGGGGCTTGACAGGAACAAGGGGGAAATGTGGCACCCCCAGAGAGGGCCCGTGGCCAGCACAGCACCAGCATCCCCAAAAAGCCAAGGCTGGAATGCAGCGAGGCTGTTTCGTTATCTCCTCCCCGGCCTCCCAAGGACAAAATAATCTAACGGTTGTAGAAACGCATTTTTCACCACGGGATCCTTCATTAGTGCTTGTTTCCTCCCCCAGCCGTTTCCTGGAAGCAGTTTGTGCTGCAGGAGCTGCACGAGTGCGTGAGGGAGCACACACATTCCTGCCAGGGGCCAGGGTTACACCTGGACACTCTGCAGTGCCTGGAAAGACAGGCAGGGACAGGGCAAGGGGAACGGGGTTAAACTGAAACAGGAGAGATTGAACTCAAAATTAGGGAGAAATTCTTCCCTGGGAGGATAGGGAGGGCCTGGCACATGTTGCCCAGAGAAGTGGTCCTTCTGTAGGCAGTGCCAGGCTGTCCTGGTGGTTTTTTGGTGCATTTCAGCTTCTTTCAAACACAGGTTGCCAGAGCAGTGGACCTGCACAAATTGCCCTGTGGCTGCCCCTGGATCCTTGGAAGTGTCCAAGGCCAGGTTGGACATGGTTTGGAGCAGCCTGGGATGGTGGAAGGTGTCCCTGTGGCAGGGGTGGGATGGATGATCTTTAACCCAAACCAGTCCATGATTCTATAATTGTAAGCACCTTGCAGACAGGTCCTGGTGTTCCCAGCCCCACGGCTCCTGCTATAAAACCTCCTGCACGGCTGTTTGAGGACCAACCATAAATATTTGCTCCTGGCTGCTGCTTTCCCAGGAAAGATCTCAATCCATGAGCGACTCCTCCCCGAGCCAGCTCTTCCCTGGCTGTTTCCTTCTGGAGTTCCTCTGAGTTAAACACAGCTTTATTTCTAGAGCAAGCGGAATGCGATTATCAATCACCTCCATCGATTATAACCAACCAATTACTGATCCTGCAGCAACCAAACAGCAAAAAGAGATCATGTAACACAAAAAAAAAAAAAAAAAAAGAAAAAAAGAAAAAAAAAATCAGCTACCTAACTGCAGTTCAGGGAGGGAGGGAGGAAAAGGATATGGTGCTTCTGGGAGCTGCGGCCGTTTGAAGGCTGCGAAGGGAAGCAGGCCAGAGGGTTATCCAATCTCTCCGAGCAGACATTTCCGCCTGGCACGCCCCAGCAGAGCAGCCCCCGGGCCATGAATCAATCAGCCAGCCCGGCTGCCCCAAGGAGGAAACGGGAGAGGGGCCGGCAGCAGGGTGTGGGTGCCCCCCTGCCCCCCTGGGCACCTCACAGCCAGGAGCCCCCAAAGGTCCTGCACGGCCCTTTCCAGCTCAGCTGGATCAGCTGCAGCCAGGAGCAAATATTTATGTGTCACCCTGGGGCGACACACGAACGACATGGAGCAGCTCTGGTTAAAGTAAACTGAAAAACTCTTTATTAAAACATCTGACTCCGTATATATATATCTTTCTGAAATGCCAGTGTCATTGGAGGGTGACAGTGCCACCTCCTCAATGTCACTGGGCAACCCAACTGTCCATCAGGTTGCCCGTCCTCCATAAAGGAATGAGAACAATAAGTTATTTACATAAAGTGCTGTGAGAAAGTTTGTGCAAACAATACAAACATCAGAAGGCTTAATAAAACTTAAAAAAATCAGGGTGACATTTATGGTTGGTCCTAAAACAGCCATGCAGGAGGTTTTATAGCAGGAGCTGTGGGGCTGGGAACACCAGGACCTGTCAGCCCTTTCCAGCTCAGTGGGGTGTGGGTGCCCCCGTGGGCACCTCACAACCAGGAGCCCCCAAAGATCCTGCACAGCCCTTTCCAGCTCAGCTGGATCTGGCAAAAGGAGCTGCAGTGCCCATGACCCAGCAGAAGCTGGAGATGGAGAGAATTTTTCCTTCTACCCGCTGTCCATTCCCCCTTCCCAGCTCTCTGGCCACAGATAACTTTCTGGAAAGGATGTGAGAAAAATCAGAAAAAAGAATGAGAAACAATTCTTATCTTAGCTCGCTGCACCTGGTATTGTGAACATGTGGAATGTGTTATGGAGATTTGTTTAGCAAAGGGTGGTTTCTTAACTGGACACTGGTGATGGGGTTTAGACTGGAGGACCAATGAGGTCCACTTGTATCGTAATTATCTATAAAAGAGCAATGGGTTTCTTAACAAAGATTATTATTGATCAACCTTCTGTGAATCATGGAGTCAATGCTAATTATTACCCAGCCAGGGGCCCGTTCCAACACCCAGCTGCCTCTCTGTATTTGTAGAAATCCTGATCTTTCCAAGGGCTCCCAGGCTTTCCAGGACCCTCCTTCAGCCCCAAACCACACAAGCAGCATTGTTTCCCTGGGAGTACAAACATGGTTTATACTTGGCTTTTTTGGCGGGTGATTTTGAGCAGATTTTGGCAGATTTTGGCAGTTTTTGTGTGATGTTTGAGCACAGGTTAAAATGGCTGTCTGCTGCATCCAGCCACGTGCTGCTCCCCATCACAGCAGCATCCCAACCCGTTCCCTGACACAGTGCCCTGACCCCGTGGGGACGGACACAGCGATGCCAGGTGGGGATGGCACACCCCGTGTCACCCTGTCCTTGCAAAAGCAGGAGGGACAGGGACACCCAGCGTGTGGTGGTGGCCCCACACCTCCCTGGGGCTGCTCAGTGACACAAATCCCTGCCACCAGCTCTTCCTGTTTTCCTACTACGGCGGCTCACGCTTCCCCACAGTCCTTGACCCTGGGACTGTGCTAGAAAGGATGTGAAATCCTTCTCCTGCAGCCCTAGGCTGGGCTTGGGGCTGCCCAGGGAGCCCTGAGCCTGCAGTCTGTCTGTCTGTCTGTCTGTCTGTCTGTCTGTCAGTGTGTCCATCTGTGCAGACACAATGGTCACACGGTGCCTCACGAGCTGCCAGCGGCCTCGGGGGACAGGATCTGCTAGCTGGGGGGGAAAGCAGAGCCACAGGAGAAAGCAAAGCCCAGCAAAGCTGAGTCTTTGATTCCAGCCCTTTTTTCCCCCCTCTCTGAGCAAGGAAATATAGAATACACTTGTTTTCTCACTCGAATTTCAGGTTGATCCCTCGCAGATGGAGCCAGGTTGATCAAAGCTCAAGGGTTTTGGTTTCCCTGCACAGCTGGAAAGAAATTCTCAAAATCCCTTCGTGGCACAGGCTGGGCTTCCCAAAATGTCAAGCAGGGGAAGGCAGGATTTCTGTGAGAGCAGAAACTGCTGCTCCAGGCTGTGCAGACCACCATGGACACAAGGAGATGGCCCAGCCAGGGCCACTGTTGCCTTTCAGGGAGTCACCATCTCTCATCCCTGCTGGGAAATGATGCTGCTCCAAGGTTTCAAGATTTCAAAGTGTACAGTTGATCAAGGCAGGATGATGGGTGCTTCACTCTGCTTTTCTTGGGGTGATGTGATACCTCAGCTCTGGTTTTGTTTTGTTTTTCTGTTATGGGACTTCCAAAGATCAGAAATCCCTCCACAAACAAACACAGGTCTCCCCCAGCAGCTTCACCACAGGAAACTCCACACACAGATATTATTGCAGGGGGGACAAGGAACACGAGCAGGGCTTTGGGGAGGGGGGAAGGACAAGGGCAGTGGCTACCAGTTCAGCCAGTACTGGGCAGATCCAACTTTCTTTGGAAAGATCCAGCACTTGAGATCTTCCCTGCAAAAAGGAGCTGTGATCACCATTTATTTTGAGGCTTTGCTAGTGGAGATCTCCTCATCTGACAGTGCCAGGCCAGACCACCCAGCAGCACCTCGGGGACATCATCAAAAGCTCTGCTAAAGGGCCCAGCTCCCAGAAAACAGACGTGAGGACACGGTGCCATGCTCATCCCCCTGCCCACACATGGCTGAGCCCCCTGCACAGGTCAGGAGCTCATCCCAGCCCTGCAGTCACAGCCAGATAAAGTCTCCCATGTTGCTGTATCACACAAAATAAATGACGTGGCAGCAGTTCTTTCTAAGGTAAAAAGAGGCTGTTTATTAAAATCTGACTCAAATTTATAGTTTTATGAAGTGCCAGTGTCGTTGGAGGGTGACAGTGCCACCTCCTCAATGCCACTGGGCAACCCCACAGTCCATCAAGTTGCTCGTCCTCCATAAAAGAATGCAAACAATAAGATATTTACATAAAACATATTAAAAAAATTCTATACAAGAATATAAACGGCAGAAAACTTAAAAAAAACTTAAAAAATCAAAACAACACTCCCACTCCCAGCTTCAGGGCTCCAGTTACACCACACTTAATCCTGGAGCCAGTTTGACAGTGCAGCTCTGGGCTGACTGTGTGACCTGCTTGTGAGGAGAGGCCCTGCTGAGCTCAGAAATGTTAAATACATTGTAATTGGACCCCCGGTGCCTCCACTTTCCTTCCCATGGAGAGGCCCTGGAAAGTGAATTTTCCAGAGTGGCAGCCCCAGAGAGAAGCTGATTCTCAGCCCAGCACGGGCACGTTGGGATCTTCCCCATCTGTGGGGTGGTCTGGGCTGGGTAAAGAGAAGGAAACTCAATCCACCCGTTCCTGGTTTATCCCAGAAGGAAATGGGAGCGGGGCTAGATAAGGAGTGAGCTCCCTGGGGAAGGGAGGGCAGAGCTGAGCACTCCCTGCTCCAACTTTTGCTCTCTGCTGCACCTTTAATGTCAAATCTCGCCCGTGATGCTGCCAGCAGGCAGGGCCTGGTGAGGGGATGTGGCACCACAGCCTGCAGTGACCCCAGCTCTGCCCTGCTGCACTCAGGAGTGAGCTGCCAGCATGGATCAGCTGGCTGCTGTCACCTGTCCCCACTCCTTGTCCATCCTGGGACAGCATCAAACTGGGAACAATCAGCCCTGAGGTGCTGGAGGGGCAGTGTGGGAAACCAGGACATCTCTGGTGGCTTTGGATGGGCTGACCCCAGGCAGGGGGCTCAGAGGGTTTGGCACAGAGCCCAAGACCCCTCTGCCCTCAGTCTTGAGCCATGGAAAAAATTATCAACTCTATCTGAAGAGTTACAAACCAGGGAAATTGGAATAGAATGAGTGGTTTATCACTGAGTGGAGAAATAGAATGTTAAGATTTATATGAGAAGGGTACAGGGGGGTCAAGATGGAGCAATCTGGGCCTGCACTGCCCTCCTTCCTTCTTCTCCATGGCCTCCATCTTCTTGGCGATGGTGGCACTTTGGGGTTGGTTTAGAGTAGAAACTGACTGTCTAACAGAGGTGATGGGTATTGGGGATTAACTGTAAATAATGTCTGTAGTTTATAGTATAAAAAGACAGCACAGCCCTGAGGGTGGGCAGTGTGCCTTGAGCTGAGCTGCTGAGAGCATCTGGGCTGGGCAGGGAGAACATGGTATAGATAAGAGAAAATAAACAACCTTGGGAACCAAAGCCAAGGAGCTCTGACTCTTTCTTGGATCACCTGGCTGTGAAAAAGGACTCTGGGGAACATCCCAGGCAGGGGAGCCCCGAGAGGGCAGCACAGACACTTGTCCCCCCTGTCACCTCTCTCTGCTATTGCCAGGTGAGACTGGAGGCTCCTTGGGGCATGGGGCAATGCTCCCAGGTGCTATTTTGATGTAAAAAGCAGCATTTCCCCCAGCTTTAAAACACTTTTCCTCTCTTCAGTGCAGGTGAGCACTCCTCTCGCAGCTGCTGTCCTCTCCAGGGGGAGTTTGAAGGCCATGGTCACAAAATCAGCAAACTGGGGCAAAAGACTCTGCCAGACACACAGGCAAAGGAAACAGATGCAAGGGGAGCTCTGTGACAGCCTCACTTTGCTACCAAACACTCCAAAACCTCGTGAGGACAAACCCAGCAGGAGCGTGAAGCTTCTCCTCCTCCTCTTGGGGATTTTAAAAAAAGCCACTTCGTTCTCCTGGAGTTTCCAGACTCACAGGTCACTGCCAGGGGAGAAAGTGCCAGGCAGAAGCTGCTCCCTGGGGTGCTGGGGCAGAGCTGGGGGCACAGACATTCCAGTGGGCAATGGAGAGCACCCACACGGGAGGCAGGCAAGCTCCAGTCCTGTTCCCGTGGCTGTTGAGGGCTAGATCTCAGATTTAGTAGTAATTTAGACCTCAGGTTTAGTAGTAGGAAGAGTTTTGATACCCCCAGAAATCCTTGACATGGCTCCCAGAGGCGTTTCAGGCAGGGAGATGCTCTCATGGTTTGCCTCCCTTTGAAGTGAAAGCCCTGGGAGAGGCAGGAATGCCTCCAAACACAATTAATTAATCCAACTTGTCACATTAACGACATCAAACCACAGCAACTGCAGCGGGGTCTGGGCCTCATCTCACACCCAGCAAAGCTGCAGAGCTTCCCCAGAGCTCGGGCAGGATGCAGAGGGCTCAGGGCAGGGGTTGTGACTCGATTGGGGCATCACTGGGGACAGCAGGACCAGGTCCCCATGGGCTGTGCTCAGAGCCCACTCAGGACCCAGCCTGAGCCCCCCGAGTGTTCTCTGCTGTTCTGCCCCCTCCAGCTAGGAGCTTTGGTCCCCCCTCAGTGTTTCTGTGTCCCTGGGGGTGTGTGTGTCCTTTCCCAGGCTGGGATGGGGATGTCTGGCATGGAGCTGTCCCCACGGTCCCACTGGGCTCGGGGTGGCTGTCCCTGAGTGGGGACTGTCCCTGAGCCCCCCTGTCCTGCCACCCCAGCCTCTCCCTGCCTTCCCCCAGTGCCTGACCCCAGGTGATAACCTCGGGAAGCTCCCTCTGACCTGGAGGAGCTGGGAAAGGGAAAGATGTTGACTTTTAACCTCCTGCTGTTCTTCATCCTCTCCTAAATGGGCTGAGCCTCCCCCTGCTGCTCCTCTCCACCCTGAGCCCATCCATCTCCCTGCTGCCACAGCCAGAGGCCTCCTGGTCTTCCCACGACCCCATCTCAGAACGGGGAGGAAAGAGCTTCATTTCCAGCCTCACCTGGAGCCACAGCTCCCTGCTGTCCCTTCTCCCCTCAGCTCGGGGCAGCAGGACCCCAGCAGCAGCTCCTGGGCCAGGCTCAGGGAGACCTGAGGGGCAGAGAAACTTGGACAGCTGGCAGCTGGAAGAGAAATTTTGACATCTGGCTGCTCAGTGCCCAGATTTTGGCCAAGTCACCGAGTGAGCCAGAGCTGAGCCCGTCCCCTCCCAGCCTGGCTGAACGCAGCCCCACATCAGGCAGGACCTGGTGATAAACCCGGGCTTTGATGTGGAGGGGAGAGGGAGAAAGGGAGACATCCCATGCAAGCCCTTATCTCCCTTTCCCTCTGTGCCTGCTGTGAACCAGAGGTGTGGGAAACCTTTCCCAAAAGCATCCCTGGAACGGAGGGGCCGGGCAGAGCCTGGGGGCGAGCGGGCTGTGAGCGTGTGACAGCCAGAGCCTGTCACTGCAGCTGCTGCTGCCCCTTGCTTTATGGATTTTCTCATCTAAAGGGTTCCTGAAATGTGTTTTTGAGGCTTAAAAAATGTAAATAATAATAATAATAATTTTAAAAAAGCCTGTGTCCCTGCTGCATCCCAGATGTTGCGGTGTGTCCCGAGGTGGGGACATTCCCTGGAGAGCCTGTGCTATCCAGCAGTGCGGGAGTTCAGACACAGGGCTGGGACACACAGGAGCGATGCTCTGTCCCTCTGCCTCCTTCTGCCCTCCTCTGGCGTCCCTGGGAGGTTTTCCTTGCATCTTCTTCATCGACTGCTCCGGCTAAATCCTGTTTGGGAGCAGAGCTGTGAGGAAGCTCCCAGGGTGGCAGGGTAATTATCATTATTGGTTCTTAATTCCCTGCCCCAAAGACAACCCAGCCCTGAGCCAGCCAGGGCTGGGACTCCTCGGGAGTTGTGCAAAAGGGTTTGGGACTAAATATAGACCATGAGGCGAGGAGGAGGAGGAAGCAAAGCCAAGAGTCTGGAAGGGGAGAAACAGCCGAGCAGTTCCTGGGGAGGAGCAGGAGCTGCCTGTCCATGCTTAGGAAGGGGAAGCACACCCCACTGTGGCTGCTCCTGCATGCAGAAAGGCTCCCACGCTCTCCCTGGTGGAGATCTCCCATCTCCAGCCCCCTGTGCCTTCCCCCAAGGGGCCACCGGGATTTTCCAGCTGGGAAAGCCCAAGGAGAGGGAAGGTCAGAGCTGGAGGCTGCACCTCGCTGTCCAAAGGGAGAGGCAGCAGGGAGGACAGGGACAGCTGCTGCTGGGAGGTTTTCCTTCCTTCACTCCTGTCTGCTTCAGAGAGGTCAAAATTCTGCAAAGGGGAAGGGCTCTTGTGCAAAAAAATCCATGTATCCCATTGCTGGATAGCACAGGCTCCCCAGGGAATGTCCTTCTGCCACCCCAGGGGGACACACCACAACAGCTGGGATGCGGCAGGGACAGCGCTGGAGGGCTAGAGGATTTTTTATTAGTATTATTTACATGTTTTTAAGCCTCAAAAACACATTTCAGGAACCCTTTAGATGAGAAAATCCATAAAGCAAGGAGTAGCAGCAGCTGCAGGCCACAGGAAGGTGGAGTGGGAGAGCCACGCTAGCGGGAGCTGAGCTGTGCAGGAGCAGAGCTTCCTTTGGTTTCACAAATAAGAGGTTCAAAGTTGGAAAACATGTGAAGCTGTCTGCTGGCGTGGGTCAAATTGAGGCAGCAGCTTCACAGGGAAAGAGGAGGAAGGATGGATGCAATAAAAACATTGAAATACTTTGCGCCGAGGCTTGCCAACAACAAGTTTAATCCTTGAGCTGCTAAATGGTTTTTGTCTCATCATTGTCAGATATGAGACGTGCTTTTGGTGAGCAGCATTTTCCCTGAGAAATTGCTCCCAGCCTCAAAAGAAAGAGAAAAAGCCTTTAAAGGATATTGAGCGGCCCCCAAGAAAGAAAGGAAGGTTTTAATTTCGTGTGGAGCACAGCATTTGCACAATGAACCAGAAAAGGAAGCGCAGCAGAGATTCTCCCTTTGGGTCCGAGCCTGTCTGACTTTGCCCTTGTGGTTTTCGGTTCAGCTGCAGAGCAGAAACTTCTTTTTCTCCCCCAATTCTCTCTCTGAGCCCTCTAGAACAGCCTAGGCATGGGAACTGTGCCTGGCAGTGCCCCTGGAGCTGCAGTGGGATGTGACTCACCCCCTCTGGGTGCTGCTGGTTAAAATCCCTCCCCAAATCTGCTTAAAATCCCTCCCCAAAGCTCTCAGGCGAAGCTGCTGCTCTTCCAGGCTCAGCCATGTGTTTCTGTTTACTCACTGTGTGTGCCAGCAGAGCCTCGGCCTCCACACACATCATGTTTGCATATAAGCTGCAAATTTGAGTTTGATTTGGTGGGCTGGAGCCCCCGGGGGCCTCTTGGATGCCTTTGAAAGAGTTGCTGGGTCTGAGAGGTCTCCAGTGCCTGGGGATGTGTGGTCCAGGAGAGGTGCAGAGAGGGGGAGTGTGGGAAGAAGAGAGGGAGGAAAGAGAAAGGAAAAGGAGATGAAAAGGGTGGGGATGATGGGGGGGATGAAGAGAGGAGAGGGATGGCACCCAGCACCCAGGGCACAGCACTCACAGCCCCATCTTCCCACATCCTGTCCCGAGGGATGTGCCGGGATCTCAGCATCCCCAGCCCGACAGCAAAACTCCCTCCCCTGAGGCAGCAGAGACAGAGCCATCCCCGGCCACCCAAGCCCTGCAGTGCCCTCCTGGCCTGGTGTCCCTCTGCAGTCCGGGCTGGTTTTGCAGAGCCCATCCCTGTCCCCCCACGCTCCCCCCACGCCCGGGGGCCGCATCCTCAGCACTCCCGTCTGAAACACCCAGCAGGAGGCTGGGAACGTTTGGCTGCTCTCCCAAGGAGATTTTCCTCCATAAAACACGAGGCAGGCGGGGGCTTTTCACAAGCAGTGGGCACGGCTGAATCCCTTTTCTCGGCAGCCAGCGGGAGGAAAATGGAAGAGGGACAAGAGACGGGACGGCCACTGCCTTTGTTCGGTTTTTGAGGCAGAAAGAGAACGGTGTGGGGGGTTTGAAGATGTGATGATGGGCCTGAGTGTGCTGAAGGAGCAGCTTGGGGTGGGGAGGCTTCAGGCTGCCATGGCAGGGGACAGGTGAGGTTTGGTTGTCACCCCCAGTGGCTCCCAGGACAGAGGTGAGCCCCACGTGCTGGGCATCCCAAGGGTTGGGATCTCCCTGCTGCACTCAGGGTGGTGTCCAGGGGGGAACAAGCTGCTTGGGAAGGGTTCAAAAGGTGTGTGGGATTTTGGGGACACGGTGAACAGGTTGGTGCTGGGTTAGCCATGATCCTTGAGGGCTTCCCAACCTTAATGGCTCTATTATTAAATAAATTAATAACACTGCATCCTTTGGGGCTTATGCACTGCCTCACCCTGAAAGAGTGAGGAGCAGGAACCCAAATCCTGCTTCTTCTCCTGGCTCTGGCTTTGTCCCCTCAACCCTGAGGAGCTGGGGATGGTGAGGACAGGGACAAGCACGGGGCCAGGGCCACCTCTGCCCTGGGGACCCTTGGGGGAAGCCCATCCATGTGTCACTAGATGGCGGCTCCACCTCAGGAATGGCTGCAGGGGCACGCTGGGGGCCAGCCCGGGGTGTCCTGTCCACCCAGGGGGGCCCAGCACAGTCCCCTATGTCCCCCTGCCACCCGTGTCCCCAGCAGAAGCCACCATGGCCATGCAGGAGGGTTTTGTCTCTCTGCTTGCTGCAGCCTCCCCTTACAGCACCATTCCTGCTGGGAGCACCACAAGTTGCACCAGAGGAGGTTTAGGGTGGATATTAGGAATCATTTCTTCACTGGATGTGGGATTTCTTCCTTCCCACGGGGCTGCTCCTGAGCCACAGCTCAGCCTGACCATGGCTGAGGTCAGAGAACTCTGTCCTCTCATTCCTCCTCAAGTAAACCCAGATGGAGACATGGAAAAGATCTCATCTCATGCCTAGACCATCCCGTGGTGGTCAAAAACCCCTGCAGCACAAGGGAGAAAGCTCCTGGAGCCCCAGGCCTGGCAGGTGCAGGCAGGGAGGGTGGGTGTGCATCCCACTGGGGCGCAGTCCGGGATCATCATCCCTGAAAAACCATCAGGGATTCCCTGGCAGGTACAAAAGCCTCAAAAATGGAGAGCAAACAGCTCTCCCAGCAGCACACATCCCCCAAACCCCTGTGCTGCCCTCACCAGCCCCATGCCGTGGTGCTCACCCTCCCAGTATGGCCAGTTCCCTCCTGTGGGAACCCAGGGCAAGGGGGATGTTCCTCTGGCTGCTCTGGGGGACACTGAACCCCAGAAAAACACTGACTTTGACCCTCACCCTTGGAGAAGGCTTCCAAGAGTTCTAGATAAACTCAAATCCAGGAAAGTGTAAGATAGATAATAGAGATTAGTGTAGCACATCACTGGGATGAGAAATTTAGGTTTTAGGGTGTTTTAATATGGAGCCAAGATGGAAGACAGGGCAGTGGCCCAAGGTGCTTCTTCTTCTTCTTCTTCTTCTTCATCTGCTCCATTTTCTGCAGGGTTGGTGGCACAGGGTGATTGGAGGAGATTTGCTGCAGTTTTTGGTTCCGTGGATGGACAGGGGATGAGTGTTGGTAGAGAAATGAAAATAAGGCACGTTTCTAGAGTTAACTGGACAGGGTGATTATAAAGAACCTCGAGCCTGTGCATTCCTCAGCCATTTTGGTGGAGGTTTCCCTGAATGCCAAGTCCTGCTGGACAGTGCCAGGATTTTGAGAAGATAACAATAAACCAAGAGACCGAAGAAAGAAAACATTCTGCACATCTTCTTTTCCTGACACAGAACTGAGAGTGGAGCACAGAACTCTCCAGCAGAGGAGCCTCCAAGGGGGCCCAATGTCCAGGGGCAAAACCCCACACCTCCAGCCCCGGGGCCTGGCTCTGGGCAGAGCTGCAGCTTTAAGGCACAGCCAGGCTGGAGCAGATTCCTCCTCCCAGCCTCCAGTGCCCTGCCAGAGTCAACTTAGCTGAGAGTAATTAGTGTGGTTATCAAGGGAAGAGGTGGATTAATGTGGGAAAGTCATTGATGAAGGCAGAGAAGGGCAGATGCTTTCCTGGAGTCCCCAATCAATACAGACCTTGGAGGATGAATGAGGGCTTCAAAGAAAAGCATCAGTGAACAATTGAGTGCTTTTAGCTCCCGGACGGGCTGCTCTGCCTGGAGCAAGGAGTGAAGCACGGCCCAGGGCAGCCTCACACCTCTGCCAATTATCCCCCCTTGTGTCCGGGAGGAGCCTCTGCCCACCGGGTGCCCGTGCCAGGGAGGAGGGTGATGCTGGCGGGGTGGAGATGGGCACCGAGGGTGTGGAAGTGGCCGTCAATCTGTTGAAATCCAAATTCCTGTCCCCTCTGGGCCCTCTGGGTCTGCCTCACACCTTCCCTGCCCGGCAGGGTGAGGGGACACAGGCAGCACCGTTGGTGGCCGCCAGGGCTCTGTGGGACAGCCGCAGCCTTGGACGTGTCCCTGCAGGGCAGTGGGCGAGAGAGAACCATCCTTGCTAGCCCAGGTCCTGTCTCGGAGCCTGAGCAGCTTCCAGAACCTCTGTGCCCCGTGCCCCGTTCTGTGCCACACAGCGGTGCCAGAGGGCTGTGCTGGCTGTCACCATGTGCCCCCGGCCCTGCCAGCACCCACTCCCCCTGCTCCATTTCTCTCTCCCTTTATTGTGCAATGCAAGGACAGAAAGTGAGTCAGGAGGAGCCGGGAGGAGCTGCTGGGAGGGGAGGGAGTGATGGAGCTGCGGGGCTGTGCTGCAGCCCCTCGGGGACACGCTCTGCTGACCAGTGACACCAGTCTGGTGGCCACCACGGCTCCTCAGTGCCACCTCTCCTGGATGTGAGGCACACACGGACCTGTCCCCATCCCCAAAGCTGGGCCCCTCCAAGGCAAAGCCTTGCCGGTCTCCCAGGTGCAGAGAGAAGGACTCAGGGGAAACTGAGTCACGGAATGGGAAGCAGCTTGCCCAGAGCCAGCAGCCTTGGCAGTGCCAGCCAGCAGAAGGGTGCTGAGCCATGCAGGTGGCTCCTGGCACACGGGCCACTTATTGCCAGGAGGCAGAAGGCTCTGGCCACACGTGGCCGGTGGAGCCGGGTCCCCGTGTCCCCGATGCCGGTCACAGGAGGATGGCTGAGGTTGAGAGGGGCCAGCAGCGCTGTCCTTGTCCCCGGTGCCAGCAGGGCAGCGCTGCTGTCCCCACCCAGGGCTCTCCGTGCCACCCGCCTGCAGCACCCAGCGCTTTACTCGAAAGCCAGGCGGGGCGGGACAGCTCTGCAGAGAGGGAGAAAAAAAACCAAAACAAATCGGAGCATGTTTTCTTTTGCTCTCCCGGCGCAGCTCCCAGCCCCTCCTCTGTCATTCCCGCTGGAATGTGTCTCCGAATTCCTGGCTGGCTCGCTGCGTGCTGCTGCCGGCTCGGCCTCTGATTGTTCGCAGCGATTGCGCTTTTCCCACACTCGGATCGTGGCTCGGCATCGCCGTGGCTCCGTGCCGGCTCCGCATCACCCCCAGCGCACCGGGCGAGCGCAGGCCGGGGCGAAGGCAGCTCCGGGAGCTGCGTGACTCTGCCCTGAGTCACACCTGAGTCACACCTGAGTCACCCTCCGGTCCCCTGCAGCACCTGCAGCCAGCAAGGCCAGCGGGCAGCAGCCTCCTCCTGCCCCCCTGCCCCGGCCCGGGCTCACTCGGGGCTGGGAGATGGAGAGAAGTGGCTGCTGCCCTTTGGTGGGCTCCTCATGGATGATTCCTGCAGCCTCCATCGCCTGTCACAAATTTTTTTTTTTTTGTGCCTCTTCCCCGCTGTGCAGGTGGCAAACTTTGGGATTTCTTCGCTCTGGGAGCAGTTTGCAATCGGGGCTTTGCTGTGAGCAGCCCCTGGAGAGGCAGGTGGGTGTGTGCAGGGATGTGTTTGTGTCCTGCTCTTTGTTTTTCCTGGCTGGGGCTGCATCTCCCTGCCGGTGTCACTTCCCTGTTCCCTGTGCTCAGGGCAGCTGCCATTTCCATCAGTCTGGAGGCTCTCAGGAGATCCTCATGCTCCAGTTCTGGGACATCACAGCAGCAGGATGGCCCCAAAACTGGCTGAGACCAGCTGTGCTCACACAGATCCCAGGTCTGAACCCACCTGCTCTCAGCATGGCATCACCTGGCAGCCACTTCTCCTTCCAACACCCCAAAACTCCCTTATCTGCACCATAAACTGGGAAGAAGCCCTAAGGAGAGGTGTTATCTCCTGCAGACACGCAGGAGGAGGTCAGGAAACATCTGGCAGTCCGTGGCCTGGCCTGACAGGCTGAATCCAGAGCTCCACAGCCCAGCTAACCTCGGTTCACTCCCATTAATGGACTGTGTTTTACAGGGACTCCATAAAGCAGTTAATCCTTATCTGCAATTCATAAAAGGATAAACTGCACGTGATTAAGACCATATTGTGTGAGGCAGGCAGCTCCAACAGGGCAGCATCACAGCCCTGCAGCTCCCCCGAGGATCCAGCACACGATCCCAGCTCCCTGGAGCCCCTCCTGGGACTTCCCAGGGGTCACCCACAGCCCTGAGCACCCTCCAGCTCCTGTCTCCCAGCTCTAATCTCAGGGCTCAGGACTCTGAGCATGAATAAACTCAGCTGTTATTTGCAAACAATTCACCCACAAGTACTCGACAAACAAAAACCTGTAATTAAGCAAATAAGGAGAACCTTCTTCCCCATTAAACAGCGCTGCAGACCAGCTTCTGTTTGAATTGTTTTATTGCAAAGGGGTTTTAAATCACTCTTTTTATTTGAGATGAGGTAAAAGCTAAACATAAATTTTAAAAAATCAGGGGAAGGAGATGGATGGGTGCCTGCCAGGGCTCTATCACTGCTTTTCCCATAGGAAACCCCCCTAAATCTGCTGAGAACGGGACACCCAGAGCATTGCCTCCTGCTCTGCTGCTATCACAAACCAAACACGGGGGAAGGTGAATGTAAACAGCTCCTTCAGCCCGATCAAATTAACACGGTTAAAGGTTGGCCCTAATTGCTCCTGGAGCAGGGGTGGCCCAGCACATCATCCCCCAGCCCTGGGGGGACAAGGGCTCCTGCCCCCCACTCCCTGCCCCCCAAAGCAGCACTGCCTCCTGTGGATGAGGGGTGAGGCAGGATCCCAGGTGAGAGAAGCCCCCAGGATGTGATTTCCCACCCTGTACCCCCATTTTGGGGACAGAGAAGAGCCCCTGCAGACTCCCCCTGGAGCAGCTCCCCAGAGCAGCCTCTTCCCCCTCATCTCTCCCAGTCCTGACTCTTCTGTTTCCCTTGGGCACCGTGATTCCTTCTGGCTCCTGCCCAGCCAGAAACCCTCTCCTCCAGCCCCTGTGCCATCCCAAACCACCAGAACTCCACATTCCCCTGCTGCTGGACACACTCATGCATGTGCTGGCACGTGTGGCTCCAGCCCCGGTCGCTGTCACCCCCGGGCAATCCTTATCACGTTTTCCCAGTGGCTCCCTCCTTCCCCACACAATGAAGGTCAGGGTGCAGAGGGACATTTGGGTTCTTGCCACACAAACAGCCCGGTTCGGCTTGGTTTGGTTTATTTTTTTTTCCCTTTTTCCTGCCCATCAAACCCCAGCTCCCTGTGTCCAAGGCTGAGGTGGCTGACACGGAGTGAGGATGTTGGGATGGGGCAGCCCTGAGCCAGCTCTGATGGAATCTCACTCACTTCCACTCATTGAGAAATGAATAACCAAACTGGGAAACCAATGGAATCAACAAGTATTTGCAGCTTTGCCTATTTTTTCTTAATTTTTTTTATTTTTTACTGCTTAGAGGGTTATGTTTTTAAAGGCTCAATTTTTTCCAAGGATGGGAAAACCTGCCTCAAAGCAAACCCACTGGGATAGCCAAACCCAGGGGAGCAAGAGAGTTCTAGTAATTTTGAAATAAAACTATCTTTTTCTGTCAGAAAAACAAGTCCTAGGCTGGCCAACAAAGACAAATATTCTGAGTGTTTGCTTTTAACACTTTCACTGCCAGCCAGCTGGGGCTTCTCATTTTACAGCAGCTCCTCACCTTGCACCACTCCATGAAGGGGGCTGCCAGGTTTTTGATTCATAAAATAACACATTTTAATGCTTGGTTTGGTGAGGAGAAGCTTCCTCTGGCCGTGTGGGTTCTGCAGAAGCCAAAGTAGCTTCCTCCTGCCCTGGGGGCCTCCTCTGCCACTCCAGCACCCCTCCAGCCACCCCCTCCCCATGCCCAAAGTGCTCTGTCCGTGCAGGAGAGTGAGGGGCCCAATCCAGGCTCCTCTGAGCCAGCAGTGACGATCTCAGGGCTGTTTGCTGTCACTTCATGCACGTAGGGGGTGCAACACCAGGTCAGAGAGGCACCCTGGGTGTCACTGCTGGTGTCACTGCTGGTGTCACCTCCGAGACATCGCGTGGGGAGCTCAGCCTTGCTAAGCAGCACATCAGCCACAAACAAGAAAGCGTCCAAGAGCTGAGTGCAGAGGAAACCAGGCGGGTTTCCTGCCTGGGCTCGGCTGCTCCTGGAGCTGCCCAAAGCCCTGAGCCCCCTCTGAGCCCCAGCCCCAGCCGTGCCAGCCCCTGTGCAGCCTGGCACAGCAGTCCCAGGGGCTCAGGGCAGCTCTGCCATCCTACCACGGTGCCCGTGGCTCTGCAGCTCTGTCAGGAATTGCTGCAGTGTGACACAAAGCTTTGCTGAGCTCTTTTTTCTCCCTGCTGATCAAAGAATGTCTCTGGCCATGCCCAGGGCCAGGTTCCATCTATCCTGATCTGAAGCTCCCAGGGCGGAGTCACAAACTTCCTTGGAAACTGAGGGGTGGGACATCTCCTTGGCTTGGGCATAACCAGAGGTGGGCAGGGTCAGATTCTTAGGTCTTGTGGCCCTGGTGACAGTGACCACCGTGCTGTCATCCCCAAAATGCTGGTGCCACATGGCCCTGGCAGGGGACAGCTGCTGGCACACAGCACTTGGCAGGGCTCAGAGAGGGATCTCAGGAGTTTGTGTTGGAAGCCACGGGCAGCTGGGGGGTGTGGAGAAGGGTGGCTGGGTTTTCAAATCCATTGGTTCATAGAGGAGCCGGCAAGGGAGGGGCAAGGAGCAGCCTGCCTCGTAATTGTAATTGTGTTAATTACCCGGGCTGGCTCCGAGCAGGATCCCACACTGAGGCAGGTGCCTCATCATCCCTGACCCAGCATCCCAGCCACCATTCCCTCCTGTCCCAGCAGAGCATCCAGTCAGGCCTGGGCCACGCTCATGGCTCCCAACCAACGTCCCCATCCCTGTCACATACCCAGGGTCACATCTGGAGCCACCCTGAGCGTGCAGCTCTTGACACGAGGATTTTGGGTGAGCCGTGGGAGGAACACACGCGCTGCTCCCTTGCAGGCTGTTGGGAGGGCAGGGTGATGCTCAGGGCTGTCACCAGGGTCCCTGACTGCTGTCAATCACTCAGGACAGCGCTGTGCAGGAGCAGGCAGGGTGCTGTGTGTGGGATCTGGCCCCGGGGCGCTGGCTCAGCCCGTGTCCATGACGCAATGGAAAGCAGCAAGCAGGAGCGTGCCTTGCCCCTACTTGCAGCTCTTCCAGCTCTAGGGCTCGATGCTGGAGATAAACGGCCTTGATGGGACGGCAGGACAAGTTCCAACACTGCTTCCCAGTGTCTGCTGCCAGCTTCAGAGCGTGAGAAAATACCGGGCAGGGAGGGAAGGATCAGCATCGCACAGATGTTTGGAGATGATTGATATTTTTATGGTGAAGTTGGGATTTTTGGGTTCCTCCATCCCCTCCACGTGGCAGGTTCCTGGGCTCGGGCTTGCACGCACGTGTTGGGCACTGTGATGCCCACGGGCACCCAGGGACACGCCAAGGGCTGGGCTGCACCCCAGCTCCTCACCTGGGCACCCACAGCTGGGTGCAGGCACCCTCTGAGCAGCCCTGTCCCCACTTCAGTGTCCCCCAGGCTGCTTAGGATGGACCCTCAAAACCAGTGAGTTTGAAAGTAAATCAAGCAAAACACTAAAAGCACAAGTCCCCAGTGAGTGTCCATCCATCTCCAAGGACAGGGATTCCCTGGGTGCCTGTCCATCCATCTCCAAGGACAGGGATTCCCTGGGTGCCTGTCCATCCATCTCCAAGGACAGGGATTCCCTGGGTGCCTCTCATGGGTGCCTGTCCATCCATCTCCAAGGACAGGGATTCCCAGGAGTTGCCACCTCCCTGCCCGTGGTGCAGCCAGCTCCAGGGACTGGCTGTAGGAGAGAGCTCTGGTTAAAGAAGCAGCAGAGAGAACTTGTTGCTTCTCAAGCAAGCAGTGAAAAGCCCTCTCCCCTCATCTCCCAAAGCTGTGGGGATCAGAGGGTCTCACTCCCCCCCTTGTTTTGGCTGTTTGAATTTATGGCAGCTCCAGCACCGATGGAGGGAGTGAATTCTCCTCACCAGCTGGGAAGGAGCAGACTCTTCTCAAGGTGTTCTAGGACATGGCCTCCCTCTCCTTCCTTCATAGCACTGGGAAGAAGCAAACCAGTGCAGGGAACACAGCTCTCTCCTGGCAGGTTGTGGGACATGTCTGGGCATAAACCATCTCCTGCTGCAGACATGGAACCACTGCATGCTCCCTCCATGCAGGGGTCTGATGTGGGCAGGAGCTTCAGGACACGTCCCCAGGAGGGCCCTGTGCCCATCTGGATCCTGCTGCAGAGGGGAAACCAGGGAAAGCAAGCTCAGCTCTCTGGGAAAGCTCCCTGCCTGCATCCCTTGGGGTCGAGCAGAGGAATTCAGCCTGATTATCATTAGAATAAAGGCCAAAGGAGCTCGGCTCACCCTGGCTCCCTGCTCTCAGGTTCCCACCATGGATCCAGCTCAGGGACCTGCTCTGGGACGCAGCTGGGAGTCCTGCCTTGTGCGGGGCTGGTGTGGAACAGCAGGAGATGGGCCATGCTTCCAGCAATCCCCTTTTATCAGCTGCCAGGCCCTCCAAAATCAGCCAGACTCCTGCTCTCTGCTACCTGCCTGGTCATCAGCACACAAAATTCAGGAAGGGGGAGATGTTAAAAGGATGCACTCCTGAGCCTCCTGCAGCATCTTGTCAGTGCTTCCACCAGGACATGGGTCAGGAGCAGGTGAAGCTGGAGGAGGGAATCTGCTCCTTCCCAGACCTACCTGCCTTCCTCCCTAGGTGAAGCTGCAATAGCTAAAAGAGAGTTTTTTCTTGACTAAAGATGAGGTTTAGCCACAGAATTGAACTAAAAAGACACAATCTGCTTCAAAATGAGTGTCCAGAGCTGCTGCTCCGGGCATGGAGAAACTTTGCAAAGGCAAAGGTACCACTCCCCACCCAGCAGCGCCCCGGGCCATCCTCCCGCACCTCCAGAAAAGAGGGAGCCAAATCTACCTGGGCAACCGGGTGTTCTATCAATTAATTTATGTCTGAGTGTGCAAAAACAACCACCACGCACCTTGGAAGCCGGGCACGGGCGCTTTTTTGCCTCGGGCTCTCCCAGTAAACGCCGCGTTTCCGACGGCACCCGGGGCTTTGCTCTCTCCTCCTTATCGGAGCCGGGACGCGTGTGGTTTTTTGATGCGGAATTGTGGCCCCGGGCTCTCCACCTGCCGGCTCCCCTGGGCCGCTCCCCGCGGAGGAGGAGGCTCCGCACCGTGGGATCCTCATCCTCCGGAGCGGCAGCCGGGGAAGCGGCTGTGCCCGGGCAGGTCCCGCAGCAGGCAGAGCCCGGCTCCCGCAGGCACTGGGATGTGCTGCTCCGTGGCCATGAGCTCACCCCAGCCACTCAGCACGGCTCGTTCCTCTCTTCTTTTCTATTTTTTTTCCCTTTTTTTTTTTTTTTTTTTCCCCCCCCTTTTTTTTTTTTTTTTTTTTTTTTTTTTTTTTTTTTTTTTAAGGAATCCCGGCTCCTCTGTGCAGGTGTGGAGAGGAGTCTGAATTGGGGGGTTCAAAGCTCGGTGCCTCACTCTGCCCTCAAACACCTGCACGGCCATGCTTTAACCCTGCTCTGGTCCCTCTCCAGCCCTTGGGAGGGGACCTTTCTTTGCAGGTCCAAAATGTTTCTATGAGGATTATGAACCTGCAAATACCTGCAGTGGGGCTGGAGCACAGAAATGTTTGAACCCAACCTTTAAACCAGTGATTTTCAGGGAACTGATCTGCATCAGCCTGTCCACATCCCTGTGTCAGTGATGCTGTCAGGGTGGAGGGCTTGGAATGTCCCCCCAGTCCCTGTCACTGCTGATTTTTAGGGAACAGGAGGATTGTATCAGCCTGTCCACATCCCTGTGTCAGTGATGCTGTCAGGGTGGAGGGCTTGGAATGTCCCCCCAGTCCCTGTCACTGCTGCACTGACCCGGGTTGGGGGCACCCATCAGGCAGCAGCTGATATGGGCACACCTGGAAAGTCCCAACCAGCTGTGCCAGGACGAGCAGAGGGGACATTGCCCTCACGGATTGTCCCTGCCCTGCTCCCTGAACAGGGCTCCATGCTGCCCCAGCTGAAATGGGGCTGGGGCTGAGGTGCCTTGGAACAAAAGGTTGGGAGTTTAATATTACAGCAGGAAAACAACCGGCTGGAAAGCTGCCACAGTTCCTAAATAAACAAGGGACCAGCCCTGACAGGTCCAGCTCACAGCTCTGATGACACAACAGTTCTTCCCTGTGCCCTTTGAAAAGCAGGAGTGTGGACAGGGAGCATCCTCCCCCTGCACACTCCAGTCAGGGATTGTGCCAGGCAGCTGCTGCACTGCCCAGGGACACTGGCCTTTTCCCTTTGCTCATCCTGGCAAAGCCAAAATTCCTGTGCCAATTCCCTTGGCACTGCCCCTTGGCCCATGCTGGACACTGTGAGGTGGGGAGTGGTACCTGGGAATGGTGATCCCTACCTGGGGAATACCTGCCCTAACAGCACCAGGGAAGCCCAGCACAGGAGGAAATCTGGTCTCCAGAGCATGATTAACCCCTGGAAAGCAGAGGAGACTGAGTGGTGACTGACAGCTGTCAATCAACAAATGACACAAAGCAGGAATGGCAATTTGGGTGCATCTGGCCTCCAGTGGGGGCCCAGGCCAAACATCTGCCTGCCAGGCTACTGATAAAAAATGGTGTTTTCATAAAACTGTGATTTGGGGGGAGGGTGCGTGGGGGGTGACATTTCCAATAAAACTCTTCTCTCGTGCTGGAACAGCAATCATTTTTATCACTTTTTGGCAGCCAACCAGATTTACAATGGCCTTTCACTGAAGAAACAGAGCTTCTGTTTGTTTTCGGGGCATCCACATTCCTAGGGTTTGACAGAAATGATTCTTTTCCCCCCTTTTCTTCCAAATGTTGACACAAGAGTGAAACACTGCCTTTGCTGCCAGGCTGAGAAAGGGAAATGAGCTTGGCCAGGGGAGAGTCCAGGCCATGGCCCTGGGATGCTCCACCCAACCAAGGTTGCTCTGAGCTCAGAGCAGCTGCTCTGGCCCTGCTGTACCAGAATTCATCTCTTGGCCCCTGGGCCAGAGCTTTGGGGGGGATGAGCCACTGGGAGCTCATCTGACACTGTCCCCTCACCAAGGCTGGGTCCAGCTGTGGCACAGGTGTCCCACGGGCTGGCCAGACGTGTCCCTGCACATCTGCCCGTGTCTGTGTCTCCTTCTGCAAGAACTGGGAGCTGCTCCACCCTCCCCATCTCCTGCCTGTGCTGGGTGTTTGCATCCCCTGGGATGGGGGAAGCAAATCCCCCTGGCCATCAGCTTCCTCTGCCCCTGCCAGTGCTGGGTGTGCAGATCCCAGAGCCATGCAAGGATAAATCTGTGGGTGCAGGGCTGATGGCTGGGCCCCATGGGACTGTGGGTTTGCATCTCAGCTCTTGGGGATGGTGTTTGCAGACCCAGAGCAGGGGGGAGCTCCCAGCTCTCTGCCCACCGTGGCAAAGCCGCGGCGCTTGGGAAGCTGCAGGCACCCTTCCTCTGGGAAACACCAGTGCCAGATTCCCAGGCAACTTGAAACAAAGCAAATCCAGTCCAAGACACGCATCTCCAAGCTCTGTAGCTGGAGGGCACCGGGGGAAGCTCAGGGGGGAACAGGCTGAGGGGAATCAAAACTCCTTTTTGCAGCCAAGCGCTCGTTTTCCCAAATCCTTCGCGGCGCTTGCATCAGAGGCTGCAATTACCCAGACTTGCCCTCTCTGTCTGCACGAGGCTGCCGTGCTGGATGCCCCATGCTTTGAAGTGGCTCCCCACAGCAGGGTGAAGGTTCATTAACTCTGTGGGGATGAGCAGAGAGACCTCCAGCATGTCCTGGATGCTCAGCAGAGAGAGCACCAAGCTCGGCCTCCCATCGCCACGGCCTCGGGCTGATGTGCCAAACCCCCGAGCCTGGCAGGGCCATCCTGCCGTGCTCCAGATGGGGACATCAGCCCGGCGAGGGCTCAGCCCACATCCTGCAGAGCTGATGCTTCCTGCATCCTGCTCCCGGTGACCAGCGGCACGGCCGGGGCCGTGTCAGCAGATGGCAATGTTTCTGTGCTCTGCTTATCTCTGCTGCTGGCTGCTTTTCAGCCCACTGCCAACCCCCAGCTGGACCCTCCCGTGGGCTCCAGCCGTCACCCAACCCAAAAAACCAGAGCAGCGAGGCCCAATGGTGCAAACACCTCCAGCACCCTGCTAGCAGGATCTCCCAGCCCTTCTCCTCTGCCCATGCCCTGGATGTGGTCACCTCATCCTCCCCTTCGTGGTGTTGCTGTTTCTGGTCTCAGCCCCGGCCAGGAAGGGCAGAGGCACTGATAAAAATAGCCAACAAACTGTTCAATGAAGCTTTTTCAGCTGCTTGGGTGTGGTGTGACTTTTGGGCAAGAGATCAGGGGTTGGCTTTTCCCATCCAGCACTGCTCCCCTGCACTGCCTTGGCTCGGCTTGGCTCAGCTCGGCTTGGCTGCTCCAGGAGTTTGGGAGCACCAAGGGAAGCAGGGAGAGGCTGGGAACAGCAGAGGAGGTGGAAGAAGTCTGTTCCGGTGGTGAAATGTCAGCCAAAACATCCCTGTGGGGAGCTCTGCAATGCAAGGTGTGAAGGGCAGCAGGTCACAGGTCGGGGCTCTCTGTCCTCAGCCTCCTCCGGCCACAGCCCCCCCTGAGCTGTGCCTGCCCAGCCCAGCCCAGCCCAGCCCAGCCCAGCCCAGCCTAGCCCAGCCCGCCTTGCTCGCAGCGGCAGATTTCGATTTCCCAGACTTCCTCTTTCGGTGAGATTTATGAAGGTCTGATCACAGCAATTAGGAACTGGGAATGACCCAGCCAGGCTGCCCCAGGGGGTAAAAATAGCCCTGGCTAGTGACTCACTGGCTGCGGTGCGAGGAGCCCCAGGCTGGGGACACGCTGGGGACACTGCCACAGCCCTGTGTCACCCTCTGTGTCACCCTCTGTGCCCTCCTCCTGTCCTGCTGATGTGTCTCCCACACTGAGGAGCCCTGTGGGGAGCTTCCAGAGGCATCCAGGTGTGCGGAGTGGGGACAGTTTGCATGGTGGGGGGCTCCAGGCGTGACCCAGCTCCCCGGAGCTGATGCCCACGTCCTGGCAGAGCCTGGCCAGAGGTGCCCATGGATGGGGGCTGCTTTCCCAGGAGCTTCACACCCTGCCTGGGAAAGCACCACGGCAGCAAGGATTTGGAAGAGGACAGGCTGGACCTTGGGAAGGTTTGGGGATGACACTTTACAAACACCTGCACCCAGCAGCTCTGTCCCTCCCTGCCCGCAGGTTGGCACTGGAGGGGGGACAGACCCTTCTGTGTGAGCTTTGCATGTCCCTGCCACATCCCCGTGCTGTTCCCTTTCCCTGACTGATCCCACCAGGCACCAACCTCCGCTGGGGCAGAGCCCCGAGCAGCCGGGCACGCTCAGCCCTGTGTCAGCTCAGCCGAGCAGAAGCGCCTGCTGAGGGTGGGTGTTCCCGTGGGGTAATTGTGCTTCCTCCCTGCCAGCTAAAAATAGGTGGCAGAGCTCAAAGAACAAGGTGCTGGGTGCACCTCAGCAGTGTGGGGCACGGGAAGCAGGATCTGGGGAGGTGTTGCAAGAACAGCTCCGTTCAATGCACCCCCACGCTCCAGTTTCGGGACTCCCTTTTGTTTTCACGGGAGATTTGCACTTGAAAAGCCACTGTCAAATTTGCATGCACAAACATGTAGCCAGGCCAGAAACAGGAATGGTGCCCTGTGCTTTCCAGAGCCATCCCAGCTCCTGTTGCACACCCACGGAGCAGCACCAGGCTGCCAAGCTGGAGTGGTCAGTGGAGGCTCCATGGCACATCCACCATGTGTGCTGAACCCTCATCCCATCCCGGGGCAGACAGAGCTGCCCTGCCCGGTGATTAATGACCCTCTGCTGAGATTTCCCAGAAGGAAACAAGCCTCTTCCCATTGGAAGGAGCTCGTTTCTTACGACACGGCCCTGACAGCTCCTGCCATCCATCGCAAAGGGACTTTGACCATGAACTCCCACCCCGCAGGCTGACTTTGCATTCCCGACTTGGGAACAGCAGCGGTGCCAGACCCTCCATCCCTGCGGTGCTCTGGGCACTCAGGAATCTGCCAGACCCTGCGGTGCCCTGGGGCCCTCAGGAATCTGCCAGACCCTCCATCCCTGCGGTGCTCTGGGGCCCTCAGGAATCTGCCANAACCCTGCGGTGCTCTGGGGCACTCAGGAATCTGTGGGTCCCTCCATCCCTGTGGTGCCCTGGGGCACTGAGGAATCTGCCAGACCCTCCATCCCTACAGTGCTCTGGGGCACTCAGGAATCTTCCAGTCCCTGCATCCCTACAGTGCTCTGGGCACTCAGGAATCTGCCAGTCCCTGCGGTGCTCTGGGCACTGAGGAATCTGCCAGACCCTCCATCCCTACAGTGCTCTGGGCACTGAGGAATCTTCCAGTCCCTGCATCCCTGCGGTGCTCTGGGCACTGAGGAATCTGCCAGTCCTTGCGGTGCCCTGGGCACTCAGGAATCCGCGCACATGGCCCTGGAGCGGAGCAGAGCTGATCCCTGGCTCAGCCCCTGTCTCCTTTGACAGAGAGCTGTTCCCTCGCGTGGCGACACGTCCCCAGCCGAGCCACCCAGCACAGGCAGCAGCGGTGGCAGCGCCGGTGCCAATTCCTCTTTAAAGCTGAATTCTCAGCAGCTTAGGGAGCTGTGTGGTCCGGGCATCACGGCGGGGCTGCCCCGCTCCCAGCACACGAGGTTGCTTTGCCGTGCCAGGAAATGGGGCTGCCTGGGCTGGGAATGCTGAAAGGAATCACTTTTGGGGCCAGGGTGTCCCCACACGCGTGGTTTGAGCTCCCGAGGATGGTTTTGCATCATCCCAGCACCATGCCAGAGGGAGAATGGGGGAAACCACAATGCTGGCCGGCCTCAAACATCCCACTGCCTCAGCTGGCCACATCTGGGGAGAGTTTGCTCCAAGTCCTTTTGGTCAAGCACAGAGAGCTGGAGAGGGTTCATGCCAAGAGCTGGTCCTCTCCCACTCGTCTCTGGAAGGGTTATCAGGACAGGAGTGAAATCTGGAGCACGGCTGAGGTGGGAGAGGTGTGGGAATGCAGACAAGGCAGGGTTATTTCCCCTGCTCTACAGAGAAGCCAGGCAGGAAAGACACACAAATAGACATAATTGAGGCTAAATGTCTTAGGTTTTTGAATCAACATGCACCACTGAGAGCACAATCAAAGGCTCTTTAGTAATTTATTGACTTACCATGAAGTAAAATGATCTGCGTGTATTTATCACACCCACACCCACCCCCACCCCTTCCTATTAGGTAACTGAGTCCTTCCAGAGCACTCAGCTCCCCAGTGCCACACGCCAGGGGAGGAGGATGGGATGTGGGACAGGGAATTGTGTGCAGGAGCCAGCCTCACACCAGCCAGCTGCACAGCAGCACCCACAAGGTGCAGGTCGGTGGACACAGATCCTGCTGCTCTGAAATTCAGATTTGACATCCAGACCCATCCCCAGTGGGCTCAGTGGTTCATGGGGGAGAGGGGGAATCCTTGGCTGGCTCAGCACACCGTGGCACCCATCACCTCCCTGCCCAGCTCAGCAGCACAGAGGTCCCTCAGGGTGCTGGGAGATGCCTCAGAGATGGTTTTGGATTCACCACCCCACCACGTCCCAGCTCCCCGTGCTGCTGCTCCTTGTGGGAGCGATTCACCTCCCTGCACACGCCCAAGCAAACTCGGGGCAGGGTTGTCCCTTCCTGCCTCCAGGCCAGCCCCAGTGACATCTCAGCCTCTCTTTGCAGGCAGAAAGGGGAAGGTGGCAGTGACAGGCAGCAGGCCCCGAGGTCAGGCTCAGTTTCAAAAGGCACGTGCGGGTTCTCTGCGCTTGCAAAACTTCCCCAGCCCTCCTCTTACGAAAGACCCTCGGCTTGCAAAAGAGCAGGAACACGCGAGAAAATAAACAAATGGTAAAGAAAAAACACACTGTAGGTGTCTGGCTCTGACTGCCCCACCACGCCAGCAGCGAGGGCAGCTCGTGCCTCAGTTTCCCCTTTGGCTGGGGGAGCAGCCAGTGCCACAAGGCTCAGGCTGTGGCCGTGCTCCCAGTCCTGCTCCCATTCTGGCACCCAGCCCTGGCCCAGGGGCTCGGAAAAACCTTCCCTTCCCACCCCAGAGTGCAGATTCAGAGCACTGATTTTGATTTCTGACAAATGAGGTGACAGACAATGGAGGAGGAGGCCGATCCTGACCCTGCATCCCTGGAAAGCACCAACTGCAGCTGTGGGCAGCTTCCAAAAGGGCTCCAGCTCCCACAGAAGGGGAGATGAATCACCAGGAGATGAATCTTCTCCAGTGGGAAACCCCAGCACCAGGCACAGCCCTCCCACAGGGCACCACCACACCACGGGGTGATTATGGGGGGGCAAAACACATCTTGGGGGGGCAGAAGCAGTTTTATATCCCAAGGATTCATCCCTGGGCACCAGTGTGGGGTAGAGCCAAGCCAGAGGGCTGCTCCAAAGGAGCAGAGGCCAAGCAGGCTCTGCAGGGGAGAGGTGCAGGGTCCAGCCTGACTCATAAATGAGGGGGGGACCACGCACACCGAAGCCCCCAGGCTGGGATTTGGGGTGTTTTCCCTCTGCTTTGCTCCAGCCCTATCGCCCAAAACCAGCATGGGAAACTGTGAGTGTGACAAAGATAGTGCCCAAGGGCAGATATCAGCCACACTTCCTGCAGCACACTCAGCCCTCCGCCCACCCTGGCCCGCAGCTCATCCACCCTGGCATCAATTAGCCTGATTAACACCAGAACTTGGTGTGGTGATTACAGGGAGAGCCCCAGCCCGCTGGAGCAAAGCCTGGTCTGTGCATGGATGAGGGGATGCTTCTTCCCAGGCTCGTGTTACCCCCAAAAAGGAGGAGAGCTGATGGCCCTGCTACATTTTGGGGCCTCGAGGCTGGCCCTGGGTGGACAGTGTCCCAAGACACAGCTGGGACAAGCCTCAGCCTTCCCTCCAAACCATCTTTGGGTGTGTCCAAAACCACAGTGCCCATGTGGCCCCAAACCTCTGCCAGACACCCACTGCAGGTGCCTGATGTCCTGATGGGGAAAGATTTGACCCCAAAAACCCGAAATCTCACATTTCTGGGCAGAGTCGTGCCTGAATCCCACTGCTGTGCCCACACCACGGAGAAGGGAGAGCCATGTCATGGGTGTGAGATCAATGTCATGGGCATGAGTGTGCAAGGACAGGTGAGTGTGCAAGGACATGTGAGCGTGCAAGGCCAGGTGAATGCGCGCACCTCGGGATGTCACTGGCAGCAGGCAGGAGCTCAGAGCCCAGGTTAAGCCCTTCCCCATGCAGGCTGTGAGGCTGAGGAGCTGGGAAGGGGCAGGGAGGGATGCTGGCGTGGTCCCCAGTGACAAAGCCAGCCTTGGGAACAGTCGCCAGCAGCTCGGCTGAATTATGGACACCTCGACGGGCCGGGCCCCGCGGCAGAAGGCTCTGCTTGGGTTCAGCCCTCACAGCTGCCTCCCCAGGGTCCCCGGGGATGGCAGCCCTGGGAACGGGCACGGGGGGAGCTCAGCCAGCCCAGAATGGGACCTGCAGCCACTGCTCTGCCCTGGCAGCACCACTGCCATGCCCTGAGGTGAGGCAGAGCCACCCCGGAGGTGCTCGTCCTCCCACCGCAGCCCACAGGAGTCCTGCAGCTGGGAAAGGGCAATCCATCCCATAAATCCATCAGTTTTACCTGAAAAAAAATGTCTGGGAAGATCACAGAATCACAGAATCACTGGGTTGGAGGAGACCTTCAAGATCATCGAGTCCAACCCAGCCCCAACACCTCAACTAAACCCTGGCACCCAGTGCCACATCCAATTTTATTAAACACACGCAGGGATGGTGACTCCACCACCTCCCCGGGCAGACAATTCCAGTGCTTTATCACTCTTTCCACAGATGTCATGGTTAAAGTCACCAGAGTGCTGGGCTCAGCTCGGGGGAGGTGTGGGGTGAGATGACAGCAGAGCTGCACGAGGGCTCCCAAAACTCTGGCAGCAACCCCGTCCCCACTTGTAGGATTGGATCCATAGTGAAGGATTCATCCTTGTCCCAGGGCCAAGGTGCCCCATCGGGGGTTTCTCACCCAGCCCCACAGATCTGAGTGTGGAGTCCCTGTGCTGGCTTACAGCAGGATAAATCCTGGTCTTTGAGCAGTGAAGAGCCTTGCTCAAGGCAGCTGGGGACAATTCATGGGCGAGGAAGATGTGTGGGGGCAGGAAAACACAAGGCAGGGAAATGTGGCAGCACTGGGAAAAGTCCGCGTTTTTTTTTTTTTTTTCTTTTTTTTTCTTTTATTTTTGTTGGGGTTTTTTTTGTTCTTCTTTTTTTTTTTTTCTTTTTTTTTTTCGGAAGGTGCCTGGGAAAGGAAGCGATTGTTTGGAGCAGATCTTGATGGCTCCAGGCCCCTCATTGGGGAGATAACCAGGCACAGCCCCTGTGCCGTGTGAGACCCGGCCTGGCCCGTGTGGGAAATGTCCCTCTGCAGCTGGGCAGCTGCTGGGGGGGGCTCAGACACCAAAACCCACCCCCCTCACCCCCCTCAGAGCTGGACTGACTCAGGGAAGGGGTTCTTGGGGTCCCCCAGCAGTGCCACCCCCACAGCCACAGCTCCAGGCCTTGTCCCCACCTCGGGCCTGTCCGTTTGAGGCTATTTTGGGGGTAAGCAGGAATTAGGCAGCTTTAACTCCTTTCTGATGTTGTTGCCAAAAATCTTGGCTAAGCATATGCAATTAGGGACTCCGTCATTCCTGGAGCTGTCACCCCCCTGCCCGGCGCTGATTTGCAATATCCACGTCCCAAACACCACCGGCCTGGCCCTCTCCTCTGCTTCCCACCATCTCTCACTGCTCAAGCTGGAGATTAGGAAACAAGAGAGGGGTTTGGGGCCTCGCTGTCAGCCAGGAGATAGAGCCGGGTTTGCTCTGAGGAGGGAATTATTCTGGGTATGAATTATGTCATTTTCCTCTCCGGAAGCGGCGCATGCTCCCGGGTGTCACAGCTGGCGGGGCCGAGGGGGAGGCTCCTTCCCCGGCACGTCCCGGCTCCCCCGACCTCTCTGGCTCCCCAAACCATGAGGAGAACAACGGGAGCAGCCAGAGGGGGAAGGAAAATGAGGCAGTGGCTCCTTTTCGCTGTCCCCCTCCATCCCAGCTGCCTGCCACGCGGGGAGGACGTGGCCGCAGTTGTGCCGGGGCCGTGCTGGGCCCCGCGGGCTCAGCTGTGCCTGGAGAGATGTGGGGCAGATCAAAGACCCCGAGCCCCTCTCCCAGCCCCCCGGGGAGCCCCCGCCAGGGTCTGGGCTCTGCGGCACGTGGAGCATGCCAAGAATCAGAGCAAATGGTGGGGGGCTGCGTCCCCCTGCCCTCAGCGGGGCGGTCAAAGATAGAAATGAAGCAAAGATCTCTTGGACAGCACGGTGAGCTGAGCCAGGTTGGGTGTGCAGCACCCCACACCCTCAGAGCACCCCACTGGGAGCTGCTGAGGAGCTCTCAGCCCCTCTCCTGATGGCAGCCCTCGGAGCTGTGGTGAAAGGGAGCATTTAGGGCCACGCTGGCACCCTTGGCAGGCGCCGGGGCGCGCGGCCGGCCCAGCTGCTGCCGCTGGCGCCAGAGCGGGCGGCGCGGGCCGGGGGCAGGTGGACGGCTGGCTCGGCCGCCTCGCTCCCCACAAAGGCTCCCCTTTCTCCCAGGCAGCTTCGGAGCTGAATGAATCCGCCTGATTTATCTGGCCTCGTTTCCTCAAACGGTTTTTCCACCCCCCCGCGAGCGTGTCCGTGCTGCCGCTCCCCCTCCTGCCGCTGGCACGGCCCTGGTGCTCCTGCAGCAGCAGCAGGTGGGGGTCACAGCTCTGGGGGATCTTCCTGCAGATGCCTGAGCATTTTTGGGGAGAGGCCAAGGGGTTTGCCAGCACCCGGGGAAGATGCTGGGGGTGCGTGCAAGGAGTGAACTGCTGGTGGGATTTGCTCCAGAGGCTCACGTTTACCCCAAATTGCTTCAAAAACACACTGTGACCTCCCTGCATCCATGCATGAGTGCTGGGCACACAGAGGGAGAAGCACAGCAAAGCCCTGCTCCATCCCTGGGACATCTCACCCTGTTCCATCCCTGGGGGATCTCACCCTGCTCCATCCCTGGGAGATCTCACCCTGCTCCATCCCTGGGACACCTCACCCTGCTCCATCCCTGGGGGATCTCACCCTGTTCCATCCCTGGGAGATCTCACCCTGCTCCATCCCTGGGAGATCTCACCCTGCTCCATCCCTGGGAGATCTCACCCTGTTCCATCCCTGGGGGATCTCACCCTGCTCCATCCCTGGGACACCTCACCCTGCTCCATCCCTGGGGGATCTCACCCTGCTCCATCCCTGGGAGATCTCACCCTGTTCCATCCCTGGGAGATCTCACCCTGCTCCATCCCCGGGGGATCTCACCCTGTTCCATCCCTGGGGGATCTCACCCTGCCCACCCCACACCCTGACCCCAGCAGCACCCAGAGTCCCGGGGTTCTGCAGGAGAGCTGGGGCCCAGACATAGAAAGGACTCTGTGCTTTCTTCTTCCTGGTGTTACCCCAGCACAATATCAATTCAAACCCTCTCTGTTTGAGGATGCAAATGCTGCCTGGCGTGCTGGTGCAGACCGAGGGAGTCACCCCGTCTCTGTCGGTGAGGGCCCAGATCTGCTCATTTCACTATCTCACCCTGTCGGAAACCTTAATTAAACACTGCCTTTGATTCGGGCGTGCTCCTGCACCCCTGCAGCTCCTGCCAGGGCGTGCAAGCCTCCCCCAGCACCCCCCACTCCTCCTGCTCAGGGGAGCACCCCACACCCACAGATCCTGGGGGTGGTGGGTGCCAAACCCCACGAGTCAGGGGGTCCCCGTGCCTCCCTGAGCACTGTGACATGGCACCACACATGGGGCAGACGTGGTAAAACAGGACTTGAGGCGGGGAAAATCTTCATCAGATGTTGAAGGCTGCTAGGAGGTGCCTTTTCCTTCCAGGGTTTTCCACTTGAGTTGACATCCACCCAACCGGCCACAAATGATTGCGAGTCAGTGCTTAAAAACTTTGAAAAAAAGAGAAATATCAATCCCAAGAAGACGCCGGGGGTCGTGGCTGCTGTTTGCACACCCCGGTGACAGATAAAAGGCCATCCACGCTTATCAGAGACGCCTTCCCCCAGCCTCCCCCCAGCCCTGGTGACTTTTGCCGGCGCAGCCCCCTCCTCCTGCTGGGGACACGCTGCCCGCGGGGGGGTTTCCAGCCGGAGAGAGAAGCGAGGCGGGTGCCTGACAGCTCACAGATGGGGCAGAGCAGCAAAGTAGGACAGCTTGGGGAGGCAACTCTGCCTGCCCGGCCCCATTGTCCCCTTTTCTTCGCGGGAGGACGCGCGGGGCTCAGCATCACGCCGGCGGGTTTCCATGGCATTTCCCTGCCAACCCCATTCCCGGCCCCTCCGTGCCTGCTGCTGCCTGAGCCCCGCGTGCTCGGCACGGCCGAGCCTCCCTCCCTCCCTCCCTCCAGCCTTTCCTCCGAGCTGGACCATGAGCAGCCGTTGGGGATGGAAGCTGCGGGCAGGAATTCATTGACCTGATGGCAGCTGCTCCAAGGATGTGTTTCACCTGCCCGGTGAAATCTGGGACTTTCCTACCTGGCTAACTTGGACCAAGCACAGGATCAGCTCGTTTGCTGCTAATTTGCTATTTTGTTCCTGCTGCTACGGCAAATATTTGTGTGTGGTATGTGTGGAGAAGTTCCTCCTTTGTTCAGCAGCCTCTCCCTCTGCCAGTCCCTGCAGCGAAGGCAGTCTGGGCTGACTGTTGATGTAAAGTGGTTTGGCAAGGAAGATCCTGTCTCTCCCCAAAATCTCCATCATGATGAGCTCGGGATGGCACCAGGCTCCACTTCCCACCTCTCCCCCTCTCACAGGGAAGAGGGGCTGAGCAGGGAAGTGAAAAATCTGTTCTGTAGGAATCCACAGCCAAGTTTGCAAAGATTTCAGGCATGCACTTCTGCAGACTGCTCTGTAGCAGAGCCAGAGGAGCTCCTGCTTCCCAAGGCATGGGAACAAACTGTTCAAAGACGCTGTGCTGGAAGTCTTGATGACCTGAGAAACCCCCAAATCCCAGCTCAGGGCACCTGGGCTTGCTGGAAATACTGCCCTGTCCCAAGGACCTGTCCCTCCTGCAGCCAGTGTGCTGGAGCAAAATATTCCCTTATGGAAAAATGGAAAATCAGGGGCTTTTACTGGATGCTGAGCTGCCCCACAGCTCCTGGGGTCACCCCCAGCCACAGACGGTGTCTGCTGCAGTGCAGGGAGGGGTTGGAAGGATGGCAGGGATGGCTGGGAGCATTTACACACCCTGGTCCACCCTGTGCTCCTCACAGAGCTCCAAAATGAGGGCAAGCACCGTGCCAAATCCAGCCCTGAAGACAGAAACCGAAATTCATTTGCTTTGTTAATTACCTAATTACCCCTGGAGATAAACAACAGAGAGCATCTCGGGGGCTTTTCAGTGTGTTGGATGTCAGATCCCTCCAGCCCCTGAGCCCACCCATGGCACAGCAGATCGATTTTGGGGTGCCTGGTGCAAGGGGCACTGCTGCTGAGCTGGGCAGCAGCTCAACTCCCACCCGCCAGGGCCAGGAAAGGAATTTGGCCTCCAGGGCCATGTGAATTAGGATTCTCCTCGCTGCTGCAGCCAGGTTCCCTTCATGCCTGTGAGCTTTGCAAACACCCACGTCCCCAGTGTGGGGCTGTGGGGTGTGGGACATGTGGGTCCAAGGAGCCAGGGATGCACCACCCCAGCTCCACAGGTGCTTCCACATCCACCTGCTGCCCCATCCTGCGGTGCCGAGACAAAGAGTGGCTGCTCCCCACACCCTCCTGCTCCTGGGATGTGCCCAGGCAGATCCCCCTCGCCTCGATGCAGCCACCCAAAACTGGCTCTGCTGGAGTTCAAACGTGCAGGGATGTCCTGGGGCACACGCAGAGGGGACTGTGCCCACGCCTCGCCAGCGCGCGGGGTCCTCGCGCCTCTGCCGGGAGCACCACAAACCCTCTGGAGCTGGGAAGGAAGGATCCCAGCCGGGATAATCCCAGCCACCCCTCACCCCAGGCCTCCCCACGGTGCCAAACCCCCCTGAGGTGCCCGTGGAGGTGCGTGGGCGGGGGGTGCTGGGTGCCGGAGGTCCCCGAGCCGGCTGAGCCCCGCGTTTCCGCAGCCGCGCTGCTTTCATGGAGCAGGCAGGGCTCCAGCTGGGGCCCAGCCAAAACCAACCCATTCGTTACAGTCCGGATCTCAGACTGGGCTTTACAGCACCCGCGGGCCCGGCGTGGAGGGGGGGACGCCCAAACCCACGGCTCCTGCCCTTCCCAGCCTGTGTCCCTTCAGAGCCAGCTCCGGAGCTGTGGTGGCAGAGCAGAGGGTGGGACTGCGCTGATTTAGCCATGGGAGATGATTTCCTGCTCCCAAAGGCCAGGCTGCTGCCAGCCCAGCCCCGTGGCGCTCCTGATCCCGTGGGGATCTTCAGGAGCCAAACCCCAGCGCGGTGTGGTGGCAGGGAGAGTGCAGGAAACGCTCAGGCTGGGCCTGGGGGGGATGAGGAATAGGAAAGGACATCCCAAACCCTCCCTCCACTGGGATCCTTAACACTGAACTCCTTTGGCACAAACCTGCCGGTTACTCAAGCCCTGAGGAGGCTCCGGGGGGCCGGTGGCGAGCCGGGGGCGTGCAGGAGGGCGGCTTGAATTACCCCGGCTGCCTCTCCAGAGCCAAACCTTTGGAAAGACTCTCCGGAGCCTGGGAAGGGTCTCTCTGCCAGGTGACTCTCGGGAGCACAAACCCTCTCCGCCTTTGGCATCCCCGTCTCGCAGCCAGGGATGCGGACGCGGGGCTGAACCGGCGGCCGCGGAGGCACGAGCAGCTCCCGGCTCGCTGCCCCGGGGCTGGGATGGCTCCAGCTGGAGCCAGNAGCTGGACACAGCGGTGGCACCGGCGACAGAGGAGCCGCAGCTGCCGTCCCGCCGAGCGGGGATGCTGGAATGGTTCGATTCCCCCGCTTTTCCTCGCTGCAGTTTGGGGGTTTGTGCGTGGAGAGGCAAGAAGCGTCCCCCAAAAGTTTGATTTCCTCCGCCCCCCCCTCCCTTCTCTTTCTCGCAAGCAGCGCGAGTTGAATTTAATGTTGTTAGTCAGGCAGTGCCTGGCTGGCTGTGCCGCTCTGCAAGCTGATGGGGAAACCAATTGAGGGCAAAATTGCTGCAAACAATTGTCCTTTTGTCCCTTTCCCTGGGGTCTGTCTGCCAAGGTTAGTGGAGCTGAATAAAACTCACTTGAGCTGCAACTCACACAACATACCAAGGGCTCCTTTCGGGGCTCGGCGGGGCGAGAGGAGGGGGAGAGCAGAGCAGGGGAGGATGGGGAGCAGGAGGGAACGGAGAGGGGAGGACACGGCACCGGGCACTGGGATGTGGAGGTGGGACAGGGAGCATCCTCCAGCCCCAAGCCCTCCATGGCCATCCACCAGCAGTGGCTGAGCCTCTGGGACTGGGGCTGCAGTGGCACCAGGCGTGGCTCTGCTCACCCCTCAGCACCCCAAAACTGCCAGTGCTGCCTGTCTGGGGAGCCTGGGGGGGCCAAGGCTGCTCTCCCATTCCCCTTGCCCAGTGCCAACCCAAAAGCAGTTTGGCCAGTCCCTGCTCGTGCCCTAAGGAATCGTTCCTCCGTGCCCACGGGCAAACCCCTGTAAAACACACGGAAACCAATGCCTCCTCCAAATAAATAATAGCACACTTGTTTGATTTCCTGAGCACAATAATTAAAAGCCCGGGGGCAGGAGGCATTGTCTGAGTGCCCCTGGGACCCAGCTCCCTCAGCTGACTCTTTCTATTCCCCCAGTTATTCTTTGCGTTCTTTTTTTTTTTCTTTTTCTTTTTTTTTTTTTTTTTTAGCTTCTCCGTTGGCGAATGAAAAATAAAAGCACTTTTTTTCCATCAATCTGGCTTTGTTACTGGAAGCTGATGCCTGAAAAGAACTTCTGTGGGGTTTTTTTCATGAGTAATGAGCACTTCTGTTCTCGCTGCCCAAACATGTATGTGTTTTCCCATGGGGATGCCCCTGGCTTCCTCTCCCCCCACTCCTCCATGTCTGTCCCAGGAGATTTCTTGTGTTATCTGTGTGATGTGTTAGAGTCACTTTTCCCTTTTCCCTGCCATGCTGCTCATCTTTAGATATTTCCTCACCTGCCAGGTGGTGCAGCAAGGCCCTGGTGGGACCAGCAGGCTGGAGGTGAGGGGCTGCTGAACTTCTGGGCTGGCACGTCTGTCCCAGCCCCATGCCAGGGGAAAAGTGGCACCTCAGAAGGGCAGGAGAAGAGGCTCAGCTTCACCAGCACCTGACACAATTCTTGTTGCTTCTCTGCTCTGCTATGGAGACCTTCCAGTCAGAGGGGCTGATGCAGCCTCCAGCCACCGCCAGACCGTGGTGGGAAGCTGCAACGTGCAAGAAAAATAAAGCAAAATGACACCAAAGAGGGCCTGGCTGCTTCCCTATTATCATTCCTGCGTTTGTTTGCAAAGCTGCACTGGGCAAAATCCAATTTCTGGGACCGTCTGGGAGCTGGTTTTCTAGGAACCAGCTGTGGGAAGGACGAGGGGCAGGCGGGCTGGTGGCTGGGCTGCCCTGACAGGAGCATTTCGCTGCCAGCACGGGCAGGTTTCAGTTCCTCCTGGGATCCTCCGAGCAGAGCGGGGCTGCTCCCCACCTGTCTGTGCTGGCAGCCCCAGGAAGGGCACGTTCCCACCCCGGGCTGGGGTCCCACGGGTGCAGGAGAGGGGAGAGGGGCTGCTCCAGCTGCTGGGATGAGCATTCCCACAGGTGACAGCGCTCCGGGTGTTTTTATTCCCCCCTGGAGGCCCCGATTTGCCGAGGGATGAGAAATCTCTCGCCTGCCTGTGAAGAGCAGCTGGGACAGCTGTCCCCAGCTCAGTGCTTCCAGTGCCCCAGCACAATCCACGTGGATACAGCTCGGGCCCAGCCACCCCTGGGACACCCCATTTGTACTGGAACATGAGCCAGAGGAGACCAAGAACTGTGAGCACCCCATTGCCCCAAAATCCCGCAGCATTCCCAGGAGAAACCTCCAAGAGGGACATCAGGAATGGTCCCACCACCTGGTCACCACCTCAGAAATATATTGCCTTTCCATTTTTAGCTTTGCTGATGAGGAAAACCAAGAAACACCCCCAAAGGAGCTGTGGGAAGGGGGAAATGCCTGAAAATGAATCAGCCAAAGCCAGGCACCGCAATTTGCCAGGAGTGCTGGGAAGAGCTCAGCAAGTGCTGCACCAATGTGGCAATTAGGTCAATTTGCCAGGAAAACATCCTCAAACACCAGCTGAGTGTTGGTTAACCAGGCACTGGGTTTGGTGCTTGGGTTGGTGAGCTGGAAACCAGAGAGGCAAAGCAACATCCAGCAGAGGTTTGCCAGCACTGCCCACAGAGCTGTGCTCCCACCAGCCCAGATGTGATTCCGACCCTGAGTGGTTTTAGTTTACAGTTGTGAAATGCAAAAATCTAAAAAAAAATCAAACCCAAACCATTCTTTTTATCCCTTTTTGGCAAGTTTTGTTCTGAAAAACCTCTGAGTGCTGTAGTATTGTTGTCTCTTTCCAACCCAGAGCCTGCCTGGTGATTTGAACCATCAATGAAAGCTGCTGCCCCGGCCACAGCAAAATGAGGCGCTTTCAGCAGCCCGAACGTGTCGTTGGGAAGTTGCCATCAAACGCTGGTTAAAAAAACACAGCAGGGAAAAAAACCTCCAAAACAAAGGCAAGAGTACAAACAGACAGAGCTTGGGATCAGAGCGAAGGCAGGAAAGAAAAGGAGTTATGAACTATATTTACTCTGCCCGAGATCCTTCGCTGCCTTCGCTTCTGTGTGTGGTTATTTATTCACCGAGGGCCAAATCGCAGGAAGCGCTCGGAGCCGGCGGCTCCAGGCAAGTCACTGGAGCTGCTGCAGCTGCCACAGCAATCCTGCCTCCCACACCCCTCTGGGACCTTCTCCCAGCAATCCTGGCTCCCTCATCCCTCAGGGAACTTCTCCTGGCATGACCCAGCACCGGCGTCCTGGCCGGAGAGCGCGGCATTCCCAGAGGCTGCACTGGTGCCCGTGGTGGTTCCCCCACTTCCAGGTGATGGTTCCCAGCTTTTGCAGGTGGTTTTTGAGCGTTGACTGCTCTGTCACCACCAGAGCAGGCTGAGTGTTGGTTAAGTGGGAGCTGCTCCAAAGGGGAGCCCAAATTTCATGTGTTCAACCAGAGGAGCTGGGGAGGGGCTGGTTGGGCACCCAAAACTGAGTCCAGCCCACTTGAGTTTTGTAAGGCAAGTGTAGAGGAGTTCAGATCCACCCCAGCATGGCCGGGCTGCTCAAAAGCAAAAGACAGCAAAGGCTGATGACTGCCTCCACATCATTTTTACTTTTGTTACTTCATTTTTCCACTGAAATGCCTCCTGCTGGGGCACGGGGGCTTCCTAGGGAGCCCCAGGTGGATCCCTGACCCTGCTTTCACCCCTTTCAGGGGCAGCAGGTGGGAAATGACTTGAAATGCAAAATCTCCCTTGTTTTCAGATGCTCTTAACACCTCACTCAGGCCGGCAGTGAAAGCGTGGGCAGCTCTGCGAGCACTTCACACCCAAGTGTGCAGCTCTGTGCCACCCCCAGCAACACCACCAGCCCCAGATCCCGGCACTGGGACCAGCCAGAGGCTGCAGGAAGGTTCCCCTTTGACTCTGCTGCTTTCCAGGAGCAGCAGCCCCAGCGAGGGGTTTCAGCTCCTGTGGCTGCCGGGGCTCAGCATTCCCACGTGCCTCCACGCAGGGTTATTTTTCTAACATTTCTTTTTTTTTTTTCCACTCATCCGGTACGGTTGTTGTGACACTGCAGTCAGCAAATATCATTGAGCAGTAGGAAACGTGAGGTTTTACTGCTTCAGTGAGATTCGGCTGATGAAAAGAGGAAGAGAGAAATCTTCTCTGACAGGGTGAGAAGTCCTCATGTGCCACCCCCGGCCTCTCCGCACACCTCCACTGCTCAAAACCCAACATCTGAGCAGGGTTTTGTCCAGCTGAAGCCACACTTGGGGTGGGGAGGACTGTGGGGTCACCCACAAAGATGCCAGGGTGTCACTGCCTGCCTGGCACCCCAGCCCTGGGCTGGAAAGCAGGGTGGGACTCCCTCACTGCAAGCAGGACACGAGTTGGGTGCTGCTCCCAAATTCTGCATAAACCCCACGGGCTTGTGCTGGTGGCCATGGCCAGCAGAGCTCCTTTATCTGATGGGCCATTTTGAGGGAACAATGTCCCCCTCGGCAGAGCCGGGGTGAACAATGGGCGCGGGGTGGCTGAGCAGCCGGGCTGCGGGACCCCGGGCGCCCCGGCCCGCAGGAAATCCTTTTATTTTTCACTTGTGCACTGAAACAAACACAAGCTCCTGTTTATTTCCTGGTCGATTGTATTTTGGAGGATGGAGGTGGCTTCCCCACGCCGCCGGTTTAACTCCTGCCGTGCCGGCTGGGACTGTCCCTCTCCCCAGCGAGGTGGTGGCCACGAGCAGGACCCCGCTTCCCCCGCCCCCGCTAATTTATGTTTAATTTGAAAACCTGGGGGTCATAAATAACACGTGCTGGCGTGGGAAGTCTGGGAAGCGGGAAGTCAGCCCATCCCCTCCCCTGGCTGAGGCTGGGGAGTCTGGAGCTGCTGGAGGAGTGATGCAACATCCCCGAGGCTTCTCCACACCAGCCACGCTCCCATGGGATGTCCCGCTCTGAAGCAGAAGGAAACGGGGTGGCTCTGGCTCAGCTGGGCAGCTCTGTCCCTCCTCTCTCCATCCCTCTGTGCCTCTCCATGCCATCCCCAGCCCGGACAGCCACCATCCCCCGGGCAGGGGCTGGCATTGCCCCTCAGCCGAGCCCTCTCCGGCGAGGGAGAGGCTCCCACGGCGAGGCCGAAGGTTTGCCGACCTCAGGCTTTTCTCACAGCTTCCCCATCACATCCTCCCCGGCTCCCACGTCTGCCGTTCACAGGCGCTGCTCTCTTGGCTCCCGGCCCCGGGGCCTGCGCCTGGGTGGAAACAGCATCCAGATGGAGCTATTTTTTCACATTTTTGGGGGGGAGGGGAGGAAGGTTTGGGAAAAAGCTGCCGGGACCAGGAAAGCAGGGGGAAGGAGAGGATTTGAAAGGGGTTTGGTTAGCATGGCCCCGTTTCTGCAGGGAATGGAGGGTTTGGCAGGGAAACTGAGGCACGGAGCATCCCACCAGGGCAGTGTCCTGACTGACAGTGAACTCTGACTCCTGCCCCAGGAATTAAACCCTTTAACCCCTGTCCTCAATGCAATTAGGGAGACAGCACAGTCCAGATCCCACTTTCAGCTGCCCAGACAAGGAATTTGGTGCCACAGGCAGAACCCAAACTCATCTGTCGCTCATCCAGAGCCCGGAGGGGGAGGAAAAGCCCTTCCACCCCTCCAGCCTTAAATCTCATCCATAGAAAACTTTAGAAACCCCACCATTGTGCGAGAGGATAAACATTTATTGAATATTTCCTGTTTGGCACAAATTCTCTGCGAGTCCTCTACAGCCTTTTTCTTCTCGGCTCTTTAAATGAGAATGATTTGAGCTGAATGTAAAGGAAAAGTATCCCCCAAGCGTGGAGCCCCTGGGAGCAGGGAACGAAGGGAAGCCCACGTGTGTGCCATGCCTGCTTGCTGTTAGCTATTAATTTCTGTCTCCCGAGGTCTGACATGAGCAATGCATTATGCAAAGGTTGTGGGAATATTTCAGACTCTGCATCCCGGGAGAACTACAATTTCAGTTTTACAGGGTTTGGGGTGGGTTTTTTTCCCCCCTTTTTCTTTCAAATGTGTTATTTCACTGAGTTGGAGCAGTGGTTTATGAGTTACACAGCACAGGGAAGGACGAGCTGGGTCTGGCTGGGGTGGACAAGGGATCAGTGCCTGGCCCCTCGTGTCCACAGAGTCTCCAAAGTGGGCATGCATCAAATGCAGGAGCAGCACTGTGACCCCACTCGCATATTTGGGTGCAGAAAAAACCTCTGAGGGTGGAGAGGGGCTAAAATCAGAGCTGGAGAGGGGTTGGAAGTGGGGATGTGAGCCATGGGCAACCAATGCTGAGGCAGCAGCCAGGGGGGGAGGCTGGTGGGATGGGGATCACACTGGGGTTTGGGCCAACACTTGGCATACCCTGGGCTGGGAAAAGCCTTGCAAAACATGAATTTTCCCAGCAGATCAGGCAGCAGCAGCCATCAGGAGTCTTCTGCTCACCACCACTCCTTGGGATGTGCCACCACAGAGCCTCTGGGCTGGAGCAGGAGGAGGTGGGGGCACAAGAGTCACCCTGTCCTGTGCCCTGGGAGCCCAGAGGCAGAGAGGAGGCTCGGGCTGAGATGAAGCTGAACAGGGTTTGGTCTGAAGGCAGGCTAATTCTGGCCCGGGCACAATCCAAAGGGATTTATTTTTAGGCTCTGGGCTATCGCTGCTTTGGGTAATTGAATGGAAAATGTATATTTAGCTTCTTTGGTGATATGCTTAGAAAAATAAGCTCCTGTCACTGTTGTGGGTGGTGATTTGTGCCAGCCCTGCCCTTGCCAGTGCTGGGAGGCATCTCCCACCTCACAGCTGGAGCCTCCAGCCCTGGATCTCTTGGACAGCACGGAGTTGGGAGCTGGATTCCAGGTTTTCTTCTTTTTTGCTTCTCAGAAGGATTTTTCCACCCATCCCACAGACTTTGCCCTCGCTGTGCAGGTGTTGAGGCAGCACCAGGTGCCCTCTGTGTCTCCCACATCCCCATGGGTGCCATGGGTTATCCCACCTGGCATCCCAGCTGGGCCAGCACTGTCCCCACAGCAGGGACACGGTCACAGAGGTCCCACTGGTGGGATCTGCTTTGTGCTGTGCCCATGGGAAGCTCTGGGGCCTCTCTGGTGTGGAAGCCACACACGAACACACAGCAGAGAAACGATGTTTCCTCCCCAAAACACAGGTGAGAGCCAGGAGGGCAGCACTCCCAGAGCCTCTCACACTATAAATACACCACAAGCACAGGAACCCGGGGCTATTTTTGCCTGCAGGAAGCCGGGATGAGAAGGAGAGCATCCCTCCCTCCCTCCCCAGCACGTTGCTGGTAGTGGGACGTGCCCAGGGCCAGGACCAGAGGGTGCAGGGTCCCTGCTCCAGGCTGCTGCAAGAGTCTCATCTCCAGGTGAGGGGAATGGCTGGGTGTTGTTGTAGGATATAAAATATATGGCGCTGACAGCAGTTCTTTCTAAGGAAAAAAGGCTGTTTATTAATTTCTGACTCTAATTTATAGATTTCTGAAGTGCCAGTGTCATTGGAGGGTGACAGTGCCACCTCCTCAATGCCACTGGGCAACCCAACACTCCATCAAGTTGCTTGTTCTCCATAAAAGAATGCAAACAATAAGTTATTTACATAAAATGCTTGAAAAAGTTTTATACAAGAATATAAACATCAGAAGGCTTTAAAAAAACTTAAAAAAATCAGGGTGACAGCTGGGATAGAGCCTGTGGTGGGTGACCCCAGAGCCACTGGACCCTGTCATGTTCCCCAACACCCTCTGGTTGGGCAGCTAATGGAATAGATGTGTTGCCTTCTGCAGGAGTGAAATCAGCTCCACAGCCCCACGGAGATCTGACTGATGTCCTGCTCCTCCTGCATGGGAAACACCAGCCCTGGATGAGGCCTGTGAAGCCCAGCAGTGTGGGAGGCATTGCTGGGGCTGCCTCCTCCTCTGATCAGGTCTCAGACAGTTCTCTCTGTCCCGACTGCCTCCTTGTTCAGCTGTGTCTTGGCTGGCATCACTTTCCTGGAAGAAGCCAAAGGTAAAAATTACAGGGAACCATCAATGGCAAATCCCCAGCAGCAGCAGCAGCACTAATTGCACAGATGTTATCACCCCCTCATCAGTGCCTGTCTGTCTCTGCATCCTCTCACCTCTGGAAACTGGGACCCAGAAATGTTTCTTGGTGCAGAAAAACTTAAAGCAGAGTCCTGTCTTTGCCAGATGCTTGCTCAGTACCTACCTGTGTGTGTGCCTCTGGGTTCAAGTGTGTTTGTGTGTGTGTAGAAAGCACATTTTGCAACTGACAAATGGGAATGAAATATTTCAAGAATGTCTCTTAAATCAAGTAATCTTGGGGAATTTGACAGCCAAGGTCACCAATGACTTTTGGTTCTTGTTTGCTCAGTGTGGAGCCAGGGCTGGGCTCTGCCCGGGCAGGGCCCCATGACTGAGGGGGGTGTCTGGTCTCCAGCACCCTGAGGAAAAGCTGTGTGTCTTGAGATCTATGTCCAAGAGCAGGAATAGCTTCAGGACGTGGCTGGAACCCAGAGCTTCCACCTCAGGAGCAACCCTACCTGGGGAGTGCCTCTCCTCGAGTCCTGGCGTGACCTGCCGGGGCACGCTCCAGCTCTGGCATTCACCAGGAGAAAAGAATCAGGGAAAAAAAAGTCAGTTCCTCGTGATGCAGCCCCGTAATTACCTGTTATTCTCATATCGAGGTAATTAACAATTAGGCAGCTGTCTGAATCACATGCAGAGGAACAATCATTTCGTTATTAATGGATTCTATTTAACAGGTCCGATTTTCCCAGTTGTTGTTTTTTTTCTTTTCCCCCCCCTTCCTTGTGCTCTCATGAATTATCCTCACAATTAAACCTGCACCAGAAAGAGGGAGGAGTAGTCCTAATATTTACTGAACCTTGCAAAGCATCACATTTCTCAGCTTATGAACCTGTCACAAGCCATCGGGGGGCTCTGGCAGTGATGGGGAGCCCGTAACCCAACACCCTGCGCTGTCACCTGCACAGCCCCGCTGGCTCTGCCCTGCTGCTGCCGGGGGTTTATTCATTTCACTGCAGATAAAAGCCATTATTTACAGTCAGTTACATATTTCCGTTGGCAAACCTCCTCCCTCCAGAGCAGGTTTGAAAACATCCCGCTCAGCAAAGCCGAGCCAGCCCGCTCTGGCGCGGGGGAGCGATGCCCCCCTGCCCGCCCGGTGCCCCGTGGGGCTGTGCTGGGTGTCACCCCGGCATGGTTGTGGTTTGGGGGGCAGGGACAGCCTGGATGGGCCCCTCACCCTCGTGTTCCTTTGCAGGAGGCAGCTTGGGCTCTCCCCAGGGAGTGCTGTGGGGTGGGATGAGCTCCCCTTTCCTGAGCACCACGTGTTGTTCCCGCATTGCTGTGCCTGAGCAGAGAAACACGTTAAGGTTTTAATTTAAATGGTGTTTTCATTTAAACCTCCTGAACACTTAGCACAGCCTAGGTCTGATCCTTGGAGTCATCTCCCATGGGTGCAGAGGTGGTTTTGGTCACACTGCCAGGACTCTGCAGGGACAGGGACCTGCTGGGCTGCCTGGGGGACAGCAGGGATGAGGTGGAGGGGAGGGATAATCCCTCTCCATGGAAAGTTTAGTTTTTATTTTCTCACCTTTTCACTTTGTCTCATGCCCCAAAATAGGAGGGTTTGACTCCCTCACAAACCCCTGAGTCTGGGGTTTCTTTGGAGAGGGGATTTTTTTGAGTTGCTTCCTCAGTTTCTGACTGTGCACCAGTCCAGCTCTGGAGTTTATGTTTTCAACAGCCAGCCAAGGCTGTGCCCTTGCAGCTACCCTGCGCAGGGCCAGGCACCTGCTCCGCTCTCATTTGTTTGTTCCAGGCATGGAGTTAGGGATTTCACTGGAAAACAGGAACTTTGCTGGACAGCAGCTGCTCCGAGGCAGTGAATCAGCTCATCCCACTGACGCCCAGCGGAGCCGTGCCAGCGCCGCGCTCCCACGTCCAGGGCCAGCATGGTTGTGGTCCCCATGTGTCCCCAACAGTGTCCCCAGCAGTGTCCAGGGAGTCAGCCAGTGGCTGTGACCACCCACGTGGCCACAGTGAGGGGTCTGTGGCTGCTGGCCCGGCCCCTACAGCACAGAAGTCAGCGGCCACGGCCAGGCGCGGACAGCTAATGCCTTTTGTCCCAGCCTGACTTTTTGCCTCCCAGCAGGATTAGGATGGGATGACCGGCAAGGAGGCCCTTAATCCCATTAGGGATCCTGGCGCAGCCCTGTGGGGCAGCCCTGGGAACAGGCCCTGGCTCCGGGGAAGCAGGGGGTGAGGCAGCAGCCTGCGACACCCCGCGCTGCCACCATCCCACTCAGCCCAGTCCCCACCAGTTTTCCTAAATCCACTTTGCTCAGAGCACTGAGCACAATGCCCTGGTGTGCACGGGCAGCGAGAGGCACACGGGCATCCACAGCCCCTGCAGCCCCCCCGGCAGGGTTCAGCCCCCCAACAGCATTTGGAGCAGGTGGCCCCAAGCCTCTTTAGCCCATTTGGCCCATTTGGCTCATTTGGCTCATTTCTCCACGGGGTCACAGCTGAGCGGGCAGCAAACCTTCTCCCGCCTGGAGGGAGAGTTGTTTTTCTCCCGCGCCAGTTGCGAGGAGCCTTGTTTGTCTTTCTGTCCCTTCCTGTTTACTCGCTGCCATCAGGACACTCTTTGATGTGTTTATGCTGCTGGACGTCCGTGGGAGCATCGTCCCAGGGGCTCCTGCAGCTCCCTGCTCCGTGGGGCAGGGCTGTGGCTCCATCCAGGCCTTGGCAGAACCCACGTGCCACAGGGGCACGGCTCAGCGAGGTGCCAGAGCAGGACACCACCACCCTCGGCAGCTTCTGCACTCCAAAGTCCAGGTGACAGCACCAGCCCAACCCAGCTGTGCCAGGAGCAGACTCCAAAGGCACAGAATCCTGCCAGGAGTGGGGAGCTGGTGGTGGCATGTGGCTCCCACCAGGCAGCATCACCTTGTCCCCATGCGTTGGGACAGAGGATCGGTCCCATCCATCCTGGGGTCCAGGTGTGTGTGGTTTCTGTCCTTCTTGCAGTCCCCGCTTCCTCCCCGGCTGCGAGTCTCCCCGCCCTGAGCGGGAGCTGCTGCATTTGAAAGGTCACCGGGCTTTGAAGTCGGCGGCTCGGGGCGGCAGAGGAGGGATCACACCTCGCTGGCATCTCCCGGCTGGGCCGGTTCCCAGCCCGCCACCCGCGCCGGAGGTGCTGCCGGGGGTGGGACGGCACACGGCCCGGCCCGTGCCACCGGGCTGTGCCCGCACCGTGCCACGGCAGCAGCGACCCCGTCCCTGTAGATGGGGGAACAGCCAGGGAACCCCAAGCTCACATCCCGCCGAGAGCAGCAGCCTCACCGAACAGGAGTGACCTCTCCCCGTGAAGGGGAGACTGGCACCACAGGGACTTGTTAAATTTATTTTTCAGCCTAAAGCTAAAGAAAAAAATAGTTATCTAGGAAAGCCAGTAGATGTAATCGTTGTGAACTTCAGCAAAGCTTTTGATACCACCTCTCACAGTATCGTGTACAGGGTCCGGAACTGAACTCCGTGATCCTGACGGGTCCCTTCCAACTCAGCATATTCTATGATTCTGTGAAAACCCACAATGATTTTCTGGCAAAGAAATCACTCACATAGAGCTCCCCAAGAGCAGAGGTCTGGGAATGGGCTCTGGGGCTCCTCCAAACCCTTTGGAACCGGCTGTGGCACAGCCAGCACCGTGAGAGCCACTGGCACAGGGCAGGGCATCCCCAGTGCCCCGGCACAGGGGGTGCTTTAGGCATGACAGGGGTTTCCTGCAGCTCCTGGGTACCCCAAGAACGCTTTGCAGGGGTCCTCCCTCCCTGCCAGGCTGTGGTGGGACACCCTGTAATGGCACGGGCAGCTCTGGGGCTTTTCTCCAGGCGGAAATGGCATCTTTGGGCCGATTTCTCCTGGTTCCCATCTTCGTGTGCCTGGCTTTGATTCGCGGCTGAGCCCTGTGATAATGTGGCTGCCTGGGAAGGAAGGGAGTAGAAGGAACTGGCTATTATGTTTGGCCCCTCTCCAGGAGGTGTTTTTGCTGGGAGGCACCAAGGTCAGAGCTGGGTGGGAAGCATTCCCTGACAGCAGCCCTCACACATGTGCCCAGCCATGGCAGGGGGGGACAAAGGAGCACCCCCACCACCCCAGCACGGGCTGCCGTGGCGAGTGCAACAGCCCAGCACAGCCTGCATCAGTGCAGAGGATGTGAGGGCCTCCCTGTGTGTGTTTCAGGGGGCAAAGGACTGCTTTGCAGCCGTTCTGGAAAGTGAAACATCTCCCAGCCTTCCCGTTTCCATGAGGAAGGAAAGAGGGGGCGGTGGGTGGGAGTGCCCAGGAATGGAGCATCAGCAAAGGCTGGGGTGCAGAAAATCCTTTTTTACTCTCTTTTTGTAATCGCTTAAGAATTTCAACCGGCTTCATCCCGGCACAGGAGTCCCAAATCCCAGAGCTGTGAGAACAGAGCTGGCACTGAACTGCCCTGAAACTCCCTGCTGGTATCAGTGGCATCCCGGGACCCTGCAGCCCAGCCCCCCGGGCCAGCACAGCGAGAAGGGGCACGCCCAGATCTCTGTGAGTGATGTCTCCCAGAAAACCTGCCCGAAACCTGTGCGGGGCGAGTGTCCGCATGGCATGAGGTTTTTCTTGAGCGTGTGCCCTGGGAGAGGCAAATCCCAGCAGCACAGAGCCGGGTGAAACTGCGGGGATGCCAGCGTGACTTGGATGAGCTTGGCGTTGCACCACGGTCCAGAAATCCAGTATCAGGTTCATGCCCGGGCTTGTGCACAGAGAATCACGCTCGGGTTTTCACTGCTGTGAGCGATGGTTTTCGATTATTTAATGGAGATATCAGAGGAGGTTTGATCCTGGCCCTTCCACACACTCCGGTGAGCAATTTATTTGTTGAGGTGATGAAAAACTGCCTCGGCAGGAAAAGGAGGAATGGAAGAAGAAGCAAAGAATGGATGGCTTTGAAGGAAGATGCACCTGAAATACAAACGTGTCACACATGTCCCCAGGGCTGGGATAAAGCTGGGCTGGGGACTGCACTCCAGGGAATTGGGGTCACCCCCTGCATCTCCTCTGTGGGTGAGAGCTGGTGGGTGCAGAGCTGCCCCCATCCATTCCCAACCCTGAGGAATCAAGGGACAGGAGAGGGACACGCAGGGTCTGCAGCACCAGGGTGCAGACAAAGGCATGAACAAGCATGGAGGGAACAGGGACATGCACCAAAGGACAGGGAGAACTGCATTTCCAGCAGCCCATGTGGTTGGGACGGGCCTGGGGACAAGCACATTGTCACTCGCAGCTCCATAAACCCCACCGGGCTCTGTTTACACAACAGAGAATGTTTCAGTTGTTTTATGGAGGTGGATAGGAACAGCACAGGGACCAAGGGGCCGGGTCCAGGCTGAGCAAAGCCTGCCCAGCACCTGCTCTCCCCTCAAAGCCCGTAAAGACATTTTATTTTAAATATGACACAGATTTTATAGCGCAATTTCGCGGCAGCACCTTTCACCCAGGTACAAACAGTGTGGGCAAAGCTGCTCCTCGGGGACTTCTTCCCGCCTGTCACTAATCCCTGGGTGAGAGCTCCTGAGCTGACTTTACACACTGAGAAATGATGGCCAGGAGCAACCCTGCAATTAAAACCAGTTTCAGCAGCCCGTGAGGAGGAAAACTCCGCAGGTGCCAAGCCCGGTGCAGCAGCCGTGCCAGGGCAGGGACACGCATGGCACCAATCTCTGCCCATGGCAGCAAGGACTGATTGTCCTTTGTCCCATCCCAACCCTGGGCATCCTGAAGGGACCAAATCCCACTGCACTGCCAGGAGGAAAGTCGTCCTCCAATGGGAAGTGCTGCCAGGGCACTGTGGCAGAGGGATGCACGATCCGGTGTGATTTAACTTGTGACTGTCCAGGCACAATCCTCCACTCAGCTATTTAAGAAAGATAAGATTAAAACAAATCAGGATTTAGACCATTCTTGCAAATCCAGCCTCTTTTCTCTGGTGCCCCAGAGAATCATGCTTTAATCCCATTATGGAGAAGTTTGGGGATAGTTTTACCTCACAGACTCCATGAGCAGAGCATTTTTATCTGCTCAGACTTTCCAGGATGCTCTACCTGCTTTGATTCACACTTAATTACTAAAAATTAGGTTTTTTTCAGGGCATGAGGGAGGGTGGGGGTGCATGTACCAGCATGAGGAGGGCTAACCCTCCGTGCTGCTCCAAAATCCAGGCAGCACAGCAATGCCAAGCCAAGCACGGTGGGGAAAGCAGGAGAGATCCAGTTTGATGTCTGCCTTATCAGTCTTATTTTTATTGCATCGAAGGTATAAGAGCAAAATATTGATTGTGATGATAAAGAGATGAAAGTGTCAAGAAGGAATAGGCACACAAGTTACTCAGGCGATTGGAAGCCGCCTTGGTTGTATTTAACAGGCATTTGCCATTAAAGAAAAACGCCTGTTTTTATTTAAATAGCCTCGGGCAAATTTCTCACTAAACCAACTTTCCCACGCCAGCCCAGTGCTCTAACTCTGGTTTTTGGCAAATTTTTTCCTGAGCTGTCAAGGCAAAATATATATAAGAATGCTGGTCTCACTTAGGTTTTTTTCCAGCCCCTGGAGACATGAAAATAATTTACAGATGTGCATTACCTGTTTATATTTGTATTAAGTTTTGCTTAACGGACATGATTTTCTTAGCTTGCAGTAACAAAAAAATATTCCCAGAGTTTCACTCATTTAATTTTAACTTATTAAAACTTTTAAACATGTGTGGAGGTTTCATGTTTTTAAATCACTAATCACATGGACAGTTGCCAAGGTTTCTATTAAAGCCTTTTACAAACACTATTTTTAAAAGGACCTAAAATCCCATTATTTTTAACCCCTGAAGACCACTCAAAAAAAACAAGTTTCTTTGGATTTATGTCTTATTCACCTCTTACTGCAAAAAGATTTATGCTGAGGGCTGACTTCTGCCTTCCTCCCTTTTTTACTTCTGCTGGTAGGAGTCTCTGGAGGAGGCGTCTGGGAGAAGGAAACTTGAGGAGGTTCCCCACGAGGATCTTGCAGCAGATCCCTCTGTACCAGGGGAAGGATGGAACAGGATTAAAGCGGGACATCTCGCAGCAGCGCCTGCCCGGAGGAGCCATCCTCGTGCTCAGGCTTCCATGGGAAACCACAGAGGACCCTTTTAGCTCCCTCCCAGCAGAGCCTTTTCCCCAAGCAGAGCCCCAGAGCTGCGGGGTCACAGAGCCCCAGGGTGATGGCAATAAATAGATGTATTTGACCTTCTGTGCTCGGGGGACGAGGCGACGCGGCTGCGCGGCCGCACGCCCGGTCTGGCTGTGTTTATGCTGTGGACACCACACAGACCCTTCCAGCCACGGAGGAAACCCAGGGCCAGGGCTCTCTCCTGGCTTCCCATGTGCCCTTCCAGTCCAGCACCTCCAGGAGCAGCCTGGGACACATGTCTATCCAGTGTCTCATCCCACCACTCTGCACATCCCTCAGCATCACCACCTCTCCATCCCCAGATGGCACAGGCGTGGCACCCTGACAGCCCCGTGTCCCCAGGCATGCCCATGATGGCCCAGAGGGGCAGGAGGGTCTCTCCCAGGTCTCAGGGATCAAGTCCCAGAGCACAGCTGAGCTGAATGCACGGTGCTTTCTGCACAAGGAGAACAAGCCCGGGCAAAGCTTTGGTCGGTATTTCCAGGCAGGTGGAGCTGAGATGCTCCCTGCTCCAGGGGCTCTGACGGAGAGGGGGAAAGGGGGCAGATAGAGAAAAAGCACAAAATCCCCATCTCCAAGGATGCCCAAGTGGAGAAACCTCAGGCTGTCCTTGCACCTCCAGATGAGGCTGAAGATGGTGACAAGGTTGGGGTGGCACAGCCAGGGTCACATCCCACTGCCCAATTGTCACCCTGCATGTGTCTGCAGGGAGGACAGAACGGGCAGCACCCACATAATGGAATTGTTCAAAGCTCGAGCTACCAGTGGCACCTGGCCCCTGAGTGGCACCGTGCTCCACACAGGCCCCTGGCTCCCCAGCCCCGACCAGGGCACTGCTTTAGAGCCCAGGGTGGGGAAGGCAGGAGGAGCAGGGAAGGAGGGAGCCGCGGGAGCGAGGTGCCGCTGCAGGGCTCACGCCTTTGATCTGCTGAGCAGACTCTGCCCTTCGGTTTGTTTAATTGTTTCACACTTGCTCTGGAAATAGTTTACAACAGGAAGCAGTGGGATAACAGTAGGGCTGGCATGGGATGGGATGAGCCAGGGGGCTGGTGGAGAGGTACCCTGAGATGAGAGACACAGATGACCATGGTGTCACCTCCTTCTCATTAACCCGTTGCCAACCCTCCTTCCTCTTCCCCTTTCCCAAGCTTTCAGCCAGAGGCCAGCAGCCATCCCTCCATGTCCTCATTTTGGGAGCTGTAAAAGAGCCATCCAATACCCTCCAACAGCTCTTGAGGTAGACACAAGAGTCCAATGGGATTTAAGTACCCACATCCCTGTGAGAGCTGGTACCCCAAATTCTCCACACTCTGAGTTTTTGCTCCCCACTTTTGCAGGCACTGCAGCCTCGCTGAGCAGGGCTGACCCCCAAAGCCCCATGAGGAAATACCATTTTTAAGCACCCTCAGGCTGTTCCTATCAGTGGTGCTCTGTGGGTACAGCCCTGAGCACCCCCTGCAGCCACAGCTCGCAGGAGTCACCCACAAACACCAGTTAAGGGCTTCAACCTGTCCTGGGCTCAGGGCCTGGATGGATTTCAGGTGGGGCATTTCCAGCTTGGTTTTCCAGGCTTGAGTGTGGCACAGTGGCAGCTGGGGCAGGAGTGGGGCTCTGGGGATGAGGGCACAGGGATCCCCCGTCACCGCTGCTCTAACGGGAAAGCTGCACGCTTGTGGGGCTGCCCCTGGGTTTGGTTTCCCCGTTTCTCCCAGAGTGTTTGTTTATTTGTGGATGCAGCACACGGGGCTGGCCGGGCTCTGCCTGGGAGTTCACGAGTTCACAGCACAAAACAAACAACATCCGACCCAGCTGCCGGCACCTGCAGGGGAGCTGGGTGGGAAACGGCTCCGCGTACCTGCGCACACCTGAGTCCCGGGGGGGGCAGAAGGGGAACCCCACTGCCCCTCCCAGCACCCAGGGGATGGCCAGTCCATGTCCTGGTCCCCCAGTACAGCCACCCCATTCCCGTGTGTCCCGTGGTTTGCGTGCTCCAGGTCCTTGCACGGACACATCGTGGGTCAGGCTGGGCTTGGGGCCTCCTGTGGTCACTCAGTGGCTACTGCGGCCCCCGGGGCTGTGCAGGGGCTGGGGGGGGCTGCACCGGGGGGGCTGTGCAGGAGCTGCACTGGAACCATGGAGGAGCTACACCGAGATTATGTAGGGTGTGCATGGGGGAGGGCTGCACCAGTACTGGGGTGGGGGCTGAACTGGGGTGTCCGGAGCTGCACTGGGGAAATGCAGGGCTGCTTGTGGGGGCTGCATGCAGGTGTCCGGAGCTGTGCTGGGGCTCCGTAGCGGCTGCACGTGAGAGCTGTGCTGGAGCTGCACTGGGAATGGGGGCTGCCCTGCGGGGTTTGGGGGACTGCAGGGGGAGGCTGCACGGGGGGTTTGCGGTGGCTGCACAGAGCGAAGGAGCTGCACCCGGTGCATCCGTGTCTGCATGCTGGGGTGCACCGGGGCTGTCCTGTGGCTGACACCACAGAGGGTGTGGTGCAAAGGGACGGGACCCCCCGTAGGGGCTGCGCGGACCCCACAACCCCACTCGCGTCCCAGCCGAGGACCCTCCGTGGCGGGAAGGGGGTTCCCAGCAGCGGCCCCCGGGCTGGGCAGGGAGGAGCGTCTCGCCCGTCCCGTCCCATCCCCTCCCGTCCCGTGGCGCCCGTCCCGCCCCGCACGGTCCCGTCCCGCCCCCCGCCGCC
>WBNO01004076.1:110300-155965 GCA_013400575.1 Peucedramus taeniatus
GGAGCTCGGTGCCGGGAGAGCCGCGGCTCGGCCCGGCGGAGGGGCGCGCACGGCGGCCGCGCTCCTGCTGCTGTTCTGCGAGAGCTTTTGACCGTTTTGCAAATTTTTCTCGGTTTCCTGTTTCTTGAAAGTCGGGGCCCCCCGGGGCCCCCCCTCCGGGGCGGGTCCGGGTGCTTCGCCGCAAAGCGCTGCTCGACCGTCGGGGGCAGCGGGTCGGGGCACGGGAAAAGAGCCCCTAAAGCGGCCGGGGGTGCGGGACGGAGTGGGGAGCAGTCCATCCCAGGAGGTCGGGACTCTGCAGTGTCCCCCTGCCCCGGGACCGAGCTAGTAGCCCCCTCCGGAGAGCCCTGAGAGGATTTTGGGGAGCGAAGGCAGCGGTGCTGCTCCCACAATAAGGCTGGGAGCCATGGGAGGCAAAGTTTGCAGAAAGTTGTGCCCGGCCGGAGCGGTCCCCAGCACCCCGTGCCGGGGAACACGGAGCCCCGGCGGGATGACCCCGGGCTGCGTGGGCTCGGCAGCCATCCAGGGCAGGATCTGGGTTGCGGCGGTGGCGGTGCGAAGCTGCAGTCGCTCAATGTGAAACTGGCCCGGCTGCACACGCGTGTCGCAGAACCAGTTACCGTGAAGAGCGAGCGGGCAGAGAAGGGGAAGAGCGAGCCGGGGTGTAAATCGGAAGCGATTCTGGTACTTTCAGTAGTTGCTGTGGTAACTCTGCAGAATTTGTCTCTGAGGGCCAGACAATGAAACCTTTACTCATAGCAAGTTATGACGAGCGACTCATTTCGTTACCGAGCTTATGGTAACTCATGGGCCCCGGGCTGGATGTTTTTTCCCAAATGGCATTTGTCAGTCAAGGGCCTGATCTGGGCTTTCTCTCTGTCAGTCCTCCTGCTGGAGGAGCAGGCACAGTCTACCCTCAAACCCACCCTGGGTTTATTTTTAGGTGAGCCTCTCAGCATAGGGGCCACACAGTCCCTGTCCCGTCCATCACCCTGCGGGTGAGGGCTGCCAGGTGCTGGACCCCACCTCACCAGGCTGTGCAGGCACTGGGCGTCTCAGCAAGCCTGTCCCCAGCCCGGGTGACACCAGGGGATGCAGCCCCCCTGCTGCCACCAGGGCCCTGAGCTGTGGCTAATGCTGTCCCTCTGTTTGCAGGTTTACGGTGCTCGCAGCTTGCCGAATCCTGCCTCAACGGGGGCAAGTGTGAAACTTTTCCCAACGGGACGGAGGTGTGCCAGTAAGTATGGAGCAGCCAGAGGATTTTCATCTCCCCCGACCAAAGTTATTGACATGCATGTTGACTTTGCTTTGAAGGCTCTGGATTTAATAGGGCAAGATGCGTTTTCTTTCCTTGAGTGGCAAGAATAACCTGCTTGTGTAGGAGTCACCACGAGTTTGGCAGGATCGGGCTTTGTTCCTGGCTGGGTGGAAAAACATGGGCAAAGGGCCATGTTTTGCTGGTGTTAGCCTATGCAGACTGCCCTGCTGATGGAGCAGGAGGTAGGGCCAGCCTGCGGCGCTCCTTGGACCATCGGGTGGGGAGGGAGGCTGTCTGTCTGTCTGTTTTCCAGCTACTCCCTCCTGGCCCTGAAGCATTGCCTTTCAGTCCCTTGCACACTGGGGTGACCAGTACATCTCCAGTAAACACTCAAGAGAGGTTCCATGGTATGGCTGTGGCTGCTGGAGTTGCCCCGGAGGTGTCCTTGGGACGATGAGGCATCGCCAGGGGAGCAGGGCACCTCCTCCTGTAGCCCTGCCAGTGATGGTGCCAGGCTGTGGTGCCTAGCCTGACGTTCCTGGTGGGACCTGGCACCCAGACTGGGTCTTTCTCCAAGCTGATTGTGGGGAAACGGATGTGTAAAGCGTTGGGACTCTTTGAAGGACCAACCGACCCACCGCAGCGATGGCCGATTCACTCCAGGCTCCCAGGGAACAATAACCAAGAGAAATGAATAAGACTCCAGCTCCCTTTTTAAAACTATTCCATAAAAGAAATGTGAATGGGCAAGGCTCTGTTTTCCGGCCAGATTTCCCCTCTGCCTGTTGAACATGGCCTGAGCTGCGAGCAGACAGGGAGACGTTCCCACCCACCCCAAATTTCCAAAGAGGAAGTCCTCGGCGGAGGAACCTGAAGGCATTTCCAATCCCAACCTGTTGAATGGCAGTTTCCCTTGACAATGTGTGTTGCTTTTTTGCAAATCCGCCTGGGTGCCGTTACTCTGCCCAGTAGCCGGGCACCTCCCGCCCCCTTCTCCAAGCTGAGCCCCCCAACCCTTTGGTGCAAATAAATCAGCAAATCAATCAGGCACATGAGCAATTTAATGGACAAAGGCTGGGTCCCTTTGTGAGGCACTAATGAATGCACGCCACTTTTTTTTGCACAGAAGCCCTTACCAACGCTTGACGCTCTAAATCTTGTTTTCTTTCATTCAAAGAGCGACAGCTGGGATTCGGTCGAAATTCGGCAGCTATTGTTAAGGGAGGCAGATTAATGCTGTGTGACTAATCATGTATGGCTTCCCAGAATGCCCAACCCTCCACCCCCTCCCCAACCTTACACCCCTCCTTTTCCTTGTGGTCATTCTTTCCTTTTTTTCTTAAGTCTCTGCAACTCCTGATTTACATTTCATGTGCAGATGGTGATGGAATCTAATTAGGTCTGATGTGTGCGAGCTCTATTTGGAGAAGCCTCCAAAGTAGGCTTGGGGTGGGTTGGGTTTTTTTTTTTAGGAGAAAAAGTTAACTTTAAAGAAGTTGCTGGCTGTGAATAACCACTTCTCTCTTGGCTGCAGATGCTTCGTGAGCGTGTGTGAGTTATTTTTGCAGGAGCACAAGGTGTGTGCCCAGGGTTTGTTAAAGCTCTTGTCCCGTGCAGGGCGATGGGGGACAGATACTGGAGGTACAGCCAGACTGAAGGAGGTGCAACTTCCCAAGTTACCTGATAGCAACTCACAAAATGCTGGTTTTTCACTTTGTTTGAATATCTCTTGACGAGGAGCTTTGCTTCCAAGCTTCTTAAACAAAGCAGAGCCAAGAGCACAAGATACCAGACGCAGAAAAGCTTGGCACTGCCCTTTGGCGCCTGCGTGAAATGCACCATTTTGGCTGCTGGCCACATCTCTGCTCGGCCTGGCACTTAACAAAGTTTGGCCATAAAGCCCCTTTGTGCTGCCCCCACAAATCCAATTAGAAAGTGGAGTGAAATAAATAGCGTACGAGGGGGATGCTGCTCCAGAGGACGAGGCACTTGTGGCAGGACAGAGCTCGTTGGGTTACGTGGAGCAGACTCTGATAACTCCAAGCCCAGGTTATCAGCCCTGCTACGGAAAGAGAAGCGCTGGTGCGAGACCAGGAGCTCTCTCTGCCTTTTATTATTTTACAGGGATAGTTTGTAAAGCTCCAGGTGCCTTATCTTGCTTGTCCCTCTGCCAGGCGGTGCAGGGCACGCAGGGCTTTAATTGAATGGAGGGGACCAAGCATTGGATTGGAGGGCTTGAGACAGAAGCACCCTAATTAAGCTCCTTTGGAGCTGCTTTCCATCTTGGCAGGGTTATCCAGGTATTTCAGCACAGGCAGAGCAGCAGCAGTTTTGTGGGTCTTGCATAGACCCCAGCTGAAGGCTCTGGGTGTTTTTGTCCCAGAGCTGGAGCTTTAAAAGGTCCAGGCTGGAGGTGGTGGCTGCTGCGGGGCTTGGTGTGAGGTTCCGTGGTGCTGGAGAGCTGTGGCATTCCAGAAAAGGCACTCGCCTTGGACTAAGGCATTTTCCCAGACTAAATGAGAAGGTTTTCCCAAGAGGTCGTTTTTGACTTCTAGTGATAGCTCCTAATTAGACTGTTGGATAACCCTAGTTTTGACTGGCATCCCTGCAAATGAGTCGGGCTGATTTTAGCTCCCTGTGCCATGTGACTTTTATTCCCAGGACCTCCCTTGCTCCGCAAGGGAGCATCTGCTAAATGCAGATGGCATTGAAAGGACCTTTAGCTTCCAGCCCTGCTCCACCAGCCTCTCACCATTAAAGCCAGAGGAGCTGTGCCTGGGTTCTCCTCGTGCTCAGAGAAGCAAAAGAGACGAAGAGGGAAAGAATAAGTTAAATTAATCACTGGGCTTGTGCTGAAAAGGGGGAAAAGTCGGTTTGCTAAAGTACTTCCTCTGTTTATGAATCAGCGTGGCGTTGTCGTTCAGCCAGGGCAGTGGCTCCTGAGCTGGTGCCCGTTGCCACCACCAGCTTCCACGGGCAGCGGGCCAGAAACATGGGAAGAAACATTCTGAGGGGGACCGTAGTGGGAAGAGGTGATTATTTTAGCTCAAAACTCTTTCAGGAGACAACCAGGAAGGCAGAGGAGTGATGTGAGCCCCGTGAGTTTCTGTGCCCTTCAAGTTATTCAACTGCTCAGTCATTGTTATCTCATTGTAAAGGGCGGAAGTTTCCTTCTGGTTTGGTTTTTCTCATGTGCTTTAACCCAACGTTATTTCCATGAAATAATAACAAAGAAAAAATGCAGTCTCGGTGCTGGAGAGGAAGAGGGTGGAGTGTTGAACAATCAACCAGAGGAAGCTCTTAAAGAAGTAGACGAGCAGTGATTCAGCCATGTTGAGAACTCTTGTTGGCTCTTTCGAGTCTGATCTCATTCTCGGAAAGAACAAGGTGGAAATGGGTAAGAGGGGAGATTAAAAATACCAAAGTGTCACCTGTTGCAGATTCCAGTGGAATAGAAACTGAAGCCCAGCTGCTGAGGTCATTGGGACAGCAGTGGGGGTTTTAGCTTCTGTCTAAGAGAATCTGTTTGTGTCTCTGCTCTGTGCAAGGTGTCTCGATGGTTATCACTTGTCTCAGGTGGTCCCACTCACTTCTGCTCTGTGTCCTTGGGATTTTATTGCTTGGGCTGAGGTTTTTCGCTTGGTTTTTCTCACGGCTGTGGTGGTGGCCAGAGGGTTGTCCTGTGTGACGAGCATGGGATGTGTTTGAGAGGAGCTATCTCAGTAGGTCCCACAGCACAGAGATGGGGTGATCAGGAGCTCAGGGTGGTGTTCATCACCTCTCATTAGTGGGGCTGTTCCCCACCAGGCACTCAAAGCTGTGTGCTCACAGAATGGTTTGGGTGGGAAAGGACCTTTAAAGGTCCTCTGCAGTGAGCAGGGGCATCTTCAATTTCCATGGTCTCGTGGTGTGAGGCAGTGCACGGGGCTCTGCTCCCTGGGGCTGGAGGTCACTCACTCCGTGGTATGGGGTATGTTTTATTCCACCAAAATCTCTTCCATCTCATCACCTGACTCGCTGTCTTCCTTCCTGCTGGCAGCCACCACACGTCCATTTGTTCCAGCTGATACCTCACACCTGGCCTCACCTCCCAGGCTATTATGGTTTATTGTATGTAGCATGAGGGTGACACGTATAAGTCACTGCTAGACCAGGCTATTCACCAATTAAGGGCTCGGACAACATAATCAGGAGGCAGTTAGCAAGTTTTAAAATAACATTGTTTGGAAATTAACCTGCTTTTTCCAGGCCTGGAGGTGTGGTGGCCCTCGTTTTGCTCGTGTTGGTTGGTGTCCCAAGTGGTGGCGGCGTGTGTACATGAGTGGAATGTGAAATTTATAGAGCATCAGCATGTTTAACGAGGGAGTAGCCCCAGGGTGCACTTAGGGAGAGCTGGTGAGCTCTGGATCTGGATGGAGACTTCTCTGTGGTTAACGTGCTGCCAGGTGAAGGTTTTGCACCATGTGTTGGGGCTGCAGAGTGGAAGAGCCTCTGGGATATTACTTAAACCCCCCTGGGAAAGCAGACCTGCTGTGGGGTCTTGGTTGAGTCCTGCCTTCTTCCCAGTGGCCAGAAAGGTATTCAGGGTCCCCTGCTCCACTCAGGGCTGTGTGCAGCCATCCTTGAGGACTTGCCAGGCTCCTTCAGCTGCCTGGGATGGGGCAGCACCGAGGGCCACTTGGGCTGTTCACTCACCACTCCCCTAGCTGGGCTATTCCTGCAGCTCTGCTTTGTGTTCAGGGTTAGAAAGATCAGCAGTTTGGAGAAATGATGGTTTGGGATGATCCCAGTTTCTTCCCAAATGGTGTTTTCATCTCATTACATGCCAGTGGCACATGGTGCTGAGCCCCATGGCTGAAGGATGGTGCTGCATCCCCCCATCCCAGCAGCTGTGCCCAAATCCCATGGGTCCCTGATGCTGCATGGTGCCCTCATGAGCCCGGATTTGCTGCAGCCAGAGTTCTGGAATAAGGACAGAAATGCTGCTCTGGTGTCAAGGGGAAATGCTGGATTTTTGATTCTTGGGTCTCTGAGTGTGGAGGCACCCAGGAGCAGAGAGCTGTGAGGGTCAGGCCCTGCTGACTGGACTTCATAGCAGAGCTCCTGTGTGTGATGTTGGGAAGTCTTTGCAGCACCCTGCTGGTCCCAGTGCCACCAGACCATGGCAGCTCCCCAGGACAGTTAGAGATGCCCACCTGGGAACTCCCCAGTGTTTAACACCTGGGTCTTGCTGGTAGAGCAGCTCAGTGCTGCTTCCAGCTGAGCATCTGGCCAGGTGTGGTAGTGCCTGTTCACACCTGGACACCCACATCTGGACTCTGCCTTGTTCTCGTGCACATCTGGTGGGTCAGGTCCTCTCCTCGTGCTGGCAGGTCCCCCATGGCCAGGTCTGTGGTACAGGATGGTGTTGGGGTTTCCACATATCTCAAGGAATTTGCCAGTGGTTACAAGGGTGACCATGGAACTGTGGAATAGTTTGGGTTAGAAAGGACCTTCAAGATTTTATTCCAATCCCTGCCATGGGTAGGGACATCTTCCACTAGCCCAGGCTGCTCCAAACCCTGTCCAACCTGGCCTTGGACACTTCAGGGATGGGGCAGCCACAGCTTCCCTGGACACCCCAATGGTGCTGGAGGTTCCCATTGGTAAATGCAGTGCTTGGTGTGAGAGATGCAGGAGTAAAACCTCTCTGAGGTGTTGGGGATGGGGGAGAGATGTGTGGCTAGGCTATATGGGGAGCTCTGCTCCCAAAAAGAATATTTTCAGTTGGAAGGAACCTACCATGATCACTGAGTCCAACTCGTGCCTACCACCTCAGGTGCAGCAGAATTCATGCTGTGCTTGAAGCCAGCCATACCCAAAATCAGTTCTGTTGGGAATCACAGAATCCCAGAACACCCTGAGCTGGAAAGGACCCACAAGGATCATTGAGTCCAAGTCTTGGCCCTGCACAGAACAAACCCAAAATCCCAGCATGTGCCATGGGAGCAGGATGCTGGTGAGAAGCGAGCTCGGGGTGTGCCTCCCTCACACAGCAGTAATTAATGTCTGCTTTAAGCTCTCACCCATCACGTCCTCCCCTTCCCCCCATGGCAGCCTGGAGTTAATATTGGAAAAGCCAGTTAAACAGTTAATGTTTAGGCCATGGTTATTAGGCTCTTGCACATTTCCAGCAAAGGGAGCCGAGTCGCATTTTAATGGGAAACTTTCATGCTCAGTCAAGTTGCAAAAATTTATTTGCGCCGAAGTAATTTTCTTTTAACAAGTTTTCACCCTAATTCCCTTCCCCAAAACCTGGATTTAATGGTATTTATATGGGAAATGGATTTATTAAGTTTTAATGATGCTATAACGTTGCCCTTATTTAATAGGAGGGGCACCCTGCAGGCAAGTGGGCTGGAGGTGGTGGGCTGGGAGGGCTGGGTGCCACAGGGGCACCCAGGGGTGGGGAACCTGTGGCTTTGGGCTTGATTTAGAGTCACCACGGCTGAGAGTGGCAGTGCCAGCTTTGCTTCTGTCCTCTGGGCTGGGCCAGAGCACTTGTCAGGCCTGAGTTTGGCATCCTGCTGCCAATTCCTCCTCGTCCTCTGTGGTGTGATGTGATGCTACCTGTGCCTGTCACACCTGTCCCCAAGAGGAGCATGGCAAGGAGCCTTTGGTACTGTGGCTTCTGGCTTTGTCAGCAGGGTGATGGGGACCTCAAGGGCCACACACTCCCTGCTGGCATCGCTGCCTGGGGATGGAGCATTTGTGAGTGTCCCATGGTTGATTTTAAGGAATTTTTTGCTGTCAGCAAGCAGCCATGGAGGAGAGCATGTCCTCAGCACTCCTGCCCTGTTGGAGCATCCCTGCTTGTGTGGAGCAGGATGAGACCCTCCCAAAGGCACTCCTGGATGGTTAACCCATGGGATGGCTCCTCTGGAGCAGGTGGAGGAATGTGGCTGTCCTCTGGGATGCTCTGGGGCGGGCTGGGAGAGTGACCCCGCGGGGGAGCAGCCGGGAGGAAGGGGGGCTGTCCCCGGCCCCCAGCCCCTATTAAAATGTTAGACACAGACCTCCAAGTCAAAAGGCAGGGCGACAGACGGCCCTTTCACAGGGCCTGCTGCTCCCCACAAAAGGGGGGTTTCCAGGGGAGGGGGGCAGGAATGCGGGCTGCGGCCGGAGGGCAGAGCCGCCACCATTGTCCCTGCTCCCTCGGCGAGGGCGTCATGTTGACACAGGGATTTCTGCCGGCAAAAGGTGTCAGAGGCAGAGGTTTCCCTCCCTCTCTCGCCGTTTCCTTGGTTAAACTCGGCAGCAGCAGAAATCCCGGGATACAGATCCCAGGAGCTGGTACCCGTCTGCTCTCGGGTCCTTAAGCTCATGGTTTCCAAGTGGGCAAGAGTTTGGTTGCTAATAACTATTTCTGGGAGTTTTGCTTGCAAAGGGAGACCAGCAGCTCCATGGCTGTGAGGTTGAGGGGAGCTGGATCCATCCCTGTCTGACCATTGCCACCTCTGCCTACTCCCCATCCCACTGAAACATCCCCAGCAGGAATTTCTTTGGCTTTCGGTTGGCTTTGTGCCACGGGGCACCCGTGTGCTCTGCAAAACCCCCCTCTCCTCCTTGTTTATAAATATCAGGGCTAAATTTAGCTTGTTTAAACTTTTGGTGGCTGTTCAGATCCTAATCATGGGTTTTAAGTTAAGGATTAGACGAGTGGGATGGTGGGGTCACGAGTGGGAGTTTTCCATATTTGGCTCTGGGGCAGCGCCGTGTTTAGCCAAAACTCGGTTTGAGGGGGAAAGGGGAAAAAAGAGGGAGTCCATCATCACTTAATGAGATGGTGACACTGGGGCTGTGTGTGTGCCAGAGCTCTGAGAGCACAGCAGAGTGAATTCAGCCTGCATGGGCAGCAAGTGCTGGGTGCAGATTGGGGGAAAACCAGCAGTTACCCCAGAAGGGGTGGGGAGGGAAGAGTGACCTCAGGCACCAGCAGTGCTGGGCTGGCAGGCAGCCTGTGGAGGTAGAAATTCCTTATCGTGTTCAAATTCTGACTTTTTCTTCTGTTGGCATAAAGAACAAAACATTTTTAGAGGGCAAAAGCAGGGAGCAGTTGCAGGGGGTGTTCTCAGATGCCACAGGGGCCAGGTGCCATTCCAGTGTCTGATGGGCACTGTGGGTGCTCGTTGGGGGACCTGCCCCAGGAATGTCACCAAAGGGGGGTGATGGGACCATGTGCCAGCCTCAGCCAGGCTGTGTTCCCTGGGGATCCTCTGCTGGAAGCACATCCTTCGTGGTCACCCCATAAATGGGCTCCTGCAAGAGGAGGAGCAGGGTGAGCTCCCACAAACAATGGGGCTGTGCAGCTTTGCACCGGCAGAGGATATAAAAAACATCGACTGGGGAAAACAAATATTTCATAGCAGCCATTGTTGAGGGTGGGAATGAGCAGAGTTTTGTCTTGGGCTCTTCCTTCGACATCTTTCATGTTTGTTGTGAATGAAGCTCCATTGAAAGGCAGCTCCTTCCCAGGTAGCCAGTTACCACCCCTGAATAGCCTGGCCACTCTGCTTAGTAATGGGATTATATTGTTTTTCATTACAATGGGAACTTTGATTCCCAAACTGTCCTGACTAATGCCTGCTTAAGAAACAAAAGCCATTTTTTTTCCTACATAGGAGGAACAGGGCTCTAGCATGGTTTTTCCCCACTCCTGTCCACGAGTATACCCAGCTTTGGGAATTCCTTTAGTTTCTCTCCAGATGAAAGTCTGGATCTTAAAATCTCAATTAGATGACTTGGGCTAGGTCAAAAATGAAATGGAACAAGAGAAAAAAAAAAACACATCAAAGACTTGGGATTGCAGTTTGCTTTTTTAATTAAACAAGAATGGAGATCTGCTCTTGCTTTATTAACCTGATGTCACTTGGAGTAACCTGCTGCTTTGCCAACCACCTCCCTGTGTGAAACTCTGCTTTTTTCCCAGGCTGGTGTCCCAGGGTGTTTAATAAAGCAGGACCTGGATGAGACTTCTTAAAAAACCACCACTTAGGTCTTGAGCTGGGTTTTGGTACTGGGATCTCCCTCGTGGCTGCTGGAGGTTTCTGTGAGGCTGTGCTGGCGCCGGGGCAGTTTTAGGGTGCATCAGCCAGTCGGGGTGCCCCACATGGGTGAGGGCAGCTCTGCCTTCATGCCTTGGCTCTCCTGGGAGCTCTGCTGAAGCCTTTGGTTTTTTAACAGCCACACGTGCCAGGAACCACCGAGCAAAGCTGCAGGTGAGGTGTGGAGCCAGAGGGGGCTCAAGCAGCCCCCCAGCCCCTGGCTGCCAGGGAACAGGGAGCATCCACAGCCCCATGTGCTCCAGGGAGGTCAGGGCAGCACCCAAAAGTATTCCTGGTCTCCCTGCACCCTTTTCCTTCTGTGTGCTCCTGGTGATGCCAGGCGAGGAGGTTGGGGCAGAGAGCAGGGTCCTGAGCTCTGATTCCCCAGCAGAATGGTTTGCCAGACCTCCCTGCCTTCCCCTGGCTCCAGAGTGTGCTCCTGTGTCAGCAGGATGTTTCCAAGGCAGGAAGCCATCCTGGAGCCTGCAGTATGCACCTGTTGCTCCGTGCATCACCCGAGGGATTCTTGGGGAGGCCGTGGAAGGAGAATGAATGGAATAAGATGGAGTAAGAAGCAGGTTTCTTCTCTCAGGGACATGGAGACATATCCCCAAGCACTGGCCTTTTCTCTGGTCAGATTGGAGCCAGGGGAGATCAGGCTTCCCTGGGCTGGCAGGGAGCACACGTGTCTTATGGGAAAGGGTGTAACTTCAGGAGAGAGCTGGGGTGCTGCTCCCAGGCTGTGCCAGGCAGGGAGCCACTGGCACAACTGGAAAGGTGACTCTTGTGTGTGGCTGCCTGGTGGAAAGCAGGCTCCCTGCTGCCCAGGCTGTGCAGGGGAGGCTGTGGGGCAGGAGGCTGTGGGGCAGGAGGCTGTGGTTCCCATTGTCAGCCTGAGGATGATGACAGTTACCCCGAGAGGTGTAGGGCTGTGTCACTCTCTGCACCTGGGAGCAGCCTGCACTGCCTCTGGGCTGTTGTGCAGCTAAGGAAGGCTCTCCTGTGGGTTTTTTCTCCTTCCCTCAGCTGTTGCCAGCAAACATGTGAAATCTGAGTGTGCTGCTCACGTTCAGCCACTTGCTTCACTCCATGGGGTCCCAGCCACGCTGGCACAGCCACCCACAGGTCACACAGCACATTTGCTGCTGCACAGGGCTCTGGGGGTGTGAAGGTCCCTCGGGGGGACCCTCTGCACCACTCAAGGTCACAGTTGTGGTCCTGAACCTTCCCTGTGCTGGGGTGGCTCTGCCTGAGACTTTGGGGCTCATCTGAGGTGGCTGTTGTGAGCCACAGGTACCACAGAGCAGAGAATGGCATCCCCAGCCCAGCCTGTCGGGGTGGGGGCCTCTCCTCATGGTGGGTGACCCTACACCCAGCACCAGGGAGTGTCCTGGTCCCATTAGTCTCAAGTACCCCCAAAATGATGCTGGAGTAAAGACCTGAGCCTGCCCTGCTCAGCTTTCCCACGCTGCTCATACCTTGGGGAAAAAAACCAGGGCTGTTTATGCTTCCAGCAGCTGAGGGTGAGGAAGAGGTTAGGTGATAGCAGAGCAGATAAGAGGCAGCCTGGATGTGGGGCCAGGGTGGGGGTCCCCACCAGCCCCCTGCCCCCTCCTGCAGTGTGGGGCTGCCTCTGAACCTCCCCCTGCATAGGATGGGCACTGGGGACAGCCCGTGCATGTGCTCCAGTTTACACCTGGTTTTCACTTTGCTCGTTGGGTTTTTTTGTACATTTTAAGCCCAGAGTGGGTTTTATCTCCAGCCCTGCCATGGTGTCAGCATCCCTTAGGAGGACACACTGCAGCCAGGCAGGGGAGCAGTGGTGTGAGCTGGGGGGTGATGCAGGACATCCAGGACATCCCCTGGGGTGATGCAGGACATCCAGGACATCCACTGGGGGGATGCAGGACATCCAGGACATCTCCCTGTGCAGCCAGCACCCCTGGGACACACCCTGGCCCTGGGCTGTGCTTGAGCAGGGCTGTGCATCCCCAGTTTGAACAAAGCTGCCGTGCGGGAGCCGTGCCGGGCTGCGGGGACGCCTGGGTGTCATCTGTGCTGGCCCTGGCAGATGGCAGCTTAGTGCAGAAAGGAAAACATTAGTCTTGGGTCAGAGGTCACAGAAACATCTGCCTCGGGATGCTTTCAGTGCCCGCATTGCTGCGGAGGGACAAAACCTGTTGCTGGTGGCTTGGAGGAAAAGCCTCGAGCACCACGAGCGGGGACAGAGCGAACAAAGGGCTGGCAGCACCAGAGCCACACACGGGGAGCCCCCAGAGCACAAACCACAGGCTGGGGGGGCTGGGATGGGCACCCCAGCTCTGCCACCTCTGCCAGAGGTGCAGGAAGCTGTGGCAGCCCAGCGAACAGAGGTGTAGAGCAGAGCTGAGGCAGCAGAGTGGCAGCACTTGGCTCTGATACTGCTGCAGCTCATTCGTGCTTTTGATTTTCTGAGCTCTCCCAGAGCCTTCCTGGAATAGCTGCAGCGTTGGGCCACTGGTTGTAACTCCTTGAGGATGTGCAGCAGACACAACAAATGCACGTGCCCGTGCTGAGCAGATCCAGATTTGGCCCAGGCTTGGTGCTGGGAGCAGAGTGGGAATTTGGGGCCGCTGTTGCTGTTCCCAGGCTGTCCCTGGGGATTGCTGTCTGACCTTGGACAAGGCCTTCTCCATCACCCTTCACACTGGCCATGAATCATGCAGATTTATGGGCCTGCAGCTCAGTGCATTATTAATCGTGTCCCCCCTCAGCACAGTTTGCACTCGGATGCTCTTTCCAAGGGGGAAGACACATCCCAGCCTGGTGCTGTGGGAATCCAGCTGCCAGCCTCTGCCTGACCCCCAGAAACAAAAAAAGCCACCAGCATGGCCCCAGACACCCAGGGGGTGTAAATCAGTGTGTTCACCCCTGCAAGGAGCACCCTCTTCCACAGGGATGGGGACTGGCTGCTGACCCCTGTCCTGCCTGCTGCCTTGGTGGAACACACCCCAGAAGTGTAGAGTTGTGGGATTGTCTGCTGGAATGGTGCTGGGAGAGGGAGAATTGTGTGTTGGAGCAGGGCTTGGCCATCACTGGGATGAGAATTGGGATTGGGGATGGGGATTGGGATGGGGATCCCCCCTCCTTCCATCAGTGGCTAAAATGGAGCATTTGTTGCCTCCTCAGCACGTTAATGAGTCAATGGAAAAAGTGAGGGAGACACAGGGGTATTTTTAGCCATTCCTGCCTGGTTTGGGAACAGGGTGCTCATCATGCCTGGAGCTGGGACTGTGACCACACCAGCCTAGCTGAGGCTCTCACAGAGGCTCCTCAGGACCCCGGGCAGCTTGGCCACATTTCACTGCCTCAGAGCCACTTTCTAATGGCCCTCCTGAGCTGTTTTGATCCTGCAGCACCCGCCCTGTCCTCTGCCAACACGTATATCTGTAATTAAAGCCGAGCTTTAATGTCTCCTATGCTAATTTCCATGAGCTGCTTGGGGTTTGGTTTGGGTAGCCCTGGCTTGGGAAATGCCAAAGGAAAAACCACAGGGTGATCTTCAGCTGGCTGAGCCCGCGGGGACGTCGCATCCTCCACGTCTGCTCACCTGGAATCCCTGACAGCACATCATGTTTTTTTTACAGAAAATAAAGCTCAGCTCCCTGGGCTGAGCTTTAGGAGAGGTTTTTAGTCCTTGGAGAAATAGGTGGCTGCATGGTGAGGTTGTAGCATAGCTGGGAGTTGAACTTAGCTCTGCTGAATCCAGCCTTTCCAGACGTGGAAAAGTTGGAAAATAACTACAACTTGGATTGCCCTGATTCTTCACCTGGTTTTTGATCTCTTGCTTTGCATGCGAGACTTGTCTCCAGGCTTTCCTCTGCAGCCAGGACTCTCTGAATCTGCTGAGGTCGCTGGGCTTTGAAATGCAGCTCCATTATCTGTCTGTGGGTGAGCTCCAGGACCCATGAGGGGAGGGAACAGTGAAATTCATCCTGTGGCTTCATCCATAGCTGGGAATGTGCTCTTCCCTGTTTGTCCCAGACCTGCTCTTGCAGAGAGAGCAGGAACAGCCCCGTTCTGTGCTGAAGCATCTGCAGAAGATGCAGGAGCAGTGTGGAATCCACCAGGCCTGAGGGAGGAGGAGGTCCTGGGCACAAAGAAACCAGGATGACTTAGAAACCATGGAAATATTTGGGAGGTTCTCCGTGCTGGGAGCTGTGTGCAGTGGATGTGTGAGGCTGGGAGTGCTGGGCACATACAGAGGGTCTGTGCTGCACAGCCCCACATGGCACCATAGAAACTCCTTGGGTTAGGGCAGTGACTGCTGGATTGGAAGGGTGCCTGTGCTGTGTTGGTTTTTTCCTGAAGATTTGCTGGGAATGCTCCTTTCTGGGAGGAGGAATGTGGAGTGTGAGTGGACCCTGGACTTGATGACCCACATGTGCCTATCTCAGCCCTTCCAAGCTGAACTCTTCCCTGCTGTCTGCTGTGCCCTCCTCACTTCTGGAGCTGATTGTGATAAATCAGCTCTTAAACAAATAGAAATTACTTTAAAAATAATCTACCAGCTCCATGAAACTTGAGGGCTTTCCTGAAGCACAAGTCTGGAAAGCACCTGAGCAGCCCAGCCAGGTGTGAGGCAGCCCCCAGCCTGGGCACTGCCACTGACCCCAACCGCCCTGAGCCTTCAGGCAGGGGCTTCCCTGTCCCTCAGGGTTCTTCTCCAATCACTAATTAACCTCCTGGCTAATAACCATGCCCAGATTCAGGCTGGGATTTACTTTGCTTTCCCATCCATGTGTTCAAACCTTCTCTTGCCTGAGAAAAAATCGGAATCAGTCCAAAAACTAATTGGGTGGGAGGATGTTGGGCTGTATGCCCCTCTCAGCACAGGAACCCCAATTCCAGAGAGCCCTTCTGGCCTCCTGCCTTGGCCTGGGATGCCGAGCATCCCCTCCTGGTCCCCCAGCATCATCATGTCCCTGTCCCGTGGTGTCACCAGCGCGCCCAGCGCTTCCCGCGCTGCCACCACAGCTCTTTGTCCAGCACCAATTTTTTCCCCCCTCTCCTTATCCCCTTTTTTCCCCCATTTTATTACAGTGACCGCCAACCCCAGCAGAACGCGGGGGGATTATTTTAAGGAAAATAAATAAATAAATAAATAAATAAATAAATAAATANTTGGCCAGATGACTGCGCATCCTTGCGGCGTGCCCGTGCCTGCTCCCGTCGCTGTCCCTGTGCCCTGCCCCGCACAAAGAGCCCTTCTCAGGCGGCCCCAGCTCCGCATTCCCCCGCGCAGCCACCCAGAAGCGCCGTCGCTCCGGGGCCGCGGCGCCCGGGGCTCGGAGCCGNTCATTAGGATGCACACCTGCTCCCCGCCGCCCTTTGTGTGCCGAGCAGATGCCCTGATTTATTATTATACACATTTTCTTTTTCATTTGGCCTGGATAATGCCGTCTCATTAACTCAAAATGTCTCCGAATCCTGACAAATTCTCACACAATCCCCCAACAATGAAATCAGAATTGGGTTAAAAAAAAAAAAAAAAAAAAAAAAAAAAGAGTGCAACAAAGTTTTTNGTAGGAGGAGAGGGGGAGCGGGGCTGAAACGTGGTCTTGCCGCCGGCAAAGCGATGTGGCTCCAGGGCGGGGTGGCTGAGGGTGGGGTTTGCTGGTTGTGCTTCACCAGAGGAGCCCCACGGGCTTTTTTTGGGGGGTGCAGGTCACTGCTGTGCTCTGCAGCATCCTCTGGGACCCCCCTGCTCACCCCCTTGCCACAGGAGCCTCGGAGGCCCTGCAGGAGGCTCAGGAATGTGATGTCCCACCCGATCTGATGGCAACAGGTGTGAGCTTGTGGTGGCCTGAGCCTGACCTGCCACAGCACCATGGGGACCACAGGCCCCCAGGGCCCAGGTGCTGTCACCTTCCCCACCCATCACCTCCAGCTGGGCTTGCCTTACCCTCAAGCAGGGGGGTTTGTGCCTCATCCCTGGGATTTTTTTTTGTGTCAGGTGCACAGCTTTGTTCCATCTTCATCCTGATCTTCCCCCTCTGCAGGGTCCTGCCAGCCACACATCCTGCCCAGCCCCACCAGGATGGCTGGTGGGGTTTGCCCTCAGGACACATCCCTGGTGCCAGCTCCAGCCCTGCTCCAGCCCAGGTGGCCAGTGGTGACAGATGGTGAAGCTGGTGGTGGCATCAGGGATTCTTTTCTCAGGGCCCCCACGCAGAGGGATGCAGCAGCCAGGGCCACTCACCCTCCTTGTGCAGGGTTTGGCTTTGGGGAAGCTCTCAGCTGACTTCGAGGAGCAGGAACTTGTCCCACCTGTTGCCAGCCAGTGCTGAGCCCCTGCTTAATTGTGTTTGAGTGATTTAGGATGGAGGGAGGATAAAAATAACCCTGGTGAAGCAGAGACTCCAGCGAGGGCAGGGACAGGCAGGGAGCAGGGCTATCCCCATGCTGCCTGGCCTCGTGGTGTGGGTACGGGGATGCCCCTCTTGCCCCACCACATGTCCCTCGTGCCTCGATTTCCTTTTCAGCAGGGAGAGGAGGGAGAAGAATCTCCCTGCCATGAGGCGCAGGGTGTCAGCGCCGCCGCTGCGGTTGTGCAAGTCAGCACAGGCCCCTCCACGGGGGACGCCTTTGTTCCCAGCACCTTTCATCTTCCTCTTCCCATCCCGGAGCAGCCGGGGCAGAGCCTCAGCACTGCCAAAGCCGCCGTGCGGGGCCTGTCCCCGGGGCTGGGCCTGTCCCCGGGGCTGGGCCTGTCCCCAGGGCTGGGCATTGTCCCCAGGGCTGGGCATTGTCCCCGGGGCTGGGCCTGTCCGCGGGGCTGGGCCTGTCCCCGGGGCGCATGGTGCCCTCAGGCCGCTCACGGTGCCCTCAGGCCGCTCGGGGCCATCCCGCTGACACGGCGTGTCTCGCCCCTGCCAGGTGTAGCGGTGCCTACGTGGGCGAGCGATGCCAGCTGCCCAACCCCTGCCTGAGCTCCCCCTGCAAGAACGCGGGCACCTGCACGGCGCTGGTGCGCGGCAGCACCGTGGATTACAGCTGCGCCTGCCGCCTGGGCTTCACCGACGAGCTGTGCCTGACGCCCCGCGACAACGTCTGCCTCAGCAACCCCTGCCGCAACGGCGGCACCTGCGACCTGCTGACGCTCAGCGAGTACAAGTGCCGCTGCCCGCCCGGCTGGTCAGGTGAGGGGTGGCACCTGGGGACACGGGGAGGGGGTGGCGTGTGGCCGGCGTGGAGAGCTGCCCCTGGGTTTGGCTTTGGAGAGGTGGTGTGCAAAGCTGGTTGGGTGGAAGGTGGCTGAGGGAGCTGTGACACTGCTGCACGGTGAGGGTTTGAGGAGGGGGGATCATGTAATCCTCACATTTCACTGAAGGTAATTCCTTCGCTCAAGATTTTATCCTGAGAAGCTGAAAAGGCAGAGAGAAGCCCAAAGATAAGAATTTGCTTCTCCTGTGTTTTGCTCATGTGGAATGTGTTAGGAATTGTTTACCTGAAGTGCTGGGCTTGATTGGGCTCTGGTGTGAGTTGTTTTCAATCACTGACCAATGGTCACAAGAATTGTGTCAGGGACTCTGGAAAGAGTCACGAGTTTTCATTATTATCTGTTTAGCCTTCTGTAAGTATCCTTCTCTATTCTTTAGTATAGTTTAGTATAGTTTTCTTTAATATAATATAGTATCATAAAATAATAAAATATCCTTCTGATCACATGGAGTCAGAGCATCATTCTTCCCTGCCACCAAGGGTCAGGCTTTTTACAACAGGATCAGGTACAACCAATCCCAGATCCAGGTTTGCACCACGGTGTAGATCACTGCCAGCAAGAGCCGAGCTGCTGTTTGCATCCTCACCCTCCCTCCCTGCCCTCCCTAGGTAAAACCTGCCAGCAGGCCGACCCCTGTGCCTCCAACCCCTGTGCCAACGGGGGCCAGTGCGTGCCCTTCGAAGCCCACTACATCTGCCGCTGCACCGCCGGCTTCCACGGCGCCAACTGCAAGCAGGACGTCAACGAGTGCAACATCTCCCCGCCCGTCTGCAAGAACGGGGGCAGCTGCACCAACGAGGTGGGCACCTACCAGTGCTCCTGCAAGCCAGCCTACACCGGGCAGAACTGCGAGCACCTCTACATGCCCTGCAACCCCTCGCCCTGCCAGAACGGGGGCACCTGCCGCCAGATCGGGGACACCACCTACGACTGCACCTGCCTGCCAGGTAGGGAGGGGAAGGCATGGGGCAGCACCTTAGTCCACTCTAAAAGTGCCTGGATTTCCTGCAGGTTGTGGCTCTGGGAGGGGCAAAACCCTCTGGCTGTGGGCTGGTTGTGCCGTGTGCTTTAGGGAAGATGTTGGGCAGCGATGTCTGAGGAGGAGAGTTCATCTGGGGGCTTTATATACTTTGTGCTTCACCAAAATAGCTCTTCCAAAACAACTCTTTGAGCAGAGGCCCCTGTGCGGATGCTCATATTCCAGAATAAGAGTGCCTTTTTCCGCTTTAGCTTAATCCACTTCCAGAATGGAATAATTAGCCCGGAATAGCTATTTTGGAAAGTTTCCGAGTGCTAATGGAGCTGGGGAAGGAAGACCCTCTCTGTGCTCACTGCTGCTCCCTCCGGCAAACTCTGGAGCAGGCCAGCAGGATTGCAGCCTCTGGCATGGAGAGCTCCTGTGGATGGGCCTGGTGGGTGCTGTCCTGAGAGCTCAGCACCCTGGAAGAGATCTTGGCACTCTGGAAAGGAGCTTGGCACCCTGCAAAGCCTAGAGAAGAACAGCAACTGTGAAAGGTCTCCCTGACCCCAGCAAGCCCTTTCACTTCTGCTCTCAGACAGCAGGGAGCAGAAGGGACTGAGCAGCTCCACGCTCCCCCTGTCCCTGGGTCAGCTGGAGAAATGAAACTGGAGTTTCAGCCCGGAGGCACGCTCAGACCAGGCTGTGTTTCCTGGGATGAGTGCTGCTCCTCAGCCAAGCCAGCCACACTGGCCAGCTGTGGCAGATGTGGAGGGGATGCACCCGCCCCGTCCCTGGGAAGGAAGCTGTGGGCAGCACTGCACTGCCTGAGGAGTCTCTGTGGGGTTGGTTTGATCCTCTGGTCACCCATAGCTCAGCAGTGGCCACAGCAGGATGAGGGTTGGGTGGCTTCTCTGCTCTGCACCCTGGGCAGGGCTGGGCATTGCCATGGGGAGCTCCAGCCTCCCTCCCTGTAGCTCCTGCCCCATCTCTGCTGGGATGTGGTACCAAGGTGGGGATGGCACAGACACCCACACCCTGCTGGCAGCCCAGCCCAGCTTAGGGAAGATAAGTGATCCCTGTGAGCTGTGTGTGGGATCTTGTCTTGACATCTGACACAGGTTCAGAGATTCCATCCCCTTCCCAAAGCTTTTGGCTGCAGCGCCTCAGGAATCTCATGAACCATCCAGAACAGACAGGGCCCTGCAGGATCTCCTGCCTCACCCCCACAGCAGCTCACCCAGGCTGGAGCAAAGCTCCTGTCCTTAGGGACAGGGAGGTGTGGGGCTGACCGGGCGAGCAGTGCCAGGAAGGAAGCCTTTCCTTCCAGGATGAGCTCCCGTGGGCGATGCTCCTTTGGAGCAGCTGCGAGCCCTGTCCCGCAGGGATGGGCAGGTGGAGGTGGCAGGAGGAGCTGTGCTGGCCCTGCCCTGCTGTTCTGCTGATGAGGCACTTTCACTGAGCGTCGGGCACGGCGGGGTGAGGCACAGCCTGGGGGAGAGCCCTGATCGGCGCTGTCACACCCAGCTGCGGCTCCCTGCACTGTTTCCAGGAGATTTGCATCCTGCAGGAGCTGCTTCACCTCCCGTGGGGTGGCACAGCCCCTGCTCCAGGGAACAGAGGGGTCCCTCAGCACCTCCTCCATTGCACACAACGCAGGAGCTGCACGGCAGCACAGGCAGAGGGACAGGGGGCTGTTCCTCATGATAAGGGGGTGATTGATATGCTGGTATGTGGCACAGTAAACGTGGAACAATGTCCCCTTTTCATTCCTGGAGAGGCCTGGCTCTACCGGGTTTCTTCAAGTTAAACTAATCTTGGCTGTTTTATCGTGCCATCGCTGCAGAATGTAACCCCGAGTTTAAAGTAATTGCCGTAGTAATTACTCATTTGGATGGTTCAAAATGAGTTAATCCTGGTATCTAGGACATTGCGAGCTATGGCTGCTCAGGCTCAGCCCCTCTGCTTAAAAATGAGGTGCAAATCAATGTTATCTGCTCTGGACTCCTACCAGCCATCATAAAAAGCTGTGGCTGCTCCCCATGTTATGGATCTGGGGAGAGGAAAATGTGGAAAGAGTGAGGGGAAAGCTCCCAGCTGGGCCAGGATCTGGGGTCCCACAGAGGATGAGTCTGGGCACCTGGTCCTTGCCTGTGCAGGTGACCTTTTTTGGTGCCTGGGTGGGGAGCAATCTGGTCTGGACCTACAGAATGCCCTGGGGAGTTTGAGGGAGCTGCAGATGGACACTGGCACTGTGGGCTGGCATTGCCATCCCAAACCCCAAGCAGTTGGGTCAAGAGCTTTGAGGGTTTTACAGTAAATGCAGCTTTTAACACAAATGTCAGTCAGAGGTGGCTTGGCACATGTCCTGAGGAGAGCCTGGCTGCTGTGCTCGTGCTGCAGAGGCTGGGGGCGGCAGGGTTTCCATGCTATCAGCTGGAGGTGATAACAAACCCATGCAGGAGGTGGGCTGGGATGAGCCCAGCGCCGTGTGGGACGTTGGCTCGCCCTGGCAGGGACTTGGATCCCCCTCAGGGGCAAGCACTGCTGCTGAGGCTCTTTACAAGTGAGATTAAACGCCGGTGATTCAGCACTGGGTGCCACAAGCCTTCGTGGGAGCAGCCCTGCTTCGTTCTGGCTTGTGTGGAGTCAGATCCTCCACTGCTCGGGGCAAGCGTCTCCAGGGCTGGAGGCTCTGGCAGCAGGGACAGCCTGCCCTGTGCAGAGGGAGCTGCTGCCAGCCAGGCCCCAGCAGAGGCGGAATGGGGATGAAATCAAACCAGGCAGCTGCTTCAAAGCCACCTGGCACACGCTCAGCACCTGATAACGAGCAACCTGCTGGTGGTGGGTGGTGGCGAGGGGCACGGGGGTGGCACAGCCAGTGGGTGAGTTGGCATCATGGCAAGCATCTCCTCTGCACAGGGTTCACGGGTCAGAACTGTGAGGAGAACATCAACGACTGTCCGGGCAACAACTGCAAGAATGGGGGCACCTGCGTGGACGGCGTCAACACCTACAACTGCCAGTGCCCACCTGAGTGGACAGGTAATGCCAGGAATGGGGGTGGCACAGAGCTGGGCTGGGAGGATTGGTCCTGCCCAGGGTAATGATGGGCACAGTGTGGGCAGAGCTGTCCTGTTTCACGTCAGGAGCGGTCAGTGCCAGCTTCATGCGGGTGCCCTGTCCCTGGCAGGTCAGTACTGCACTGAGGACGTGGACGAGTGCCAGCTGATGCCCAACGCCTGCCAGAACGGTGGCACCTGCCACAACAACCACGGTGGCTACAACTGTGTCTGTGTCAATGGCTGGACGGGCGAGGACTGCAGCGAGAACATCGATGACTGCGCCATGGCCGCCTGCTTCCACGGGGCCACCTGCCACGACCGGGTGGCTTCCTTCTACTGCGAGTGCCCCCACGGCCGCACAGGTGAGGCCCTGTCCTCCCTTGTCCCCTGGCTGCTTGGTGCAGTCTTGGTTGGCAGTGACTCGTGTGCCCATCATCCTTGACGTGTCTTTGGCTGCCCAGGTTTGCTGTGCCACCTGGATGATGCCTGCATCAGCAACCCCTGCAACGAGGGCTCCAACTGTGACACCAACCCCGTCAATGGCAAAGCCATCTGCACGTGTCCTTCGGGGTACATGGGGCCAGCCTGCAACCAGGACGTGGATGAGTGCTCGCTGGGTGAGCTCACATGGGTGACAGCAGCATGGCTGGGGAGGGCTCTGGCACAGCCAGGAGTGAGTCTGAGAGCTGTGCTTGTGTTTTACAGGAGCCAACCCATGTGAGCATGCAGGGAAGTGCATCAACACCCAAGGGTCCTTCCAGTGCCAGTGTCTGCAGGGCTACTCAGGTCCTCGCTGTGAGATTGATGTCAATGAGTGCCTCTCCAACCCCTGCCAGAATGATGCCACCTGCCTGGACCAGATTGGGGAGTTCCAGTGCATCTGCATGCCCGGTGTGTGGGCAGCCCTGTGGACTCAGCTTTGGTGCTGGGGGTGGGCAGTGGGAGGGCTTCGAGTGCCCCTGAACTTCAGCTCAGTGCAGAGTTGGGTCAGCAGCTCCTGTGTGCCTGGGGACAGCACTGAAAAGAAAGAGCTCAGTAAAGGTTGTGTGGTGGGGGGACGAGGAGTGAGATTTGGGCACCATCAGCCCTACACTGAACTCCTCCTCTTGCCAACCTTGCTGGCTTGGATTGAGCCAAAACCTGTTGATCCAAGGAGCAGCTTGTGCATCAAATCCCACCACGTGTAGAACAGCTCCTGAGCTGCCTTTTAAAGACAGGGGGTCCAGGTGTGCCTGGGTGTAACGCACCTGGTGTGTGGTTGTGCCAGCCCTGTGCCACGGTGCTGACAGTGCTGGGTCTCTCGGCAGGGTACGAGGGGGTTTACTGCGAGATCAACACGGACGAGTGCGCCAGCAGCCCCTGCCTGCACAATGGCAACTGCCTGGACAAGATCAACGAGTTCCACTGCGAGTGCCCCACTGGTACGTGGCAGCCCTCCCACTGCCAGCAGCCATCCCACTGCCAGCAGCCAGCCCACTGCCACTGTGGTGGAAACAAAGCCAGGATGCGTCCTGGCTCGAGCCAAGAATGGGCTCCTTAAATTTCATAGCTCTCCGAAATGGGGAGAGCATAGCGAGCACCTCTTGGTGCTTTGGAGGGGCTTCTCCAATTGCAATGAGGGGCTGAGCCCCGTGCAGGCCATGCTGCTCCAGCTCCCGCCCATGGGAGAGGGGAAGGAGGATTAAACCCCCACGGCTTTGCACTTGAAAAGGCCCCTCTTTGGGAAGGAGGTCTGGGGGCTGGGGGGGGCCGCACCAGCGGCTTTGAATGTGGTGTCAAAGTCACGGGGTGGAGCAGAGAATGGGGAGACGGTTAATCTGTGAAAGGAGGTTTTGAAGTTCAGAGACTTTGCTCCTCTAGAGATGTAAATAAGATGCTCTCAATGGTGGGTCGCAGCCCCGCATTCAGGGCCCCCAGCAGCCGTCCCCATGGAAACCCGGCGCCCCAGCCGGGATGCGGGGGGCCACGGGAGCGGGGCGGGGGGGCCCAGCAGGAGCTGCCCGGCCCAGGGAGGGGAGCCTGGCAGGGAGGGGAGCCTGGCAGGGATGGCCGTGCACAGGGATGTGACTTCTCCCTCCGTTGCAGGCTTCAACGGGCACCTGTGCCAGTTTGACATCGACGAGTGTGCCAGCACCCCCTGCAAGAACGGTGCCAAGTGCGTGGATGGCCCCAACACCTACAGCTGCGAGTGCACTGAAGGTGAGAGGATCCTGGGGGTCCTGCCCCATGATGTGCTGTAAAACCACATTGACAAATCATTTAGTGCCCACCTCTCCAAGCACCTGCTGTGGCAGGTGTTCCTGAGCCATCCATCCATCAGTGAGGTCGGTCCCTGCTGATGTGACTCCCGTGGGGCAGCATGTCCCTTTCCCTGGTGTTGGCAGAACAAGTCGATCTCTGGAGCCTGCTGGCCCCAGAGCCAGGTGTATGGAGCCTGGCACTCCTCAGGTGTGGCCCCGCAGCAGCCGTCCCACCGTGCTCCCGCCCGCCGGGGCGGCAGCGAGGGGGAAGGCAGGAAGGAAGGAATAAAGCTGCCTCTATGGGGACACAAGGTGCAGGGCCGTGGGGGCTCGCCGACCGAAACCCAAGGAGCAGTTGCACAAAATGATGACTTGAGCCCTGGTGGCAAACAGTGGCTCTTTTGTGGAGCAGCTCCCGCCAGAAATCTTCCAGCTGAATGGCCTCTAATTAGTGTCTTGCTAATGCCAAGCCCCGATGAAAAGCTGCTATGTGGGCTTGGCGGGGTCTAGTCAAAGCTGTACTTTGTCCTCGGCTCTCCACCCCCAAACCCGGCGGGGAGGGAGCCGGCCAGGAGAATAGGAGCTGCCGGGGGGGTTATTATTGGGGGGTGCTTGCGGCCCCCCCGTGCGCTCCGGGACCAGCGCGGGGCCCCGCTCCGCAGCCGAGGCCACTTTAATGCAGGTCATTGTGCACCCCGGGACAAAGCCCCCTGGCTGGGGTCTGACCAGCCCCCCTGCCAGCACATCGGGGTGCTCCCTGCCTGCACCCCACTCCTGGGGGTCCCAGAGCTTGCAGTGGGGCAGGTAAAGCCACCCCAGTGCACTGCCTCACACCTGGACAGGGTGGGGAGGAGTGTCCCTCGTCCCCACCCCATGTTCCCCATCCTCACCCTGTGTCTCTCCTGCTGGTGGCAGGTTTCACAGGTGCTCACTGTGAGATCGACATCGATGAGTGTGACCCTGACCCGTGCCACTACGGGACCTGCAAGGACAGCATTGCCTCCTTCACCTGCCTCTGCCAGCCCGGCTACACGGGCCACCGCTGCGACATCAACATCAACGAGTGCCAGAGCCAGCCCTGCAAAAATGGGGGCACCTGCCAGGACAGGAACAACGCCTACAACTGCATCTGCCTCAAAGGGACCACGGGTGAGCAGGAGGGAGCCCCTGTGCCTCCACATGGGTCGGCAGTGCTGGTGCAGCATCCTACTCCCATCCTCCTCCTGGGGCAGGTTGGCCCTGGGCCACCACCAGCAGCCGCCCTGGTGCCGGGACCAGCCTGGGGCATCCTGGGTGAGGGCGAGTTCTCCCAGTTTGGTGCCCAGCTCAGGCAGGAGCCGCGCCCCAGCCGGGAGCTGCCCATGACGGAGGCGCTTTGTTGTGGGGCGGCGGTGGCAGTTGGTGCCAGCGGGGTTCATTTTACTGCTTTGATGGCTCTGGGGACCTTCTAATGACACTCCTCTCCTCTTGGAGACCCCCTAACAACCCCCCTCTCCTCCCCAGGCCCCAACTGCGAGATCAACCTGGATGATTGTGCCAGCAACCCCTGTGACTACGGCAAGTGCATCGACAAGATCAATGGCTACGAGTGCACCTGCGAGCCAGGGTACACAGGTGAGAGCAGGGCCTCACCCCCTGGGGACCTGCAGCTGCTGGTGCCTCACAAAACCAGGACAAGGATGCAATAAGGAGGGGGGATGCTGCCATCCTGCTTGTAGGAGGTTTTACACCCTCCAGCGCTCCTGCTTGTTCAGGAGGGTGACCCCGGCTCAGTCTGAAATCAAAGGGGTGTCTGGTGCTGTGAATTCGACTCCTGCTGAGCCCACTCCCATGGGTATCAGGTTGCTGCCTTGTCCAACTGGTTTGTTTGATGGCTGTTGGAAATGGTGGAGGGCTTTGATGGGAGCAGCCCCCGCCGCTCCCCGCTCGCGCGGCCCCTTGTCCTCGGGCCTGCCAGGAGCTGAATAAAGCCTGGCTTTGTGGGCCGTGGCAGGTAGGGTTACAGGCTGAAACCTCCTCCCTTCGGTGTTCCCTCCTGGACCAAAGCAGCCCAGGGCACGGCCTCTTCCCAGTCCATTTAATGAAGGCAGACAGGCGATGCAGGGTGTGAAGTCACCCTGCCTGCAGGGCAGCCCACTCCTCTGCAGCCAGCATAGTGTGTCCTGAGATCCCAGCCTCCAGCAGACATTCCCTGGGCAGCTGGAGGGGGAGCTGCCTGGTGGGTGCACTCCCCACGCCATGCTGTTCATGCTTATGGGGTAACTGTTCCTTGCTCCCCCTTTGCCAGGGCGCATGTGCAACATCAACATCGACGAGTGTGCCAGCAACCCCTGCCACAACGGGGGCACCTGCAAGGATGGCATCAACGGCTTCACCTGCCTCTGCCCCGAGGGCTTCCACGACCCCAAGTGCCTGTCTGAAGTGAATGAGTGCAACAGCAACCCCTGCATCCATGGGAAATGCCACGATGGATTGAATGGGTAGGCTGGAGGGTGCAGGGGCTGCTGTGGGAATGCAGGGACCAAAGAGTCCCCAACAAAGTCAGGGTTAGAGGAGGGTGAGCATCTGTCCCCTGAGTTGGTGCTTGTCCATGCTCTGAGCCAGTGCTGTGGGATATTTCCCTGAAGGGACAGGATTTGCTGGATAAATGATGGCTGGTCCAGCCTGGAGGGCCAGGATGAACCAGCTCTTTATGCCCTAATTTTCCCCCAAAGCTACAAGTGTGACTGTGACCCTGGCTGGAGTGGGACAAACTGTGACATTAACAACAACGAGTGTGAATCCAATCCCTGCATGAACGGTGGCACCTGCAAGGACATGACCAGTGGCTACATCTGCACCTGCAGGGAGGGCTTCAGTGGTAAGTGAGCAGTTAGATTGGATATTCTGATTTTTTTTTTCCTGGAAATGGTGGTCAGGCACTGAAGCAAGCTGCCTAGGAAAGTGGTGGAGTCACCATGATTGGAAGTGTTCAAAAGGGGGTGTGGATGTGGAACATAGTGATGCTGGGCTAATGGCTGGACTTGATGATCTTACAGGGCTTTTCCAGCGTTAACAAGTCTGTGATTCCGTGATTCTAAGGGTGCAGCCAGGGATGCTGCCATGTTANCCAGGGCAATGGGTGTGCTGTTGTCATTGCCACTGTGTCCCCACTGTACCCTCAGCCCCCTGCCACCAGCACACCTCCATCACAGCCACTTCTGTCTATTTTTCTTAACACAGGCCCCAACTGCCAGACCAATATCAACGAATGTGCTTCCAACCCCTGCCTGAACCAGGGCACGTGCATTGATGATGTTGCTGGCTACACCTGCAACTGCCTCCTGCCCTACACAGGTGAGAGGAGCACCCCGTGCCCCACCACGGCTCTGTGGAGTCTTAGCTTCATGTGTGACACCAAACTGGTCCCCAGCACATGCAGTGAGCTGGCACTGAGCATGAAATCTTCCCTCATTCTGCCCTGCCGAGGGGCTGCCCACAGCTCCACCTCTCCACGGCGCAGCTGGAGGAAATTTGCAGGAGCTTTGGGAGGCTGCCAGCTGCAGCTTCCTCCTCTTCCTCCTCCTCCTCCTCCTGGAGGGCAGCAGGGCGGTGGCTCGGGGGCAGCAGCACCCAGGGGCTGCCCCACTCACACCCCACGGTTCCCCAGCCATGGTGCCCGTGCTGGAAGAGGCGATCCGAGGCCGAGGGGCCGGGGGATTCTGCTGAGCCGATTCCTGTTTGCCGGCCCTGCGCTTCCGCTCGCGCAGCCCAGCACAATTGCAGGAAGCCATGAGCTGTTTCCTGCCCTCGCCAGTGGCCATAGAAACCCCTGGGGGGGACGGGGACTGGGCAGGCTCTGGAAAATAGCAAAGGCCAGTTCAGGAGATACTGGCTGACAGGGAAGATAAGGGTTCGGAGGGAACGTGTCCCTTGGCTGGACGTAAACAGGAAAAGCAGCGGAGAGGGAAGGGGGGAGGCAGTGCAAGGGGGAAAAGACACCCCGAGCAGCACTTCCCTGCCAAAGGAAGTGTGCAGTGCTGTCATGCAGCCCAGATAGCCAGGGCTTAAAAGTTTGTGGGGGTTCGGGGTCATGGGTGACCCAGAATGGAGGAGACAGCCCCAGCTGGGCTGCCCTGGGTGCTGGGGAAGTCCAGAGCCCTCCCCAGACTGGCAGCAGCCCAGGGCAGGGGACAGGGATAGCAGGGTCTTGGGCCACCTGTCCTTTTGGAGGGTGTCAGTGGGTTCTTGTGCCTGTGCAGGAGCCACCTGTGAGGACGTGCTGGCCCCCTGTGCTGGCAGCCCCTGCAAGAACGGTGGTGAGTGTCAGGAGTCAGAGGACTACAAGAGCTTCTCCTGCAGTTGCCCCCCTGGCTGGCAAGGTATGGATATGACCCTTTTGGGGGTCAGAACCCCCTGCTCCCCTCAGGTAGGGAAAGGCACAGGGGAGGGAGCCAGGCCTTGGGGAGGGTCCTGACCTGCCCCATGGCTCAGCTGGGGGGATGGGACACAAGCATTGCCTGCATCCCTTGGCTTCTACTCTGCTGTGAGCAGTGCCCAGGATGTCATTACCACCCCTGGGCCTTTCAACCAGCACCCCCAACCCACACAATCCCTGTCCTGCTGTGTCCCCAGGTCAGACCTGTGAGATTGACATCAATGAGTGTGTGAAGAGCCCCTGCAGGAATGGGGCCACGTGCCAGAACACCAACGGGAGCTACCGCTGTGCCTGCCGGACCGGCTTCTCCGGCCGCAACTGCGACACCGACATCGACGACTGCAAGCCCAGTAAGAGCAGGGGCTGCCCCAGACTGCAGCCAGCCCAGCCCAGGGCCTCATCATCCTTCCTGGGGCTGGGATTCTCCTCCCCATGCATGGACCAGCCCTGGCTGCCACTGTGGCCTAGGCTGTGCTGCGAGCCCTGCTTGGCTTTTGGGCCACCTCAGGCATGTCCCTGTTGAGCTGTGTCAGTCCAGGGCAGGAGGAAGGAGGCTGGGGGACATTGTGTGCCATGGGTTCTCCTTGTGCCCAGTCTCCTGGTGGGGTTGGTCTGGCTTCTGCCCATTCCATGGGCTCAGTCATGTCCCTCCACATGGCCAGGGAATGTGTATGGGGACAGTGCTGTGGGGCAGCTCCCAGGCTGGGCCGCAGCACCACAGCTGGACCCATCACATCTTCATGTGCACATCCCTCCTCTCCAGATCCGTGCCACAACGGTGGCTCCTGCTCTGATGGCATTGGCACGTTCTTCTGCGAGTGCCTGGCTGGTTTCCGTGGGCCCAAGTGCGAGGAGGACATCAATGAGTGCGCCAGCAACCCCTGCAAGAACGGGGCCAACTGCACCGACTGCGTCAACAGCTACACCTGCACCTGCCCCTCTGGCTTCAGCGGCATCCACTGCGAGAACAACACCCCTGACTGCACAGAGAGGTACAGTCCTGCCAGCTGGGACAAGGGGCTGAGGTCCCTGTGCTGCCCCATAGCCCTGGGTTGGTGTGCGGGGCCTTTGGTGTGGGACACGACCAGCGGTGACTCACTGGGGTGTGGTGTCTGTGTCCCCAGCTCCTGCTTCAACGGTGGCACGTGCGTGGATGGCATCAACACCTTCACCTGTGTCTGCCTGCCCGGCTTCACGGGCAGCTACTGCGAGCACAACATCAATGAGTGTGACTCCAAGCCGTGCCTGAACGGGGGCACGTGTCAGGACAGCTACGGGACGTACAAGTGCACCTGTCCCCAGGGGTACACCGGGCTCAACTGCCAGGTACAGGAACCTCGGGTGGATGCTGCTGTGGGGATCTGGGGGTCACTGCAGTCTCCACTCCTGCAGGAGCACTGCTGGGTCCTCACCCTCACCTCTGGCTCTGCTCCCCCAGAATCTGGTGCGTTGGTGTGATTCCTCACCCTGCAAAAACGGAGGCAAGTGCTGGCAGACCAGCAACCTGTACCACTGCGAGTGCAACAGCGGCTGGACAGGGCTCTACTGTGATGTCCCCAGTGTGTCCTGCGAGGTGGCTGCTAAGCAGCAAGGTAAGGCCCTGCCATGTGTACAGGGCCAGGCTGGGGTCCCCAGGTGTCCCTTGTGGTGGGCACTGAGCAGGGATGTGGCCGGATGTGGTGGGGATCTTTGGCACAGAGCGATCTCAAGGGTTGTTCTAGCAATGCACCCCCAAGGCTGTGATTCCCTGTGGGATGTGTGGTGGCCAGGACATGGCCCTGTGCTGTGTGGGTGTCACCAAGGTCCCTGCATCTCACTCTGCTCTCCCTGACAGGTATCGATGTAGCACACCTCTGCAGGAACTCGGGGCTCTGTGTTGACACTGGCAACACTCATTTCTGCCGCTGCCAAGCCGGCTACACCGGCAGCTACTGTGAGGAGCAGGTGGATGAATGCTCCCCCAACCCCTGCCAGAACGGAGCCACCTGCACAGACTACCTGGGAGGCTACTCCTGCGAGGTGGGTGCCTGGGGGGCAGGAATTCTCAGGGAGAAAGCCTCAGTTACTGCCTTTCTGCTGCCCAAGATGCTGCCTTGCATGATGTACCTTTACCAAGCTGGAGACTGGGGTGCTGGCTATGCTCCTAGAGCCGTGTGGGAATGGAAGGAACCTCTCTGATAGCTCCCCTCTTTCCTCCTTGCAGTGTGTGGCTGGTTATCATGGAGTTAACTGCTCAGAGGAAATCAATGAGTGCTTGTCCCACCCATGCCAGAATGGAGGAACCTGCATCGATCTCATCAATACCTACAAATGCTCCTGCCCCAGAGGAACTCAAGGTAAATTAATTCCCCAGGCTGGGGCATTAGTGGGCTGAGTGCAGATATCCTTGGATTCTGCTCATTAGCTGCTCGGGCTGGCAGCAGCAAACACAGGGGCGAGGTTTGTGTTTGCTCGTGGGCTTAGCCATCAAGGCCACGCGGCCTTGGCCATGTGGTGCCATGTCCCTCCTGCCTTAGAGGTGGCTCAGGCTGCCACTGACGTGGTCAGGCTCAGCCCCTTGGCAGGAAAGGCTCACACAAGGGAGCAGCAGGCCCCCCGATACTGTTTGATGAGCTGTGTGGGTTGTTCCCCCCTCTCTCTAGGGGTGCACTGTGAGATCAATGTGGATGACTGCAGCCCTTTCTTTGATCCTGTCACCCTGGGGCCCAAGTGCTTTAACAATGGCAAGTGCAAGGATCGGGTAGGTGGCTACAGCTGCATCTGCCCCCCTGGCTTTGTAGGGGAGCGCTGCGAGGGAGATGTCAACGAGTGCCTGTCCAACCCCTGCGACGCCCGCGGCACCCAGAACTGCGTGCAGCGGGTCAACGACTACAAATGCGAGTGCAGACCTGGCTATGCAGGTGAGCACTGCATCCCCTCTGCTCCCAGGGCCCAGCCTGCAGCCCCCAGCCCCCCCAGGCATCCCTGCACGCCTTCGTCTGCTCCTCACACGCTCCTCTCCCTCGCAGGCCGTCGCTGTGACACCGTGGTGGATGGCTGCAAAGGCAAACCCTGCAGGAATGGGGGAACCTGTGCTGTTGCCAGCAACACTGGCCGTGGCTTCATCTGCAAGTGCCCCCCGGTAGGTGCTTGCTCCTCTCCAGGAGGAGGACATGAATGTGGGCATGAGAGGTGGTCAAGAGGCCAGTTTAGCCCCTGAGGCTTCCCCAGCTGGGATAAGCATGAATGAGAGGATGATTTGCTGTGGGTGCATCCGTAAATGTGCACCCTCCACGCTTGCAAGGATGCTGGAATAGAGTTAAGGAGAAGATGGCTCAGGCCTGAAGGTAGAACAGGCTGAATGTTATTTGCACCACACAAAGTGGGACAGACAGCTATGGAGGAGCTCCCTTCACTTTGAGGGGATGCTCTAACGAGCTTTACATTCAAGATTATTATTGCCCACCACCAGTTTTAGAGAGTTTTAGTTTCCCAGAACACACACGTGTTAATGCTGCCTGTAGCACAGCATCCGTGGTCCTGACCCCCTCCTTGCCGTGCCTTCCCCAGGGATTCGTGGGTGCCACCTGCGAGAACGACTCCCGCACCTGTGGGAACCTGCACTGCCTGAACGGTGGCACCTGCATCTCCATCCACAAGAGCTCCAAGTGCATGTGCACGCCGGCCTTCACGGGCCCCGAGTGCCAGTACCCGGCCAGCAGCCCCTGCACCTCCAACCCCTGCTACAACGGGGGCACCTGCGAGTTCTTCAGCGACGCCTCCCCCTACTACCGCTGCAACTGCCCCGCCAACTTCAACGGCCTCAACTGCCACATCCTCGACTTCGACTTCCAGGGGGGCATCGGGCAGGACATCATCCCCCCCAAAATCGAGGAGAAGTGCGAGATCGCCGTGTGCGCGGGCTACGCCGGCAACAAGATCTGCGACGGGAAATGCAACAACCACGCCTGCGGCTGGGACGGGGGCGACTGCTCCCTCAACTTCAACGACCCCTGGAAGAACTGCTCCCAGTCTCTGCAGTGCTGGAAGTATTTCAATGATGGCAAGTGTGACTCTCAGTGCAATAATGCTGGCTGCCTCTACGATGGGTTTGACTGCCAGAAGTACGAGGGGCAGTGCAAGTAAGTGGCTTCTTTCAGACCTTCTTGTTTTGAAGCCCATCAGGGTCACCATCTCTGGTGACCCTCTGGTTGTTCTGATTGTATCTGGTAAAACTCCCAGACTCAGGCCTGCTGTTCACTCCCAACATTCTGTTCTGCTGCCTGTGGGGCTGCAACTCAAGCAATCACATCTCCCTGTGGTCCTTCTGAGTTTACATCCACTTGGAAGCTCTCTGGGTTTGACTCATTGCAGATGGCTTCCCTGTCCTTGCTTGTATCACTGCACAGAAGTGAATTCTCCAACTCACAGCAGTAACACAGTCAGTTTCAAGGCAGGGAGACCCCAGATGGAAGAGCAGCCAGGAAACATGATGATGTTAACATCCAAGCATTTCCCAAACATTGTCTTTGGCAACAGCAGGAACTTAGTCCCAGATTCCTGGACCAACTGTGGTCTTAATAACTATTCTGTGTCCCCATGCCTTCTCTGAGTCACAGTAATTTGTCCCTTTTTCTTTTATAATTTAACATCTGCTCTCTCTCACCTGCAGCGGTGAAGGCTTCACAGTGCTGCACAAAACAGCTGCTTTCTATGTAAACTGGTTTAGTGTCTGTCAGGGTGAAGAATATTTATACAAAAGAGAGACCACCACTGCTTTTCTCAGCAGATAGGTGTTATTTGCAGTACTTGGTCTAATTCTTTCTTCTGCCTTGCTTCTTCCTCCACCCAGCCCTCTGTATGACCAGTACTGCAAAGATCACTTCTCGGATGGTCACTGCGACCAGGGCTGCAACAATTTTGAGTGTGAGTGGGATGGTCTGGACTGTGCAAACAACATGCCAGAGAAGCTGGCAGATGGCACGCTGGTGGTGGTGGTCCTCATCACCCCTGAGAACCTGAAGAACAACTCCTTCAACTTCCTGCGGGAGCTGAGCCGTGTGCTGCACACCAACGTGGTCTTCAAGAAGAACCCCAAGGGGGAGTATATGATATTCCCATACTATGGCAACGAGGAGGAGCTGAAAAAACATTACATCAAGAGGTCCACAGAGGACTGGTCAGATATGTCCAGTGCTGTCATCAACAAAGTGAAGAGCAGCCTCTACTCCAGGGCTGGCAGGAGGCAGAAGAGGGAGCTCGATCAGATGGACATCAGAGGGTAAGAGGGCTCCATTTTCTCTGAGAGTGTGTTCTCTGTGTTGATAATAGTAACATGCTAGGAAGGGAAGGATGTAGGCCAGATAATTGTATTTAGATGTTGCTTTCTGTGTGAACAGAAACCGGATTTTGCTCTCATGTGGGAAAATGGAGTGATCATTCAGGAATCCCTGATACAATGCTGCCCGACTCTCACGATTGAAGGAGTCCTGTGCATTGTTGGGAGCTGGGGCTGGGCTGGGTGGGACCTGGAAGCAGAGGTTGGCCTGACCGACTGTCTGACTTCAGGAAGTCATTAAGTTAAGCCTCATTTTCTCCCTGGGAAATGCTTTCTAGAGCTTTGTTGTTAAACTCAATTACTGCAATCTGTGTTTGGAGATCTTTGGTGTAAACATACACATCTAACCTGCTCCCTCTCCATGGACTCAATCAAAAACTCCTGAAAGCAAAGGAGTTAGAGCAGTGAAACTGATGTGAGAAGATCTGAAGGCTCCCAAACAGCATTATTTAAGATACTGTAGTGTCTGGGTAATTATAAAACATTGTGAAGCAGAGACTCCCTTCCATTCCTGTAGATAAAGAGCTGGATTTTACAGCATTCACTGAGGCAAATCAGACCATGAGTGTGAGCTGCAGGCTCTGGGCCACAGGGGAGCAAGGAGATGGGTTCCCACCTTCTAATTCCAACTGATGGGGGTTAAAGAGGGAAGGGAGACAGGGCTTGCCCATGTCCTTGGTGTGGTCATCTCTCCCTGTTCCTTATTGACTCTTCTCTCTCACAGATCCATTGTCTACTTGGAAATTGATAACCGCCAGTGCATCCAGTCATCTTCCCAGTGCTTCCAGAGTGCCACTGATGTGGCAGCATTCCTGGGAGCCTTGGCCTCCCTTGGCAACCTGAACATACCCTACAAAATAGAAGCTGTCAAAAGTAAGTACAGCTGGTCACTTGAGGAGCAGAGACAGCCAAAACTTTCCAGCCTTCCCCGAGTTTAGTTATCTGTCAATTGGCTGCATTTGAGCACAGTCTGGTTTTAATAACTCCATGTTGGTTTTTTTTTTTCCTTTAAGTCTTTTCTTTAAAATAATTGCAAGCCCACTTTATTATTTTTGCTTATTCCAGGTTTTATTTCAAAATCATTATCACTCTAAAAGTTATTAAAAAAAGAAAAGAAAAAGAAAACCCAAGCAGCTCCAATCAATCAGTGACATGCAAGGAGTTGAAGTTTGTATCTTGAAAATCCCCCCTAAATCCTTTTGTCTTAACAGCTCAATGCAAGCGCAATGATTTGAAGTTTGCTAATCCTTTTCCTTAAAGGAGAAAAAAGTGGAGCTGTCTCCTGGTGCAGGCTGCCTTGTGCAGCCGAGAATTTGCCGATAGTTTGCAATTCTGATTAATAGCGTATAAAATGACCTTATTTTGTGGGGGGGGGGCTGATTTAGATCCGACTTAGGTACCTCTATTAACAAATTTTCCTTCATTTCCACTCTGTCCCTGGTTTGCTATGCAGCTTAATGTCTCAGCATCTCTTTGTGCCCCACTGTTTTGTAGGTGAAACAGCCGAGCCCACGAAGAACTCCCAGCTGTATCCTATGTACGTGGTGGGGGCTGCGCTGGTCTTGCTCGCCTTCATTGGACTGGGAGTGCTGGTGAACCGCAAGCGCCGCAGGGAGCATGGGCAGCTTTGGTTCCCAGAAGGCTTCAAAGTGACAGAGTCCAGCAAGAAGAAGCGACGGGAACCCCTCGGGGAGGATTCTGTTGGACTGAAGTGAGTAATTTGCTTGCTAACCCGCTGGACACGGCGCAGCAGGGCGGCTCAGGGCTCTTCTGAGAGAGCCTGCTGGAGTTTTGTTGTCTAGTGCATCATGGTGGTGTGGCAGGGAGGAGAAGAATCAGGGGTCTTAAAGTTCTGCATGGGGAAAAAAGCAGTGTTCCGTCTGGTTCGTGCTGTGTAATCTTTTTGCACTTGGTAAAAAATGAAATGCAGCCTGAGGGGAACCTCCTGGAAAATGGTTGATTCTTCTTTCAGTTTGTGCCTGTATGTGGACAAACATCACAAGCAGTTCCTGCAGAGGAGATAACTTTTTCTGTGATTTTATTTTTAAAGACCCCTCAAAAATGCTTCGGACGGCACACTGATGGATGACAACCAGAATGAGTGGGGTGACGAGGAGACCTTGGACACCAAGAAGTTCAGGGTAAGCCCTCTGCCACATTCCCTGCCTGTGCTGCAGGCAGTCTCTCCTGGGTTTGTCACGGCAGGAGCAGAGGGACCCTCAGGGCCCCTCATTGCTGCTCTCAGCTCCTTTGCAAACCTGCCTGTGACAAACACACACCTTGGAGCCTCACAGAGCTTCCCAGGCTGGAGCTCAGCCCAGGGTGCTTTTCTGGGAGCTCACTCCCTGCTGTTTGCCTCAGTTTGAGGAGCAGGCGATGCTGCCGGACACGGATGACCAGACGGATCACAGGCAGTGGACGCAGCAGCACCTGGACGCCGCTGACCTGCGCATTTCCTCCATGGCCCCGACCCCTCCACAGGGGGAAATCGATGCTGACTGCATGGATGTCAACGTCAGAGGGCCGGGTAAGGACCCCTTGCACTTCTGCACTGGCTGGCAGCTCATGTCAAACCCTCCCTGAGCCCCTGCAGAGGAGCAGCCCCACAGCCCTGCCTGTCTCTTGCTGGTGCAGAGTCACTGCTACAAGCTCTGCACCACAGGGTTGCTGTTGTGTGTGATTTAGAGAGAGACCCTGTCACATTTTGCTTTCTGTGAGAACTCTTTTGTTCAGTGACTGAGATGGAAATTACAGAAGTACCTATTAAATCACCCAGGTTATCTCTCTGCTGCTCCTGTATTCTTCCCCCCCCACCCAACTGTACATTTCAGTCTTCCTCTTAAGGTTTTTAACAATGCTTAGTAGCTTTTTAAATTCTTACAAACACTTGGTCTTCCCCATGTCTGTGAAACTGTCCTCTGAAATAATGAAGGTATTTACCATACTCTATTTGCTTTGAGCAGCCTTCCATGGAGCAGATGAAATAGGAAAAGCAGTGAGATACCACTAAGGAATTTCAGATCCATATCAGAGGAAAGATATCCGTGTTTGATGTTCAGAACTAGTCAGGAACTCAGTCTCGGATGAACCCAGGAGAATAAGCATCTATCGCAGGCAGAGCATCTGGCAGAGCCTCCTGCATTACAGAGGGCAAAAAGCCTTTTTTATCCTGGGGCTCCCCTGTGCTTTCAGATGGCTTCACCCCCCTCATGATCGCCTCGTGCAGCGGAGGAGGGCTGGAGACCGGCAACAGCGAGGAGGAGGACGATGCTCCCGCCGTCATCTCCGACTTCATCTACCAGGGGGCCAGCCTGCACAACCAGACTGACCGCACGGGCGAGACCGCCCTGCACCTGGCCGCCAGGTACTCGCGCTCGGACGCTGCCAAGCGCCTGCTGGAGGCCAGTGCTGATGCCAACATCCAGGACAACATGGGCCGGACGCCGCTCCACGCCGCCGTCTCTGCCGACGCGCAAGGAGTCTTCCAGGTAATTGATGCTTTGGCCGCCAGTTTTGGGGTTTTTCTGGGGGAAATCGTGGTGCCATGTGGAGAGTATTAGCACAGGGTGTCCTGCTTGCCTGTGGGGTGAGCGGGTAAAAAATGAAGCCCCTGTTGTTTTGGGGAGCAGCAAAGCAGCAACCCCATGGCAGCAGCCCTAGACTGGGAGCAGAGCTGGAGGGATGGACCTTTGGAAAGGGCATTGCAGGTCCTGAGGCCTGGATACCTGGAGTGCCTTGCTGTCTGCCCCTCCTAACGTTCGTGTTCCCTCTGCTTTGTGGCAGATCCTGATTAGGAACAGGGCGACAGACCTGGATGCCCGAATGCATGATGGGACCACTCCCCTGATCCTGGCTGCTCGTTTGGCTGTGGAGGGGATGCTGGATGACCTCATCAACTGCCACGCTGACGTCAACGCCGTGGATGATTTGGGTACTGATGCAGCTAAAGCACCAGTCCACCCAGACATGGGACAAAAGGGCTGCTTGCTGTTGATCTCAGCACTCTCTAATGTGTGTTGTTTTTTGTGTTTTCCTCTCCAGGCAAGTCAGCCCTGCACTGGGCAGCTGCTGTGAATAATGTGGAAGCTGCAATGGTCCTCCTGAAGAATGGTGCCAATAAGGACATGCAGAATAATAAGGTAGGATCTCCTAGGTTGATATATGCAAGGGAAGAACCATTTGGGGAGTCTGTTAAAGGGTAATTTCTGGCTAAAATACAAATGTCTGGCACTGAGACTCTGATTTGGTTCTTCTGCTGTGAATGAAGTTGGATTTAGTTCAAAGGAGCGCTGTGGGATTTGGTTTGTAGGGGTGATGTTGAGGGGCCATGCAGTGCCTGGTGGGCATTGTCTTTGTGGCCACCTCCAGCATGTTCTGGGTCACTCATAGGGTTCCTGGTTTGGTATCAGTACAAGGACATGGCTCAGCAGGGTAGGAAAAAGGAGCAAACCCTCATCAGAGGAGAGATGACGGAGATGATGGCCACCCAACGACTTGGATGTGGAGCTCAGGGCAGCGCTAGCCAGGAGAATCTGTGAACTCAACCCTAACCAAACTTTTCTGGCTTTCCAGGAGGAGACCCCACTGTTCCTGGCAGCCAGAGAAGGGAGCTACGAAACCGCCAAGGTCCTGCTGGACCATTTTGCCAACCGGGACATCACGGACCACATGGACCGGCTGCCGCGGGACATCGCGCAGGAGCGCATGCACCACGACATCGTGCGCCTGCTGGACGAGTACAACCTGGTGCGGAGCCCCACCCTGCACAACGGGCCCCTGGGGGCACCCACCCTGTCCCCCCCGCTCTGCTCCCCCAACAGCTACATCGGCAACCTCAAACCCGCCGTGCAGGGCAAGAAGGCCAGGAAGCCGAGCACCAAGGGGTTGAGCTGTAACGGCAAGGACGCCAAAGACCTCAAAGCCCGGAGGAAAAAGTCGCAGGATGGAAAAGGGTGTCTGCTTGACAGCTCCGGTGTGTTGTCGCCGGTGGACTCCCTGGAGTCGCCGCACGGGTACCTCTCGGACGTGGCCTCTCCCCCGCTGATGACCTCTCCGTTCCAGCAGTCCCCTTCCATGCCTCTGAACCACCTGCCAGGCATGCCCGACGCCCACCTGAGCATCAACCACCTCAACATGGCGGGCAAGCAGGATATGGCCATGGGCAACTCCAGCAGGATGGGCTTCGACTCGGTGCCACCGCGCCTGTCCCACCTGCCGGTGTCCAGCCCCAGCACGGGGATGAGCAGTGCCCCCATGAGCTTCTCGGTGGGCAGCGGGGCCAGCCTGAACGGGCAGTGTGACTGGCTCACCCGCCTGCAGAACGGGATGGTGCAGAGCCAGTACAACCCCCTGAGAGGCAACCTGCAGCCCGGGGCTCACCAGCAGCCCCAAAACCTGCAGCACGGCATGATGACCTCGCTGCACAACGGGCTGCCCACCACCAGCTTGTCACAGATGATGAGCTACCAGGCCATGCCCAACACCCGCCTGGCGTCCCAGCCCCACCTGATGCAGAGCCAGCAGCTCCAGCAGATGCAGCAGCAGCAGCAGCAGCTCCAGCAGCCCAACCTGCAGCCCCCACAGCAGCAGCAGCAGCAGCAGCAGCAGCAGCCCCAGCAGCCGCCGCAGCAGCCGCAGCAGCACCACAACCCCAGCGGCTCCAACCTGGGCCAGAATTTCCTCGGTACGGAGCTGAGCCAGCCCGACCTGCAGCCGGTGAGCGGCGGCGCCATGGCCGTGCACACCATCCTGCCGCAGGATTCCCAGCTGCTGCCCACCTCCCTGCCCTCCTCCCTCGCCCAGCCCATGACCACCACGCAGTTCCTGACCCCTCCTTCCCAGCACAGTTATTCCTCCCCCTTGGACAACACCCCCAGCCACCAGCTGCAGGTGCCCGACCACCCTTTCCTCACGCCGTCGCCGGAGTCGCCGGACCAGTGGTCCAGCTCCTCTCCTCACTCCAACGTGTCCGACTGGTCCGAGGGCATCTCCAGCCCTCCCACGAGTATGCAGTCACAGATGGGACACATCCCCGAGGCCTTCAAGTGAAAAAAAAAAAGTGTTTTAGAGACGCTCGCTGCGAGCCAGAAGCTCGAGGGAGATTTTTTTTTTTTTTAAAAAGGACGTCGGATGCTTTTATTAAAGGATCCTTTTTAAATATGTTTTTATAAAAAAGGAAAAAAAGAAAAGAAAAAGACGAATTAATTCCTTTTTTTTTGGTTGTTTTTTTAGTATTTATTTATGTACTTTTTATTTTACATGAGAACACTGCCTTTTTATTTATATGTTCTATTGTTAAGAACTCAGTGTGGGACACCAGTCGTGTTTCGAGAAATCAGCAAATTAGGTTTTTATAGGACGTTCTCTTTTGTTTGGGGGGGTTCATTGTGTTTGATTTGAGAGGAAATGTTTATGTAAAGCTATAAGCAGCCATTTGTGATTCTGAAATGCCATTAATTTATTTTTTTCTCTTTCAACTCAGAAAGAGAGATGAGAAAGAAGAGGGGAAGGAAAAATTGACTAAATACCATCCCTTAAGGGGAAAAAAATTAAGTATGGACAAATTTTTTAAATGTACTTTAAAATGTTTCCTTTGCAATTATATGAGAGGACATTTTATGGTACCAGTCATGAATCTTTGTTTAAATTTCAGTATTATATAGTTGTACATTTGCCTTGATAATAGAAATTTTTGTTCTCTCTTGTTTTTATATATATAAAAATATATATATTTAAATGATTTTTATGATCTAAAAAAAAAAGAAAATCAGGATTATAGACCTGTAAGAACAGTTTCTAAGCTAAAAAAAACCCTACAAAACATGAATACTGTCCCCCATCAAAAAGGAATGTATTTACCAAACCTCCAAGAGAGCAAGCCCATAACTATGGAATATATACACAAAATAGACTTAATTTTACTTTGAATATCTTTACTGATTTTTTTGTTTTGTTTTGTTTTACGTGTTTGCCTTTGAGTAACTGTTTTAAGAAATAAATGCCAATATAAACTTTGTAAATCACATCCTTATTTTAAGGATGGCCTGCCTATTTTTTAGAAAAAGGTGTGTCTGGCAGTGCAGACACCCTGAGTGAGATTACAAAGCATTATCACACTGCCACCCCCACGTGCTCCTCTGGCAGAGCCCTCACTGGGTGCCCAGTGAGATGTGCTGCTGGTTTTGGTGGGAGGCTGGACTGGCCAAACTGGAGGGAGAGGGGCCAGCACAGCTGTGCTGTGAAACGTTGACATTTTGTTCTGTTAGCCTGGAGTGATGCATCTTTTTTTATACTGATGTGCACTCTTTCTGTGTATCATGTAAAATATAGTATAAGCCTGTGGCAGATTTAATGTTTGTAAATATGGGGGTTTTTTTGGTTTTTGTTTTTTTTCAAGAAAAGGTGGATTTTGTTTCAAAAATCTAAATGAACAAGTCTTAAATATATCCTAAATATATCACCTTATAGAGGTGTTGGAATATCACTCACTCGGGTGCAAAAGCAAGCAGACACCCCAAGACTAGATAATGTGTATGGGACAGGCAGATAGAGCAGTTAATCAAGAAAACCTAAGAAAAGGGTTCCTTTTCCTCATTCCTTTCTGTTAGAACACCAAATAAAATGGATATTTCTCAAGGCACAGCGCCTTGCTGAGCACTCATCTTAGTTAACATTTCAGACCATTGTTATTGTGACACGCCTAATATGAGTGATAAAAACATCATGTGGTGTTGAATCTTCCTATGTTTTATAAACTAGAGTGTAGTTTAAGAAAAGATATCTTCTGTAATAAAATTATCTACATGCAAAGTTGTAGTTTGCAAAAATGATGTATTTTTTTTGGTTAACTGATTTGCAATAAATGATGCTTCTGGGCATCTAGATTTTACTAAAACTGGAACTTGGTGTTTTTGTTATGGGTCAGTTGAGTTCTGGATTTGACACCTGCTGTCTTTCAGAGCTTTCTTTCTTTCCTCAACATCTTGTGCTCTGTGTAAAAACCCAGAGAAGAGCTTTGGACAATGAAAATTTCTCTTTCACTTTTGCTAAACTCTCACTGACTGAGCAAGGCAGGAGGGGCTCTGCCCAGGTAGCTCTTTACCTGCTGTGGGTGCTCTGATATCCTCAGGCCATCAGGTCAAGATCTAAAAGGGCAAACATGGAAAAATTGTTTTAAAGAATGTCCCTCATGCATCTTCAAAAAAATCAGGAACAGCAGCACCAGAGGGACAGTTTTACTTGTGCCACTCTGGGCACAAACATCACCCAGAGATGTTTGCTGTCCTTGCTGTGGTCAAGATTTTTAAGGTAATTAATTTAATTTAATTTAATTCAATTCTTTCTCTACCCCACAAGGACTCTGCAGTGCAAATGCAGCTGCAAAGTCCCCAGATAACTGGATATAAATAGCAGAGCCACTGACCTCCTCCCAGATCACATAAGCCTGGAATGCTGGTATTTTCCACTCCGTGGCTGGGGAGGGAGAGGGCTTGTGGTGTCCAGCCCCAGGCAGATCCAGGGCCACCAAACACCTGCTGTACAACGGGTCAGCTACTGGTGATGTGACAGTGGCATTTGTGTGCCACCCACAGCAGTGAAATGCACCTTCAGAGGTCAGGGGGGTGAGTTTCCATGAAAGAGAGCCTCAAACTCCACGGAAAGGGGTATTTTAAGGGAGAACAAACCTCTCTTCCCCCTGGAGAATGTGTCACCAGCGAGGATCTCAGTACCCAGAGGGACATCCTGGAGGGAGTTGGGCTTCCCAGGATGTGCCAGCCCCTGCCTGTGGCTGCATCCCATCTGGAATGCACCAAATGGAGTTTGTCTGCCTCCAGCGTGACTCACACACGAGCTGCTCAGGAATCCCACACAGCCCAGCCTTCCAGGCTTCTCCCACTCATCCCCATCCCAGAACCAGCCCAGCACAGCCCCAGTGCTGCCAGGGGGGCTGGCACAGGCTCATCCCAAAGTGAGGAGGTGTTAGAAGGATCCTCTCCTGCCTGGTCCAGTGTAAAACCCAGTCACATGTGGGCAAGGCAGAAATCTATCTGGGATAGATGAAAAAAACAAAAAGGGGTTTATGAGGACATGGAAAACAATTTGGCATTGCAAGAGGCAGCACATGTGGCTCCTTTAGCAAGAGGGGCTGCAAAGCATGGGATTTTCCATGAGGAATGGTCAGGGGGACAGGATGAGGAAAGAGGGGGCTAAATACCATGGGAAGAAGCAAAGGGATAGATACTAATTAATTGTCCACAAGGTAATTCAAACTAGAAGTCAGTTAAGTTTTTTAAGGAGTAGAGGAGAAAGGATGCAAAAATTTAGGTTTTAAGTGTTTAGCCCCAAATGAATTAGATTTATGAAGGCATCTGGTGACCAACCAACCTGTGGGTGCATGAGGTGATTGTGGTGTCACAGATCCAGCTGGGATGGAGGCAAAGTTAAAGGAGAAAGAAGAGAAATGGCCCCAGTTTCAAACTCCTGTCACACTTAGGGCTCCTTCCCACACCAACCAACCCACCACAAGCTCATCTTCACCTGGTGTGGGTGAAGATTTTTGGGAGCTGCACTTCAAGCTCTCCCAGCACCAGAAGATGCCAAGGAGTGATGGATCATGGCAAGCACGGCTGTCTCAGCATTCCAGGTGAAAGAGGCTGAGAAGCACCAAAATCACATCCCACACCGAGGGAATAAACAAGATTAGCACCGGCTATTGCCATGGCAGGTGTGTTGGTGCTCTGAGGAATCCCTGCACCTGAACGGTTTGTTTACATGCTGGAGGGCTTGGTTTTTTTCCACTCTTTGTTTTCATTATTCCTGCTCAATTAGATGGGACATTTAGAAACTGCTACTCTGTATTGCTTCTCCCTCCAGGCTGTCGGTGTTTGCTCGCAGCTGCTCCAGCCCTGATTGAGGAATCCTGGCTGCAGCTGAAATCAGCCCCTGAAGAATGTGCAAAAAGAGCCGAATTCATCTCGGGTTTAGCTCAAATCACACAGGGGTTAATGTGGCTGGGGTAGTCTGAATAATCACAGCAACTGAAGGAGTAAATAAATAAAACTCAGATTGTCCAGTTGGCCAACATGGTGCAGAATAGGGATAGAAATACTCTCCTTTAGCATTTTCCATGTTTCTAAACTCAGAGAATGATCCTTTTCATAGCAAGGTTGTGTTTCTGGTTGTGTTCAACCTGAAGACTGAATAAATTACCAGAAAAAGGTCAGGATCGTTTGTGTTGTATCCCAGGTGAGCTGAGGAACAGAGCAGCTGTGGCTGCCCCTGGATCCCTGGAAGTGTCCAAGGCCAGGCTGGATGGGGCTTGGAGCACCCTGGGATGGTGGAAGGTGACTCTGCCCTGGCAGGGGGTGGAATTGGATGATTTTTAAGGTCCTTTTCAAACCATTCTGTGATTCTGTGAAGCAGAAGAGAAGAACACATGCTGTCCTCACTGGCCAAGATTTTCATTTATATTGGGTCACTTGAGTCCAGAACCACTGCTGAGTACAGCAAACCAGCTAGAAAACTTCAAGTTAAAAAGGGATTGCATGCTTTAATGTGGAAATTCTTCATAATCACGTGTTTATCAGAACAACAAAGGTGAGATCCCACTGTTGGTGTTTGCATGGTGTACCCCTGTATAAGGGAGTTAAATATAACATAAATATCTAACTATAGACACAGATGTGAACTATTGACGCTATTTAGCACACAAAAAGCCAATCAGGCTAATTAAAACCACGTTTCCTCAGATTACACCTGTTGGGTGAAATATCAAGGGAGAACCAGGGCTTTATCTGCAACTCATGCCCGCACAGGGAAATTGCATTTGACAAGCTGGTTTATAAGAATGTTCCTACAAAAGAGGGAGATGAAAGGCACTTAAAAATCACAGTGCTGCCTCTGGTTCCCACACCAGCATCAAAGTGCTGCTTCCCCTGCTTGGCCGGGGCTTTGAGGATATTTAATGATCCAGAGTGCAGGAACAGCTCTGCACTGATAACGACCCTTGATTAAGATGTTTGTTTAGGTCGTCGTGTTTTCCTCTCCAAGGCTTGTTGTTGGGTGCAGGGTGTGACAATATCAGCGCAGGGAGTGACAGATATTCTTCTGGTGGCTGGAACGGGGGTTCACCCCCCTAAAAAAGCTTCGTGTTTGGGTAAAATTGAGCTGTAACTCACAGAGCACAAAGCTGAGGGAGGGTCTGGAGCACCAGGAGCAGTTGGGGAGATGGGGGGGCTCAGCCTGGAGAAAAGGAGCTTCATGAACAGGGGTTCACCCCCCTAAAAAAGCTTCTTTTTTTTTGTAAAATAAAGCTGCTACTCACAGAGCCACGAAGCTGATGGAGGGTCCGGAGCAGCTGGGGGGGCTCAGCCTGGAGAAAAGGAGGCTCAGGAGGGAATGTTTTGTGGGGTTTTTTTGTGCTTTTGATTGCCAAAGAGCTGTTTTCATGGAGTCACAGACTGGTGTGGGTTGGAAGAGACCTTCAAGATCATCTCATTGCCCCCTGTCCACCTCATTCTCCCTGACAGGAGGATGGACACAAGGGACAGGGTGAGAGGAAACAGCCTCCAGTTGTGCCAGGGGAGGCTTAGATTGGCTATTTGGGAAAATTTCATGGCAGAAAGGGTGGCTGAGCCTCGGAGCAACGCTGGAATCATCATCCCCGGAGTGTTCAAAAGGACACACGGATGTGGGATGGGGTTTAGTGGTGAGCAGGGTCCTCGGTGATCCTGGAGAGCTTTTTCAGCCTTGAGGACTCTGGGATTCGTTCCTGATTCTGCTGCTTTTGGACACCGGCCTTCCCCAATTAATGTGCCTTTCCTAATGAGGCCCTCACGGAGGGGCAGGACAGGGCCTCGCTCTGCAGCGGGCCACAGCTTCGCTCTGCGCGGCGGAATCCCATTTTCCGTGTCCATAAACACGAATTTCTCAGTCCCACAGCCCCTGACCCGCGGTGGGCAGCGGCTCCCCCGGGTCTGGCCCCGGACCGGCGGAGCTCTGTCCCGCCCTGCCGGCCGCCCGCGCCACTGCACCCTCACCGCCCAACCGAGGGCACCGGGAGCT